>CM060577.1:9299787-9463961 GCA_030625065.1 Alectoris magna | reverse complement strand
TTGGAGGGGTCCCCCATAAAGGAGGGGAAGGGGGGGCCGTCGTTGTCCACCGTCAGCAGCTTCAGTTTGGGCATCCAGCTCTTGCGGACCACGCGGCGCGCGTTGGTGCACATATCGGCTGCGATGGCGTTCATCTCGCTCTCCTTGAAGTTGGGGGCGAAGTTCTGGCAGTAAACTGGGGGGGGTGGAACGAGGAGGGGGGTGGGAAAATAGGGGGGGGGGGTCAGGGAGAGGGAAAATAGAGGGGGGTCACAGGGAGGGAGAGAAAATGGAAAGGGGGGGGGGGTGTCGCGAGGAGGGAGAAGGGGATGTAAGAATACAGAGAGGGTCACAAGGAGAGAAGGGGGGTCTAAACCCTTTTTTTCAGGGTCTCCCATCCCCTTTGTGGGGTCTCCCATTCCCTGTTTGGAGATCTCCCGTCCCCTACTGCCCCTTTATGTCCCCATCTCACTCCCTTTCCAGGGTGTCCCATCCCCTTTTATGGGGGTCTCCACCCCCCCCCCCCCCCACCCCTCAGCATCCTTTTTCTACCACCATTACAACTCCACCACCTCCCCCATCCCTAACACCCCCCCCATAACCCCCCCAGCCTTCAGGATCTCCACTTTTGTGGTCCCCCCCCCCCCCCTTTTTCACAGCCCCCCACTCACATTTCACCGCATGCAGCACTCGGCTGTCCAACGGTTTCCTACTGGGAGCGTTGGAGGACGAACGGATCCCCGTCCCACAGCTGTTGGCCAAAGTGTTCCTACAGAACCATAACGGGGGGGGGGGGGGGGGGCGTCACAGAGAGACCCCCAAATAGGGGGACGACCCCCTGGGGGGGGTTTGAGGGGGGGATTTGGGGTCTCACCGGTCGAAGAAGGACGCCAGCAGCCGCCGGAGCAGAACTTTGTGCCTCGTCCCAGCACTGACGTGGCAGTTCATGAGCTGCGCCCGCGTGATGTAAACGTTGGTACCTATGGGGGGGTGGGGGGCAATTGGAGGGGGGGGGAGATGGGTGAGCAGATGGAGGGGGGGCGGACAGGTGGGGGGGTGGCAGATGGGATGGGGGGGCAGATGGGGAGGGGGGGGTAGATTGGGGGGGGCAGTTGAGGGGAGAGCAGATGGGGGGGGTAGGTGGGGTTACCAGATTGAAGGGGGCAGATGGGTTTGGGGGCACAGATGGAGTGGGGGAGAGGCAGATGAGGTGGAGGGGGAGCACATGGGGTGAGGGTGGGGTCGGTGTCCCCCCTCCCGCTCTCCCCCATTCTCCGCACCCCCCATGCCCCTGTCCCGTTCTGACCCCTGCCCCCGCATCTCCACACCCCACATCCCCACCCCATTCTGCCCCACATCCCGGTCCCCACATCACATCCCAACGCATCCCCCATCCCCTCCCGCCCCCACAACCCCCCCCGCCCCCCTCCTAACCCCTCCCCCCCGTACCGATGACCAATTCCAGCTTCTCGGCCGGGTCCCCCTCGTCGTACAGTTTGGGGTGGCAGCGGTTCCCTATTTGGTTGATGAGCTCTGCTGGCAGCGAGGCCAAATCCTGGCGGACCCGAAGGCGGCTGCGGGACTCCGAGGGGGGCTGATCGGGGAGGGCCTCCACCTTGTCAGTGCCTATGGGGGTGGGGGCGTCAGGGAGAGGAGGAGGGGGGGGAAAAATGGGGGGCATGGGGTGGGGGGAAGGGGAATAGGAGGGGATGGTGGGGGGTGCATGGCGGGGGGGAAATGGGAAGGGGGGACAAGAGAGGACATGCGAGGGACATTGGGGGGATGGGGAGGGGGACAGAGAGGATGGGGGGTATGGAGGGAGACATGGGGGGGCATTGGAGGGTTCAGGAGGGATCGGGGGGGTTCGGGGGGAAATGGGTGGGGGGACATGGGAGGGAATGGAGGGTGAGAGAGGGGGGCATGGGTGAAAGGGGGGGGACAGGAGGGGTCAGGGAAGGGACAGCGGGGGATATTGGGGGGGATGGGAAGGGGGAGGGAGGATGTGGGGGGGGACATGGGGAGGGGGATGGTGGGCAGACGGGGGGGCAGGAGGGGAGCATGGGTTGTGGGGGGGGGAGGGGGGGACAGGAGGGGTCAGGGCCTTCATCTGACCACGCCCACAACGGCCAACAGCCAATGGACTCCACCAGAGGGCGTGGCCACCCACAGCCAGTGGGACCTCCCCAATGACACCCAGTGGGTGGAGCTTCAGATTGACCCCTCCCAGTGGGCGTGGCCTCAGAGCCAATTGACCCCACTGACAACACCGTGGGTGGGGGTTCCGATTTAGCCCCACCCCGTGGGCGGAGCTTCGTGCATATTCTAACCCCCCCGGTGGGCGTGGCCACCTACAGCCAATGGGACCTCCCCAACGAGACCGGTGGGCGGAGCTTCGGTTCGCCCCCTCCCAATGGGCGTGGCCCCGCAGCCAACGGACCCCGCAGGCAACACCCAGTGGGCGGAGTTTTTTGCTTGGCCACACCCCGTGGGCGTGCCCATCCATAACCACACCCCCATCACGGGCAGGGCCTCACCTGCCTGCCCCACGTTCATCATGCTGTACATGGCGTACATGTTGCAGATCTGGCGGTACTGCTCGTCCGAGCCTTCCTCCCCCCCCGTCCTCCTCCTCATCCTCCTCGTTGTGGAAGGAGCCGGGGCTGTCGCTGGTGTAGGCGCTGGAGGTGCCGCCGGGGCTGGTCTGGTCTGCAGTGCTGGCTGCCATCCCTGCTCCCTGTGGCTGCCGCCCGCTTTTTGGGGTAGAGAACTTGGCCATCTTCCTGCTCCCATTCCCCCCATCCTTGGAGCCGCCGTCCCACAGCCGTTTGACCACAATGGTGCACTGCACCCCGTCGGGCTCTCCCTGCTCCGTTTTCACCCTCGATACCAATGGCAGCGCCGCGGCCGCCCCCCCCGGAGGACCACGTGGAGGTCTGAGCTACGGGGCTCTGCGGCTCCGAGGACGGCGCTTCCTCCCCGTGCAGCCCCTGCGAGTCGCAGCTGGGCGAGCTGACCTTCAGGAAGAACTCAGTCCCCTTCTCCATGATCTCCTGGATCTGCAGGAAGCCGGCGGTGTACATCAGCAAGAACTGATCGCCCACGTTCATGCTGAGCCTCCCGGTGTAACAGAAGCTGAGGATCTGCTGGAAGGATTGGGGTTGAACGGCGGCCGGAAGTTCCACCACCGAGCTTTTGCTGCTGTTGAAAAGGTCCCGGAAATAGGAGCTGCTGGCGGCCAAGACGGCGCGGTGGGCCTTGAAGGCGTGACCCTTCACCACCACCGAGACGTCGCAGTACAAGCCCTGCAGCCGCTGCTCGTTGAGGCACTCCAGGATGCTGTTGCCGAAGTTGGGGATCTCCATCTGCAGGGTCTGAGCCATGGCGGGGGGCGAGGGGGGGCCTGAGTGGGAGAGAGGGGGGGTGGGGAGGTGTTAGGAGGGAGCTGGGGGGACGGACGGGGGTTGGGGGTGCAGATATGGGCACAGACAGAGAGGGAACGCGAGGATTAGAGGGGATAATGGGTATGCAGATATGGAGGGTGGAGGTGGGGACAGACCCATAGATACGCAGGTTGGGGGAGAAAGGGGACACAGATACGGGCTGTGGGGACAGGGACAGATCCAGAGATATGGAAGGAGTCAGGGAACACTGGGGGTGCAAGTATAGGATATGGGGATGGGGACAGAGCCAGAGATATGGGGGGAGAAAAGGAGACATTGGGGACACAGATATGGGGTGTGGAAATGGGCAGAGACCCAGAGATATGGGGAGAGTAGGGGGACGCTGGGGGCACAGGGAATACGGGGACATTGGGGACACAGATAGGGGGTGTGGAGAGATGACAGGAAATGGGGGGGTGTGGACCCCCCGGAGATCCCCCACTTTTGGGGCAGCCGTATGGGGGGGGGAGGGGGAGGGTGAACTCAATTCTGTGAATCCCATCCTAAGAGGGGGACCCTTTGGGGGCATCCCCGGTTGTGAGGGGGGCGGAGGGGGACCCCATTATGTGGGGGTATCCCCGGTCCTTAAGGGGGAGGGGGGCTGAGGGATCCTCACCGCGGTGGGGGAGGAGGACCCCAAATCTGTACAGCAGGGGCAAAACGGGGGAGGCCAAAGGGGAGGGAGGGGAGATACCCGCGGTATGAGGTGAGGAGGGGGCAGGGCCGGGGCCTACGGGGGGGGATAAAGGCCTTGGGGGGGCAGTTAGGCCTCAGGGGGGGACCAGGCCCGAGGCAGGGGAGGGAAGGGGGGCACTGCCGGCCCTAGAGAGGGGGTTTGGGGGGGGACAGCCCCGCCCTTACCGGTGCCCCCCGCGGTCACAGCGCCGCTCCCGCAGCCGCCGCCGCCCGTCCCCGTCCCCGCGGCGCTCAGCGGCCATTCATTGTGCGCCAGGCGCGGCCAATCGAGAGCCGAGCGGTCCCGGCCGTGCGCACTGCGAGTGCGCGGCAGGCAGCGCGAGTCGAGCGCCGAGCAATCGAGCGCCTCCTCTCAGACCTCACTCGAGGCAGAGATCGGGGGGCGGTGGGCGGAGCTTTTTGTCCCTCGCCAGCCGCCGTCTGTGTCCGCGCCACGTGACTTCCGCTAAGATGGCGGCGCCCGCGTGAGGGGGTTTCGGCGCGGAGGATGCGCTGCGCGGTGCGGACGGGTGAGGCGGAGTGGGCGGGGCCTGAAGAGGGCGTGGCAGATGGGCGGGGTGGGGCGTTGGGAGCACCACGTGTCGCACCCCCTAAAAAGAAAGCGGCTTAACCCACCCTCACCCCCCTTTCCGTCCCCCCGGCGCAGTTTTCCCCTTCACGTCGCTGTGTAGGGCCTTCTCGGCGCGTCCCCCTGCCATGGATGGAGGATCTCCCAACGGCGCCGCGACCCCTGGACCCCCCCCGGCCGCAGAGTCCCCCCCGGCCGCAGCAGAGGACCCCACCGGGCCCGGGGAGATTCTGATCACGGAGGGCCGCGCCACCGTGGCTTTCCCGAGCGGCAACGAAGTGTTCTATAACCCCGTGCAGGAGTTCAACCGGGACCTCACGTGAGGGGTTGGGTGCCTGGGGGTGTCACGTGACCCTATGGGGGCGATAATCTGTGGGGACTACGGTGGGATCTGGGGGTCCTGGGGGTGTCTCGGAAGTGTTGTGGGGTGTCCTGAGGGGGGTCCCATGGGTTGTGTGGTGTCTTATGGACTCTTGTAGGGGTCCCATAGGGGATATGGGGGATCCTGGGGGGGTCCCGTGGGTTTATATGGTGTTCTATGGGCTCTTGGGGGGTTCCCGTGGGGGCTACAGGGGGGTCTAAGGTGGTTGTGGGGTCCTACGGGGGAATCTGAGGGGTTGCAGGGCTCTATGGGGTAAACTCGGGAAGGGGGGGGGTCGTGGTGGGGTCCCAGAGTTCCCCCTAACACCCCCCCCCTCCCCCCCCCCACAGCTGTGCCGTTCTGACCGAGTTCGCCCGCATGCAGCTGCAGCCCAAAGGCATTCATGGTACTGAGGGGGGGGGGGGGGGGGAGGGGCTCTGGGGGGGGTGTCCTTGCCCCATCTGTTGGGGGGGGGGGCGATCCGTGGGGGTACACCGTGAAACCTCCCCCTAATCCCCCCCCATCGTTATGCAGTGGTTCTGCCTGGAGAGGATCCCCCTCCTTCGGGGGACACCGTGGTGCGAGTGGCGGTGCCAGGGGAGCGCTGTGAGGTGAGCTGGGGGGAGGCGGGGGGGGCACACCCCAAAAATCACAGCTGGGACCGCCCCCCCCCCCCATTGCCCCACATCCATATGTGTGTGTTGTGTCCCCCCTTCGCCAAAGGCCCCCCCCCCTTGGTTTCCCCGTTGATTTCTGCTTCCCCCCCCATTGAGTTCCCCATTGATTTCTGCCCCCCCCTGTTCGGTACCCCATTGAGTTCCCCATCGATTTTGCCCCCCCAATGCCCCCCATTGCCTTCCCCATTCATTTGTGCCCCCCCTGCACCCTCGCTTTGTCTCCCATCCACTCCCCCCCCCCCCCCCCCCCCCAAATCGTGACCCCCAGGAAACATCGCAGTGTGGCTCTGTGTCTCCCTGCCCCCCCCCCCCCCCCCCCCCCCCCCTATTTATGCTCCCCCCATCTCCCCCCGCAGGGTGGGCTTCGTGTCCTGGAGGCTTTGGCTGCCTCTGGGCTGCGCTCGCTGCGTTTCGCCTTGGAGGTCCCAGGCTTGGATGCAGTGGTGGCCAATGATTGCTCCCCCCGCGCCGTTCAGATCCTGCAGCGCAGCGTGGGCCGCAATGGGGTGGGGGGGGCAGTGGAGCCGCACCAGGAGGACGCCAGGTGAGCCCCCCTCCCCCCCCCCAACAAACACACACACAAAGGGGCAGCCTGTAATAATATACCCTCAAATAATCCCATAATAACAACTCCTCCCAACCATCATATCCCCCCCCCCCCCCCCAAAATAAGCATCCCGTAACACCCCCCCCAAAAGGGACATCCCATAAATATCTCCCTCAAAGAGACAGCCCATAATAACCCCCCCAAAAGAGACAGCCCATAATACCACCCCCCCCCCCCCCCCCCAAAGAAACATCCCATAATACCCCTCCCCATTACACTCCCCATTGGGGCCCTATGGCTCGGGGTCCCCCCATCCCTGTCCCTCCCCCCGAAAGAAACATCCCATAATAGCCACCCTCCCAATACCCCCCCCATAACACCCCCCATGGGGTCCCTGTGACTCCATGACCCCCCCATTATGGGGTTCCCCCCCCCCCCCCCCCACCAGTTTTAACCCCCCCTCCGTCCCCCCCCAGCCTCCTGCTGTACCGCAGCGCCGCCCAGCGGTCGCTGTTTGACGCCATCGATTTGGATCCCTATGGGAGCCCCGCCCCCTTCCTGGATGCGGCCGTGCAGGCGCTGAGCGACGGCGGTGAGGGGGGGGGGGGCTACAAGGGGGGGGGTCTGTGGACCATATTTATGGGGGGTTATAAAGGGGGGGGGGGTTGTGGGGCGTTATGAGTTGGCTGTATTTATAGGGGGGGTTATATAGAGGGGGTAAGGGAGGGGTGTTATGGGTGGGGGGGGTCCATGTTTATGGAAGAGAGGCTACAATGGGGAGGGGGGCTGTAATGGGGGGAGTCCATATTTATGGGGGGGGTTATAATAGGAGATATTATGGGGGGGTGTTATGGTTGGGGGGTTATTATGGGATGTCCCCCCCCATAGGACTGCTGTGCGTGACCTGCACCGACACCGCAGTGCTGGCTGGGAACAGCCCTGAGACGTGCTATGGGAAATATGGGGCCGTGTCCATCAAGGGGGGGTTCTGCCACGAGATGGTGAGTTGGGGGGGGGGGGTACATCCCATATCCCCCTTTCATTCCACCTGACCCACCCCTGGACCCACAGCAATGGGAGCCATCGGCAGATGCTGGGGGTGGTGAAGTTGGGGTTGGGTTTATGGGACCCCCCCCCCCCCCCCCATTTTATGTCCCCTTGCCCCCCAGGCTCTCCGCATCGTCCTGCACGCCATCCAGCTCCGCGCCAGCTGCCACCGCCGCTCCATCGCCCCCCTGCTGGCCATCAGCGCTGATTTCTACGTCCGCGTCTTCGTCCGCGTCTTCGTGGGGCAGCTGAAGGCCAAAGCTGCAGCCAGGTGGGGTGGGGGGGCCGATGTGGGGCGGGGGGGGGGGGGGGTTATGGGATGCCTTATAGCTGTTCAATGTGTCGGTGTTTGTTGTTATCCCCCCCACCCCGAATAGCAAACAGGCGTTGGTGTTTCACTGCGCGGGATGTGGGACGCATCACCTGCAGAGGATGGGGAGAGCAACCCCGCATGGGGGGGGGTATGTGGGGCTGGGGGGGCCTGTGGGGCAGAGCCGCCCCTCGTGGGGAGGGGTATGTGGGGCTGGGGGGAGGGGGGGGGTCTGTGGGGCTCTGTGGGGTTGGGGGGGGTTTTGTAGGGCACAGGATGTGTGGGGCTGGGGGGTCTTGTGGAGCTGGGGGGGTTCCTATGGGGCTCGGGGGATGGTCTGTGGGGCTGCAGGGGTTCTGTGGGACTGGGGGCGGTGTGTGAGTTTGGGGGTGTTCGGGGGGGGGGGGGGGATTCACGATGGTTTTATGGGGTCTGTGGGGTTGCTCACCCCTCTGCACCCCCCCTTTTAGGTTCAAATATGGGGTAGCCATGGGGCCGCCCGTGGGCCCCACCTGTGAGTTCTGCCAACAGCGGCACCAGGTGGGGGTCCCCCCATCCCCTCCCCCCCCCCACTTCCGGGGTGCCCCCCATCTCCCCCAACCCATCCGTCCCCCCCACCCCACAGATTGGTGGCCCCATATGGGCTGACCCGCTGCACGACGTCCCCTTTGTGGGGCGGCTGCTGGAGGCGTTGGAGCGGAGCCCCGGAAGGTTCCGGACTGAGGGGAGGATGATGGGGGTCCTCAGTGTGATCACAGAGGTGGGGGGGGTTGGCGGCAATGGGGGGCAATGGGGGCAGTGGGGTATTGGGGGCAATGGGTGCAATAGGGACGTGGAGGGGGCAGTGGGGGTAATGGGGATGTGGAGGGGGCAGTGGGGGTAGTGGGGATGTGGGTGGGGGGCAAGGGGGACAGTGGGGTTAATGGGGGCAATATGGGCAATGGAGCCATGGGGGGGGTCAGTGAGGGTAATGGGGACCCGGCTGGGGGGAAGTGGGGACAAAGGGGGGGACAATGGGGATGGGGTTGGGGGCAATGGGGACATTGGGGTCAGTGGGAACAATGGGATTAATGGGGACAATGGGGGTAATGGGGGGTGATGGGGTTAGTGGGGGCAATGGGGTTGTGGGTGTGGGATGGGGGTGCTGCCCTCAGCCCCACATTCTGCTCACCCCACACTTTTATGGGTCCAGGAGCTGCCCGACGTCCCCCTTTATTACACCCTGGATGGGCTCAGCAGCACCCTGCGCTGCAATACGCCCTCCCTGCTGCAGCTCAGGTGGGGCTGCAAACCCAAACCCTCCCCCAACCCCCCCCGAACGCAGTGGGGAACCCCAACCCCCCCCACACCAAATGGAGGACCCCAAATCTCCCCCAGCCTGCCCCAATGCGATGGGAGACCCCAGCCTCCCCCCCACCACCCAATGAGGGATCCCAAAAAACCCCCAGTGCAATGGGGAACCACAAATACCCCGGCCCACACCCCTTCTGTGGGGTCCACATCCCCCCCTTTGGAGTCTTACATCTCCCCCATGGGGCCCACATCCCTTCCTATGGGGCTTGCATCCCTCCTATGGGGTCCCACATTCCCCCTATGGGGTCCACATCCCCATTATGGGTCCCACATCCCTCCTATGGGTTCACATCCCTCTTTATGGGGCCCACACCCCTCCTATGGGGTCCTTTTTGGCATCCCCCCCATCTTTGCTCCCCTTGACCCCATAGGTCCGCCCTGCTGCATTTGGGGCACCGCGTCTCCCTATCCCATGCCTGTAGGAACGCTGTGAAGACAGATGCCCCCCCATCGGTCCTATGGGACATCATGCGCTGCTGGGTAAGGGGGGGGGGGGTCACAAAACCCTATAAACCCCCCCCATAACGACCCATCCGACCCCATTACCCCCCTCTTAAAGGTACAGCTCCACCCCGTAAAACCCGAACGCCTCACAGATGGCAGCGCGGCCGCGCGGATCCTGGCTGTAGAACCCACGTATGGCCCCACATCTATGGGGCTGGGGGGGGGTCCCGGTGCCTTCCCCCCCCAAAATGACCCCCCCCTTCCCCCTCCAAAACCCTATAGGGTGAAGGCGTCCTTTGAGGTCCGTCCCGATGCCAACCCCAATTCCAGGAAACGGGGCCTGAAGCGCTTCCCTGAAAACCCCGAAGCGTTTTGGGGTCCCAAAGCCCGGGCCAGAGTGGGGTGAGGGGGGGGGAAGTCTGTAATTGTGGGGGGGGGCTGTGATGATGGAGGGGGGTCTAATGGGTGGGGGGCTGTAATTGGGGAGGGGGTTAACTGGGGAGGGGGTGTCCAATGGGTGGGAGGTGCTGTGATGTTTGGGGGGGGGGGGGGGCGATGTTCAGGCCATCCCATGAGGAGGGGGCTGTGGGGTTGGGGAGTCCTATGGGGCGCAGTGAATGTGGGGCTGTATTGATGGGGGAGGGAGGGGGGATGCTGCTCTGACCCTGTCTTTCCCACCCCCCCCCCCCCCCCCCCAGCGGTGGGATTTCCCCCTCCCTGCAGGAAAAGCGGCAGCGGCTGCAGAACAAAAGGAAGCAGCAAAAGGAGAGGGGGGATCTGAGGCAGTTCCAATGCAAACGCTTCAGGGAGGTAAATATGATGGGGGGGTGGGGGGGGGGCGCGGCATTATGGGGCTGGGGGGGCCATCTGGGGCGGAGCTACCCCCCCATGGGAAGGATTTATGTGGGGCTGGGGGGGCTTCTGTGAGGCTGAGGCAGTTATAGGGTTAGGGGTGTGATTCTTGGGGGGCTAAGGGGGTTCTATGGGGTTCAATGGGGGGGTTCTGAGCTGCTACCCTTCCCCCTCCATTATAGGGCTGCTGCCCCTTGGGGTCTCAGTGCCGTTATTCCCACGAAGAGGAGCCCCCCCAGTCCTGATCTCCATTCCACCCTCCCCCCCCCCAATTAAATGGAGTCAAACCATTGAGGTTTCAGTGCGGTTTATCTCGGGGGGGAAGGGGGGCACAGAAATGGACCCCCCACTTCGGCTTTCCCCCCCCCCCCACTAAGCAGAACTCAGTGCTGCACTGTGGCCAAAAAGGTGCGGGTCTGCACTGCGCCCCGGTGGGGGTCCAACGGTGGGGGGTCCTGACGGGGGGCAAAGGGGTTAAAGGGAGATTGGGGACTAGGCCGGACCCCCCCCCCGCCCCATTCATACCTGTGGGGGGGGCAGTAAGGGGGCAGCACCGTAAATTGGTCCTGGAGGGGGGGGCCTCAGAGCCCCTCAGTGCCTTTCAGTGCCCCTCATTGCCCCCCAGAGCCCCCGGCTGGCACTGGAGGGCTGGGAGCCCCACGCTGCTTCCGGTTCCTTTCTGCTTGGCGGCGCAATTATGACGTCACTTTGCCGCGCATGCAGGAACGAATTTGAATCGAGAAGTGGCGGCAGCGACCGGCGCCACGCTAGAGCGCATGCGCAATCCGGGGGTGGGCACATGTCAATCAAACGGATGGGCCAATCGGATGCCCCGGGGCGGCTGGGTACCAAACCGGCGCGTTGCGGGGGTTGGAACGGCTGTCTATTCCTGCGCATGCGTATTGTTGGCCGGAGGACTAAGGACTACAGACGTTGGCGGACTCGTCGCGCAGAGCGGTTAGAAAGAAAAAAACCGCTACTTCCGCGTTCCTGCGCGCATGCGTGTTAGTGCTCCAAAAAATACGAGCTGGAAGTGCCCCCCCACAGACCCGGCGTCCCTTAATGTTGTTTTTTTTATCTTTCGTATTTTATTATTTCTGCCATGAAAAGTACAAAGTGTCTGAGATGGAGGGGAGGTCACTCGGCGGGGGGGGACCCTCCTTGTAGCCATGCGTGTTCCCTCCGTTCTGGGGCTGCCCCTCATCAAAACAAGTAACAGAGGACCCAGGCGCTGCCCCCCCCCCCCCCCCCCCCCAATCTCCATTGGGTGCAGCTCTTATTGCTTTTCTGGGGGGGGGATGGGGGGGTCCCTACGGCCTGGGTTGGGGGCTCTACAGCCCCGGGCAAGGGAACACGCTGAGCTGAGTGGGGAAAATGGGAGCAACGCAACACAAAGTGGGGCCGGGGGTGCGGGGGCGGAATCAGAGCCGGAACAAAACGGGAACCGGGAGGCAAAAAAAAAGCACAGAGCTGCCCCGGGGTGAAGGAGAAATAAATAACGGGAGCAGCGACCGTAACAGCCGTAATTAACGACGGAAACGACGACGAGAATCGTCACAGCGGTCATAACGATCAGAACGGGAGTGTTGGAATGGGGGGGGGGGGGGGAGGAAGGGAACCGGGAGGGGGCGCTGCTTTGCCCCAGAGGTCAGAACCGGGACCAGCAGCCGTCACAGCCCCGGGGTCGGCTGGGTCGGAGGATCGGAACCGCCCTGTAGCCGCTCCGTTGCTCCCAACCACCCCCCAACCCTCTCCCCGGGACCCCCCCCAAACCCCGTCAGGCAAAGGGTCCCCCCACGGCCCCCCCCCTCCCTCCAGCAGTGCGGGGTCAAGGAAGGGTTGGAGGTTTTGGGGGGGCGGGGGGGGGGGGGGGATTTTTTTTTTGTTTTTTTTGTTTTATTCTCTTACAAAAATAGATGGTTTTGTGTCTGTCGTGCCAGGGAGCCGCTGCTCGCTCCCTAGGCCTCTCCTCTCCACCGTTTAACGCTACCATTACTGTTATTATTACTGGCCCTTCTACCCCCCCCCCCCCCCCGAGGGGACCGAAAAATGAATAAAAAGAGGAGAGAGAGCGGGGAGGGTTTGGCGTGGCCTCCATTTGGCACCACTTTGGTGACAAAAAGAGCCGAACTTGGGGTGGTCGGGGCTGGGGAGGGGGTTGGGGGGGGGAGGGGGGAAGCAGCCGGAGCCGGGGCTCGAACCCGCGGACCCACGGCACTGCTGCGGTGGTCCGGCCACCGCCAGAGGGCGCCTCTCTGATGGGGCGTGGCTAAAGAGCATGGGGGCGTGGTCTCTCTTTGTGGGCGTGGCCAAGCCCTGGGGGAGAGGGGCTGGCGCAGACCGGGGGGGGGCGCGGAGGGGTCCCCAAGGTACCAGAATTCACTGCAGCCTCTGAGCGTTGCCCCCTCCCCCCCCCGAACCTCCCCCCCCCCCGGGGTTTCTGCAGTGCCTGCGGGCTGTGAGGGGCCCACCGCATTCTAATGGTGCGAGGTTACCCCGCTCCCTCCCCATTCGAGCTCTTTGCAACGCCCCAGGTGTGAGTGGGGCGGGGGGGAAGGGGGGGGAACGGGATCCCCTGTGGCATCTTTGGGTGCAGCCCCCTCCCCCTCCTCAATGCTCCACGCTGCCCCCCAGCTCGGGACAGGTCCAGCAGTCCTCTGGCAGCCCACAGCAAGGTGGGGGGGGGGAGGGAGGGGGGGGGGGCACAGGTGAGGCGTCAGGGCCGGGGATGGGGGGGGGGGGGGCTCAGGCCTTGTGCTGCTTGGTGGTCTTGAAGGAGACCTGCAGCACGCGCTCGCCCAGGCGGTACCCGTTGAGGCTGGCGATGGCCACGGCTGCCTCCTCATAGTTGGTCATGGTGACGAAGCCAAAGCCCTTGCACTTGTTGGTGGTGAAGTCTCGGATGACTTTGACGTTGGTGACGGCACCGAAGGGCCCGAAGAGCTGCCACAGTACGCTCTCATCCGCCTCGGGTGCCAGGTTGTACACGAAGATGCACCATCCGGGGGCTCCCAGCCCCACGCCAGCCCCCAGCCCTGGAACCGCCTCGATGGCCAACGGGGAGAACCTGGGCAGCAGCGACAGTGGGCTGGGCTGGGGTCAGGGGCAGCGGGACCCCCCCCCCACCCCGTGCCCAGAAGCCCTCCTTGTGGGGGGAGAAATGGAGAAGGAGTGGGAGGAGAGGCCTTACCTCTTCACACCATAGGCCACGTTCAGCAAATTGTCCAGGCTGGAGGAGAGGAGGGGCTGTTAGAGGACGTGTGGGGGATCCTGGTGGGGCTGCAGGGGGGGTCTCCGTGCACAGCGGCGTCCCTACAGGCAGGAGCTGCCCCCTCCCTCCTCCCTCCTCCCCCCCCTTTCCCAAGCTCAGGGTTGCTTGGGATGTCACCCCCACGTCCAGGGCTGTCCCCGGTCCCGGCCTCCCCCCCTTTCCCCCCCCCCCACGTGTCGGGGCGCACCGGAAGCGCTGGGGGGGGTGATGCAGGGCGCTGTAGCGGCGGGCGCTGGGGCAGAGGCTGAGCAGGGCCCCCCCTGACTTCTGCCCGGGGCTGTTGGCGAACTTGACTGTGATGGGTTCGGTTGCCCCCAGCGGCTTCTGCCCGTGCAGCCCCCTCACGGCCTCCTCAGCCTCCACTCGCTTGTCGAAGCGGATGAAGCCCACCCCCCGCGAGATACCTGCATGGGGAGGGGCATGGCAGCAACCCCCTTGTGCAGGGCCGCCTGTGAGATCCGGGCAGCCGAGGCCCATTCTGCCACCCCACGGGTCTTCCTGACCACCGAGGGACCCAGGCACCCCGCGGGGTGTTCAGGACCCCCGCCTCTGGGCACCCAGATGTTAGGGAACTCCCCCCTGTTCATGCTGCCCCCCGCCCCATAGGGACCCAGGTGTTCAGGCCCCTCCTCCTCCCCCCCTTCAGGCCCGACCCACGTGCCACAGAGACCCAGGTGTTCAGGACCCCCTCCGCCCCCCGTTCAGCTCCACACCACACCCCAAGGGGACCCGAGTGCTTCAAGCTCCACGCACCCCATGGGGACCCAGCGTTTGGGAACCCCTACCCCATTCACCCTCCCCCGCAGCCCATGGGGACCCGGGCACCCAGCGGTCCCCGTGCGGGGTGGACCCAGGCACGTGGGCTCACCAGTGACCTGGTCGACGAGGATGCGGGAGGTGATGATGCGGCCGTACTGGGAGAAGAGCTGCTCCATCTCCTTCTGCCCCATGGCCTTGGGGAGGCCACTCACATAGAGGTTGGCATCGCGGATGGAGGCCGAGCTGGGCCGGGCGTAGGACACCTGAGGTGGGCATCAGCTGGGTGCCAGAGTCCCCCTCCCTCCCGTGGCCCCTCAGCATAACCGTCCCGCTGTGCCCTCGCCCCATTCCCGACCTCCACGCCCCCCCGTCCCCCCAGTACCTTGATTGTCTTAGTCTGCAGCTTCAGGCCGTTGAGGGTGCTGATGGCCTTGTCAGCGTCGCCTGCCTCCACGTAGTTGACGAAGCCGTAGCCCAAGCTCTGCCCTGGGGCAGGGGGGTGAGCGACCGGGGCTGACTCTGCCCCCTTCGCTTCATCACCTCCATCCTCATCCCCACTCACCCCAGTGATCTGGTGGCGGAGCCACTGGGACTCAACGTCCCTTCGGCGGCAGCCAAAGGGAGTCCCTCGAGTTGTCCCCATCCCCACGGTCACGTCTGAACGCCGGCGCCCTCACGGGGCGGGGGAATCCCAAACACCTGGATCCCCCACGGGGTGGAAGGGCCCCCACCTTCCACCTCCCCGCGCTCCCCCGTCCCATCCCCGTACCGGTGACCTTGTCGCGGACGAGCTTGCAGGACTCGATGTCCCCGAGGCTGCCGAAGAGGCTGCGCAGCTCCTCCTGGCTCATGCTCTGGGGCAGGTAGTTGACAATCAGGTTGGTTTTGCTGTCATCGGCCATGGGGGGGCCGGGGGGGGACGCCGTTGGGCACCACCGCCACGACGGGGACGGCCACGGGGACGGGGCCGCAGCCTGACGGCCCCGCGGCACCGGGAGCCTCCACCGCGCTCAGGATCTGCGGGGGACGGGGCCGGGGGTCACCGGGCTGCCACCGCGCAGGGACTTCGGGAGGGCGACAACAGCGCGGGGACGACGACGTGGGGGACAGCGACGGGGATGCGGGGACCGCGGGACGGCAGTCATCCCCGGAGATAAAACCCCTTTGTTCCGGAGCCCCCCCCCGCCCGCCCCGCCCATCACACAAGGCAGGGGACAATGGCCTTTTGTAGCCTCCCGTGGCCCTTCGCAGCCAGGGATGGGGTACCCGGAGCCGCCAGCCACGGGCTGCGGGGGGAGGCGCAGAGCAACGCGCCCATCTCCGGTGAGAAAAGTGAGAGAAGAAAAGGTGAAAACGGGCAAACGGGAGCGAGAAAATGGGATCGGCGGGGCGGGGGGCGGGGGGCGCAGCTTCATCCCCACGGCCGTGCGCCGCGCCGGGCACGCACTGAGCACACGCGTGTGCGCACGGCCACGGTGCCCCCCGCAGCTCCACACGTGTCCTGTACACGGGGCACACGTGTTGCCCCCGTTGCACACATCTATGTGTGTGCGCCCCACGAATCGGATGCACGCGCGTGTTCACACACACAGCACACCCGTCCCTGCACGAGCACGGCACGCGGTCGGGGGGACATCACAGCGGGGGGGGGGGGGGCTGAGGGGGAGAGGGATGCTGAGAGCACAGGGACACGCGGGGGGGGGTGAGACAGCGACGGTAGCTGTAGGTAAGGGGGGGGGGGGGGCAAAGATTGGGGATGGGGTGGATGGATGCGGGTGGGGTCCATGGGGAGGGCTGTGGAGGGGGGGGCACAGGATACTGATGGGAGGGAATGCTGCGGGGAAGGATGTTGCTGGGGTCCCGGCCATTCCTCCCCCCACCCCACCCGCACCCCCCCATAATTCGTTCCTACCGTCACCATTGTGTGGGGCTGCGGGGTCCGGGCCCCCCCGCACGGCCCAATGGGGGGGAGAGGGGCGATGGCGATGGGGGTGGGGGGGAAGGGGAGGGCGGGGTCCCCGGGGTGTGGGAAGCGGGGAGGGGGGGGCCGAGGGTGTCGGGGCACAGTCGCGGCTGTTGGCACTGCAGAGCGGCAGCCCCCGTCGGTCCTTTAAACGTCCTTGGGCGGCCGCGGGGAGGGGCGGGCCGGGGCGGGGCCCCCCCCCCCAAAACCGCGGCGGTGGGTGCAGCCCGGCCCCCTCCTTTCCCTCCCCACCACAGCGGTGGTTCCATCCGCAGCCCCTCAGAAGGGTTCGGCTTAGACCAACCCCCGCCTCCCCCAGTCGATCAGCCCGGACCGCTCCGCAGCCCACCTCCCCACCCTCAGGTGGGGTGATCCGGCACCCCCTCCATAATGGACCGGCCCCCCCCCCTCCCCCCTCGCGCCCCCCACACCCCCACTCCTCCGAAGCTCATTGGCTGTGATGGAGGCGGGGCCCCTCGGTCCGCCCCTCGGCCCGCCTCCCCTCCTCCCCCCCCCCTCAACACTCCGGGGTCCCCACGAGACTCGGGGGGGGAAGGGAAGGAGCTGCTGCGTTCAGCACCATGGACAGCTCCGAGCCGTGCCTCCAGCACGCGGACAGCGCCCCCCGTTTCCCCCCCCCCGCCAACACTCAGCCACTGCCGGGGGGGGGGGGGGGGGGGGGGGCGCTCTGAACCCTTGGCCCGGAAAAGGAGGGAAAAAGCAGCAATTAAAATTCATCATTTTTTAATGGGGGGGGGGTGGGAGGCAGAAGAGGCCAGACCCGCTCCCCGCGTAAAAAGTGGGGTACCAGTTGCCCACCCCCTCTCCTAACACCCTTTCTGGACCCAGGTTCCCCATGGAGCAAAGGACAAAGGTCTGGGAAATAAATAAAGTGGGGCTGAAGGGATCTGGGGGCAACGGGAGATTGGTGGGGAGGAGGTCGGGAGGGGGCAGAGTCCCTTTTCAGTGCTGGGGGCAGGCGAGGGGCCGGATGCCCCCATCGTGCACTGGGGTGAGGATGGGGACACTCGGGGTTAATTCCTTCCCCCCCACGTGCCGTAGTGCTCACACCGCTCCCGGAGGCCAAGGTGAACGCTGTACTCCCCCCCCTCCAGCCCCTTTAACCTAAAGGGGGCAGAGGTTTGGGGCTGCTCGTGGCCCCCCCCCCCCCTCAGCTACGTGCCCCGAGGCTCGGGGTGGCTCTTGAGCGTGTGGCACTTGAGGCCATCCGGCCGCTCGAAGTGCTTCCCGCAGCGCTCACAAGGGAAGGGCTGCGCTGCCGGCCCTCCCCCCCCGTGCCGCCGCATGTGCCAGGTGAGCGAGGCCACGCTGGCGGCATCGGTACCCACAGACCTCACACCTGCAGGGGGGGAGGACAGAACGGCACGGGGAGGGGTTGGCAGAGTCCGACGGGACGGCTCACAGCTGCCCCCCTCCTCCATCACTTACTGAAGAGGGGTCTCCCTGTGTGCGTCCTCCGGTGCACCTCCAAGTGGTTTTTGCGCTTGAAGGACCTGCCGCAGCTCTCGCAAATGAACTCCCGCGCTCCTGGGGATGAGGGTTGTGAAAGGGGGAAGGAGAGGGGGAGGGGGGGGGTCCCAGGAGCCCCTGGGGGGGCCCCCCAGTGCGGGGTGGGGGGGCTCACCAGAGTGGATGACCATGTGCCGGCGCAGGTGGTTCGCCAGGTAAAACTTCTTTCCGCAGCCAGGCTGGGGGCACTGCTGAGTCCGACCCCTGCGGTGCACCAGGTTGATGTGGTTCTGTTGGGGGGGGGGGGGGGAGCAGAAGGCAAAGCAATGAGAGGAGCACAGAGCTGTCAGGGTGGGGGGATGGAGAACGAAGCGGGCGCTCGTACCTGGAAGCTGCTGAGGGCCACGTAGACCTGCCCACAGCCTGCATAGGGGCAGGGGATGGGATCTGGCAGCCCCTCGGCGTTGGGTTCACGGCCCCGGCGGCTGCGTCGTCGCCTGCGGGGGGGCCCAAAGCTGTGGTCTGGGGTCAGAACCCCCCCCCCCCAGGGGCTGCAGTGTTGAGGACACTCATCCAAACCCTCTAGCATGCCCGCAGAACCCCCTGAGCCATAATTACCCCTACAAACCGTAAGGAGTCTGACTACGCTGATGCTATCCTGCAAGAACAGACTGTCCCCAGCCCCCACCCATGAAAACCAGTCAGTGCCTGCAAAAAAACCCCAGCTCCAATCCACCAAACCCCCCCAGAAACCCCAAAGAACCCCCACCCACATCCTCTACAAAGATCCCCCAAGGAGCTCCCACAGGCCAAGAAAAGCCCAACTCTGTAGCAATAACCCCGCATTCCGAGCCCTGGCGTAGCCCTTATAGCCCTCCTAAAGCCACCCCAACCCCCACCTCCTCCTCCAGGTCCCCGGGGCCTCTCTCAAGAAACCCCTCTCCTGAACCCCAGACAGACCCCCTCACAGCCCCCAGTGAGCCCCGACCCCCACTGCCACCAACTTCTCAGGCTCTTTAGGGATCTCGTAGATGATGGCAGACATGTCGCTGCCGTCAGCATCCTCTGCTGGTGGAGGTGGGGAGGGCTCTCGAGGGGGTTCCAGGGGGGGCTCCAGGGAGTGTTCGGCCACCGCAGAGGGCGGCACCTCCTCCTGCTTCAGAGCCAGTGCTTTATCTTCCTCTGCCACCAGCACAGAGAGGGAGTGAGGGGAGAGAAGGCACCACATGCTGCGCACCCCGAAGCCCTGCCCCGTACCTGTCTTAGGGAGATGGGGGTCCAGGGGGAACGCAGTTTCTCCCTGCAGTAGGGCACAGGACACCTCATCCCCCCTTACATCCAACTGCAGCCCCTCCAGAGCTTCATAGCTGGGGCCAGCCAAGATGAGGAGGGGGGGGGCCCTGGAGTAGCGCTGGGCCCCCTCCCTGCAACAAGGCCCCCTCCTCAGTCAGTGCCCCCCTGCCTGCCCCCAACCGCAGGGGCAAAGGCAGCGGCACGCAAACCACCGCCTCCAGCGCCGCCACCCGCCCCTCCGCGGGTGGGCCTGGCCCTGCAGGGGGGGATACAGCCGTGCCCCCCCCCAGGGCTGACAGGGCAGCCCCCTGCGTCGTCCCTTGCGTTGCCTCCGAGCCTGAACTGCAGCTCCCAGAGGAGGAGGAACTGTTGGGAGCCGCTGCTGTAGGAAGAGAACATGGCAGAGACCCCAGCGGTGAGCCCTAAGCACCCCCACCCGCAGACGACCTCCCGTGACCCCACCCCCCCCAATCAGATCCCACCCTTTTGGGATTTTTATCCCTTCTACTCCTCCCCACCAGAAAAAAACACGTCCCAGCACCCCAAGCTTCCCCAGCCTCTGCCTGAGGCCCCGGCCCCATCTCAGCCCTCGCTGATCCGCACCGCTGTCGCTGTCCCCATCAGAATCACTGAGTGGCCTCAGGGGAGAATGCAGGTCCTGGAAGTAACGGTGGCCGCGCTCACACTGCCACACCGCTGTGGTGTAGAGCCCCACCGAGGGGTCGAGCTCGGCCAGGCGGGGCTCGTAGGGGCAGCGCTGCCTGTGGTCCTCATACCAGATCACTGCATGCCGCAGGCAGTTCACGTTGCGCCTTCGCCCTGCAGGAAGGAGCCGCTGGCACCCTGCACCCCCTGCAGCTCGCGGTGCCCGGCTCACCCACAGCCCCACGGCACTCACTTTTCTTCCGTTTGGGCTTTTTTGGAATCTGCTCCCACGGCTTCCTGCGGGGAGAAGAGTGGAGGAGGAGGTGTGGGCAATCCCAGCCGCTGGGCCATCACGGTGGGGGGCGGGGTGTGCAGTCGTCGGGCGACCCTTCGTGACCCCCCAGCCCCGGTTCCCTGCCCCGCTCCCGACCCTGGATCCCAGCCCGCGGCTCCACACGCTCGCCCCTTCACGGCCTCATTTCCCGGCCCTGTTCCCGGCTCCCCCCCAACCTGCTCGTCCCTTCGCCGTTCCCAGGACCGCTCCCCGCTCACCCCCGCCGCCCAGCGCGCTGCCCCCGCTCCAGCCCCAGCAGGTAGGCCGCCAACTTAGCGTCGCTCCAACCGCTTCGGCGCCGCAGATCGACCCAGGGCCCGTGCGCCTCGCCCAGGTACACCCTCCGCACGTCGTACTTCTTCCGCGACTCCAGCCGCCGCCTCGCCCGGTCCGATTCCGTCAGACGCGGCCGCCCTCGCGCCTTACGGCTTCCAGCATCACCCGGCTCGGCCGCGGCGTCCCGCGAGGGGCCGCCGCCCGGCACCGGATCCCTCTGGGCCGCGCTCATGCCGGGCCCGGTACTCCCGGTGAGCGCCGGCGCACCGCTGATGACGAAAGCACCGTGCGCCGGAAGTCGCCTACCCAGTCGCTAGCTCGCTTCCGCCCGGCTCTGCCCTCATCGCCTTCGATGCACGCAGTGCGCATGCGCATTCCCCTTGCCCTTACCCTGAGCGTATCCCGGTCCTCTATCCCTGCCCTTAACCCCTCTATCTACCCCCAGCCCCTTCCTCTGTCCCCAGGATTGCACTGCGGCCCCCAGCGTGAACAGGTTAACACCAAGGCTCCCCTCAGAGCCCCCCAAACAAGACACAGCTCTCTCCATCCACACCACCTCCATTTATTGACCCACAACCCAGGAAGGAGGCACCCAAACTGCCCCCCACGACGCCCTCAGGTCCCCTCACCCCTCTCCCTGTGCTCGGCGGCCCCACGCCTCCTCGGGGGGCTCCAGCTTGGCTGCCCCTGGCCCCTCCAGGTGCAGTGTATCCCCGTCCCCGGGGCATCCAGCAGAGGAATCCCCATCCCCCAGGCGGAAGAGCACTGGCGTTTGGCCAAGGACAGGGTTGGTCTGCTGCAGCCCCACGATCCACTTGGCCAAGGTGCGCTGGTCACCAGCCCCTGCCATGCACAGCGCAAAGACGGGGCCCTCCTCCACTGTGGGAAGGCAGGGGGGTGTTGGGGAAGCACACTCAGGAGGAGGGGGGGGCAAGAAGGATCTCCAGGTGTCTACTGCCCCCCCCCCCCCCCCCCTCACCCCCACCTTACCCTCATCCACATCAAACTCATCGTCATCCCATGGGCCACGCTCCAGGTCCAGGTCAAGGTACAGAGGATAGTAAAGGCTGCGCTCAGGATCAGGGGGAGGTTCCTGAGGGGACACAGGGCTGATGGGGGGGTCCATCTGGTCCCACCTGGGGCAACAGGGGTGTCCCATTCCTTCCCTTCCCAGTAAAGGGGCCCCGTCCCACCCCATGCCTCAGCTCACCCGCAGATGGGGGGGGAGAGGGTCCCCCCTCAGCACGTAGTAGAGCAGGCGGGTGCTGCGCAGCCACAGTGGGAAAGGTCCCTCCACAAAGACGGGGCGCTCCGGGCCGTGCCGGGCCAGCAGCTCCTGCTGTTCTGCACTCTGGATGCCTGCAAGGTAGAGAAGGGCACGCAGGGCTGAGCTGCAGCCCCCCTGACCCAGATTCCCCCGGGTGCTCCCTAGCACTCACCAACAATGTAGGGCTGCGTAGAGCCCTCGTTGTCCCCCTGCTCTGGCTGGGGCTGCTGTAAAAATGGATAAGGTACAGTGGATAAGTACATCCTGGGGTCATTTTGTCCTTAGGGACAGAAGGAATGTTCCCACTGTGTCCACTCTGCCTTCCAACCCTGTGTTCCTCCGTAACCCCATCCCCTTCTTCCCCACATCTTCCCTTGTCACCCCATGTCCTTCCTTCCTGTATCCTCCCCTTTTTTCCCATTCCCTTCCCCCCCCCCCTCGTGTTCCCCATCTCCTTTTCCCACAGTGTTTCCCCTTATCACCCCATGTCCCTCCCACGTCTCCCACTCCCTTATCTGCCAATGCTCCCCTGTGTCCCCTCTGCCCCCTCCATGTGACACGGGTGTCCCCCACCTGGTAGATGCTCAGCCGGGCGCTGGGGTCATTGGCAATGCGGCGCAGCCCCAGGCAGGCAGCAGCCAGGCCAGGAGGGGGCAACTGAGCAGGCAGCGGGTAGGGGTTGGCATGCTGCATCCGTGGCAGCCAGTACAGCATCCGCTGGCACTTGCGCACAGGACGGCTGCGGGGCCCAAAGATGGCCAGAAGCAGGAACCGTGTCTCCGCATCTGGCACCACACCTGCACCAGGGAAAGGGGACATCATCAGGGGGTGTACGGGGACCCCTTCCACTTCCCAGCAGCCCAGCACAGCCACCCTCACCATATCTCTCCATCTGCTCCAGAACCTGCAGGCCGCACTCCTGCTGCCGTGGAAAGGGGGCAAAGAGGCGCTGGAAGGGCCCCCGTGGCACCCAGGGCCCCCGGGGCAGCAGGCGCAGCAGCCGGTTGTAGGCATCCAGCTGCCGGGCCACCCCCAGTGCTGGCATTGCTGCCAGTGCTGCTGCCACCAGCTCCAGGCGCCCCAGCCGCCGGCCCGGTGTCCGCTCCAGCTCCGCCAGTGCTGCTGCAAAGGCCGTGGGGCCCCCCTGCTCCTCATCCTGTGGTGTGGCCTGGGGGCCGTGATCGGATGGCGGCTCTGGGGCATCACAGCTGCGGTGGCACATGGGGCGAGCAGCCTGGGGAGGGGGCACAGGGTGAAGGCAGGAAAACAGCCCCCCTCCTTGGCCCAATTCCTTTCCTCTTCTCCTCACTCAGCTCCTTCTGTCCCCATCGCCGTGGTCGCTTTGCCTCCCACCCCTGTGTCCCCTCCACGTCGCCCTGCGTCTCCCACTCCCCTCTTCTCCCACGTCACCTCAGCCCCCTCATGGCCTCCCCACGTTCCCTACCCCTTTCTCCTCACATGAACTCCTGTGAGCCCTGCTGCCGCGCGTCCCGGTGTCTCCTCCGCCCCTCATGTCCTCCCCGCGTCCCCCACCCCCTTCTCCCTCCGTGTCACCCAATGTTCCCTCTAGCAGGCCCACGTCCCACTCCCACGTAGCCTCGCTGTCCCGGTCACCCCCCGCACCTTCGGGGCTCCGCAGCCCCCCCACAACCTCAGGGGGAGCGCCCGGGCCCAGCTCAGCCTCATGGCGCCGATGTTAGGATCCAACCACCGGTCAGCAGCCGCCGGGCGCCGCCATTGCGCTGACCCCTCTGGAAAGCGCTTCCGGGTCAGGGGGCGGGGCCTGAGGCAGCCAATCCCCGCGCGGGGCGGGACTGGAGGGGATTCCCTGTGACGACACAGCGCGCCCCAGCGGTGATGGCAGAGCCGGGGATACGCGGTGACGTCAGAGGCAGCGGGGATGGGGATAACCTCGGGCCCGGGGGGTGACGCCAGGGCCCGAGGTTGACGGTGATGTCATGAGGGACGGGGTGACGCCACAACAGCTCTGCGGCCGCTGCTATAAACGGTAATGTTGGCTCCGGCCGTAGGAGGGGCATCCGGACCCCGACCCCCGTCTCCTCCGGGCCCCCGCGCACCAATAGAACGCCCAGGGATGTCGGCAGATCCTTCAGCTCCCGGCCCCCCCCCCCCCGGACGGGACGCCCCCCCAGGGGCGCATTCCCTGCCTGTGACGAACCGCCCCTCCCACCCCCCTACGGAGTCCGATGCGGTGACGGCACTGGCGGGGGGGGCGGCGGTTGGGGCTAACACGAGTGTGGGGGGCAGAGGGAAGCGGGGGGAGATGGGGAGATGGAGAAAGAGATGCACAGTACTAGGGATGGACGGACGGAGGGAAGCACGGCAGGAGGAGGGGGGGGTGGAGGGCTCGGAAAGACCCCCCTATGTCCCCCACTCCGGGATCCCCCCGCTAAATGTGGAAAAAATGACGCCATCGCCCGCCCCGCGGTGCCGTCAGCACGGCCGGGGAATCCCATTGGCTGCCGCGGCCTGGCGCCGGGGGGGGCTCCGCGCCCTCCGCCGACTTTTAAAAGTGGCGGCGGCGCCGGGCCGGGACCGGGCGAACCAAGCCGAGCCGAGCCGAACCCAGCCACAGCCGAGCCGGGGCCCAGCAGGACCCTAACCCGAACAGCAGCGCCGCGGACCAGCCCCGAACTTAACCGATGTCGAGCGCGAACTTCAACCGCGGGCCGGCCTACGGGCTGTCGGCCGAGGTGAAGAACAAGGTAGGCAGAACCGAACCGGGCCTATCCGGGCTGCACCGCACCGGGGGGAGGCGGGACTCGAACCCGCGGCTCCAAAGGCGGCGCCCGGCGCTGTCCGTGGTGCTGTCGGGGCTCGCGGCCGTGCCTCAGTTTCCCCGCAGGGAACGAAGTCGGGGGGTTCGGGGAGGCCCGCGCAGCTCCGTTCCCTCCCTCTCCCGCCCCCGGCAAGGGTTAACGGGCGGGGGGGGGGGTGCTGGGGGGGGCCCGCCGCCCCCCCGGCCCTGCCGCGAGCCCTTATAAGGTGTCGGAGCAAGGCGGGCGGGCAGCCGCAGCCCGGGGCTATATATGGGCAAGGGCTCGGCGGGCCCGGGCCGATGAAGGGGGGGGTGGGGTGTGTGTATGGGGGGGGGCAGCAATGGGTCCATCGTGTGTATGGGGGGGGACAGCAATGGGTCCATCGTGTCCCGTCTCCCTTCACCCCTACTCCCCCCCTCCCCAACCCCAACCCCTCATGGCACCGGGGGGAATGCAACCATCCAGACCTATGGCAGCAGGCTGGAGCCTGTCTCCATCCATATTTCCCCCCAGGTATGTTCCCTACGTCATCCCTCTGTCCCCCACCTCACTCCCCAGGGATGTCGCCATGCCCCTTTGCGACCTCCTGTCCCCCACATCCTAACCAGAGATGTCTCCATGTCACCCTTTGTCCCCCGCCGTGGTTTCCCTCCCCCAGCTGGCACAGAAGTACGACCCACAGACAGAGCGCCAGCTGCGTGTCTGGATCGAAGGAGCCACCGGGCGCCGCATCGGGGACAACTTCATGGATGGCCTCAAGGATGGCGTCATCCTTTGCGAGTACGACCCCAACCCCTGACTCCATCCCCAACCCTAAGGTCACTCTCGGGGCACAGCCTTTCTGTGACCTCTGACCCCGCTCCCAGGCTCATCAACAAGCTGCAGCCTGGCTCGGTGCAGAAGGTGAACGACCCCGTCCAGAACTGGCACAAGGTGAGGGGGAACCAGGCTGGGGGGGGCTCCTCCAAGCAGGGCAAGGGGGGGGAAGGCGGGGGGGGGGGACGCGCAGGGCAGAGCCTGGTGCTGACATCTGTGGCAGCTGGAGAACATCGGGAACTTCCTGCGGGCCATCAAGCACTACGGAGTGAAGCCCCACGACATCTTTGAGGCCAACGACCTCTTTGAGAACACCAACCACACGCAGGTGCAGTCCACCCTCATCGCCCTCGCCAGCCAGGTGAGGCAAGGCAGCGGCCCTTGGGGGACTTTGTGTGCTGCAGGGGAGGGGTCTTTGGGTTGCTTGGAGATCCCGAGCAGTTTTGAGGTCTCCACATCCCCCCCACAGAAGACATGGGTGCACCGCGAGCTGCCCCCAGTGGCCGGAGGGAGGGGGGGCATCAAGTGCTGGAGTTTGGGGCCAGCACGGAGTGTCTCAGTGGGGTGGGGCAGGGGGGAGAGGGGAGGGGTGTTTGTTCTGGGGAAATTGGGAAAGAGGGGAGCTGGGGGCTGGCAGAGAGGGGCAGGAGCTTTTGTACACAAACCAAATCCCAGCCTGGATCTCACGCAGGCCAAGACGAAGGGGAACAATGTGGGTTTGGGGGTGAAGTATGCAGAGAAGCAGCAGCGTCGCTTCCAGCCTGAAAAGCTGCGCGAGGGCAGGAACATCATCGGCCTCCAGGTGACGCTAAGGGGACCCCGGGGCTGGCAGAAGCGTGGAGGGGGGAATGCAGCCACGCAGCCCCTGCCTGACCCCCATCCTCACACCCCCAGATGGGCACCAACAAGTTCGCGAGCCAGCAGGGCATGACAGCGTATGGCACGCGGCGGCACCTCTACGACCCCAAGCTGGGGACAGACCAGCCCTTGGACCAGGCCACCATCAGCCTCCAGATGGGCACCAACAAGGGGGCCAGCCAGGTACCACCATGCCCTGTGGCACTGCGGGGCTGCGGGGCGGGGAAGAGTGGGGTGGGAGGCCGAAGGGGAGCCTCACGGCCCCTCCTCAGGCGGGGATGACGGCGCCGGGGACCAAGAGGCAGATCTTCGAGCCCTCCCTGGGCATGGAGCGCTGCGACACAAACATCATCGGGCTGCAGATGGGCAGCAACAAGGGTGCCTCACAGCAGGGCATGACGGTGTATGGGCTGCCAAGGCAGGTCTACGACCCCAAGTACTGCGACGCGCCTGGGCTGCTGGGCGAGGACGGCCTCAACCACAGCTTCTACAACTCCCAATAACCCCCCCGGAGCCCACCCCACGCCCCCTCCCCACGGTTGCTTGCACCTCCCCGTGCTGGGGATGCACCGCACCGGCCTCACCGCGCGCCCGGGGCTGCTGGGAAGGGGCCAGTGGGGGGGCCCCGGAGCAGGGAACCTTGAGCTGGGGGGCCCTGGCCCGGCCCCACCACTGCCCCACACATGTGAAGCCACCGAGGCACAATAAAACCCACACGCAAACCCACTGCTTCCACCGGCCCAGGAACGATGGGGGGATAACAAGGGAACGGGACGCTGTGGCACAGAGGTGACACAGACAAGGCACGGGGTGGGGACAAGAGGATAGCAAAGGGGACAGAAGGACAGCAAGGCACGGGGGCAGACAGCGGGACAGCAAAGGGGACAGGGGGGTCTCAAGGCACCGAGGGAGTTACAGGACACAAAGATGAGGACACGGATGGCGGCACAGAAGGGATGCGCAGGGGAACCCAATCCCGTGCTGCCAACGACCACAGACCCCCAGCAGCTGTGCTGCCCCATGCGGGCATTTATTTGTGGCTGCCCCTGGGGGCTCAGCTGAGTGGGGACAAGGCTGGGCCAGAACCCAACCCGTGGGTGGGGGTTCCAACCCCGGCCCGGAGGCAGCCTTTGAGCTGTTGCCCCCCCCCCCCAACACGGGAAGATAAAACGGAGAAAAAGTGAAGAAAACGTATCATAATAATAAAAAACCATGCTTGGGGTGGGGGCGTGGCATTTGTGCACCCGGCCCTCCCCCCACCCGCCCCCGCCCCCACTAAATCGGGGAGGCCCCGTTGCTATTGGTTGGCAGCTTCACAGGCATCGATCCAATCGCTGTAGACATCCACCGGCTCCGACAGATCTCGGGGCGCGGGTTAAGGCACAAACGGACGAGAGGGGGGTGAGGAAAAAGGTGTGTGTGTGAGTGCGTGTGTGTGTGTGAGTGCGTGTGTGTGGGGATGGGGGGGTCCGCGTGAAGGATACAGGTGATGGGCGTCTGGAACTCCTCCAGGCAAACGGTGCACGAGATAACGCCCGTATTGCGGGCGCGGTCCCTGCAAAAAGGGCGGACACGGAGGGGTAACGGGGTGCTGGGTGAGGAGGGGGGACCCCAAAATGCCGCCCAGCGCCCCTCCCCCCGCCCCGCTCACATCTTCACGTCGCAGGACTTCTCGTGGTTGCAGAACGGACAGGTGAACTGCGTCTCCAGCGTGCCCGTCACCTTCTTCTTGGGGGGCGGCTTCCGCTTAGACTTGCGGCGCCCCATGGCTGGGGGAGAACACCGGAAAGAGGGGCGGCGGGCCCCCGAAACACGGCACGAGGCGGAGGGGAACCAGGCCCGAGAAGAGGAGGGACGCGGCCTTCAATCAGCCCCTGCTCCAGAACGGCCGCGACCGGGCCTCGAGCCCGAGCCCGGGCTTCAGAAGCCCCGGAGCCGCCGCCGCCTCCGAGCCTCGCTTACCCCGCGCAGTCGCCGCTTCTGCCGCGCCGACCGGAAGCCGCACCTTAGCCCCGCCCCACTCCCGCCTCTTCCGCCAGATTCCCCCATTCATTGGGCGGCCTCCTGTGACGGACGGCCCTCCCGTCCAACCGACAGTGGGGGAAGTCCTCGGCGCTGAGGGCGGCCTCATCGGCCGTGGCCACCTCTCCCCCGCAAACCCCCCCGGCCGCTCCCAGCGCCCCGGTGCGGCTGCGTCCCGATTTGGGGCGAAACGGGGCAATTTTGCGACTGCCGCAACAGCGCCTCCATCTAAAGGCCTTTATTGATGGGGGGCGAGGGCTACGGCAGCCTCAGTAATATGGTCTCCATGACTACGGAGGACATCGACGCTGGGCCTCCGGGCAGCCCAAGGCCTCCCCAGAGACTTCGGGGTGAGCCAGCGCCCAGCGGGGACTCCGGAGAGTCACGGCGCGTGGTTCCTCCCCGGTACCCGCCAGGGGTCTCCAGTCGCGAGGTCAGAGGTCAAGGGGGTCAAAGGTCACAGTGGGGGGGCGGTCAGAGGTCGCGGGGCGGCAGCGCCACGCGGTACAGAACGCGCCCGGTGGCCTCCAGGAAGGTGATGGTGGCAGCAGCGGCGTCGAGGCGGAGGTGAACGAAGCCCCCGGGTGAGTCCGGAGCCCCGAAGAAGAAGCGGGATGTGCCGGGGGGCACGGCTGCCTTGTGGCTCTGGGATGCCTCCATGAAGTTCCCGGCTCCGCTCACCACGTAGCCCACCCCGTCCTCTTGCAGGAACTGTGGGGGTTGTGCACAGCCGTCACGCTGCAGCCGCCAGAACTGGGGGGTGCCAGCCCCCCCCAGCCCCGCTCCCGATGCCCCCCCCCCAACCCCCCTAAAGAAATCAGCTCGGAGAAAGCTCTGAAAGTGAGCAAAATGCCCCCAGATTCGTGCCTCCCCCGCTCCACCCCAGCCCGTATTGGAAGTTGCCGGGCCACCCTCCTCCCTGTAAGCCCAGTGGGATGACAAAACAGCGCAGTCTTCCCCGCAGTAAGAGCTGGGGGGGGGACCCAAAAGTGGAGGGCCTCCAAATCAGAAGGGTTTGTCCCTACAGTGAGAGGTTGGACCCCACACGCGTGCCCTTAAAGGAGGGGATTCGGATGGTGAGGAGCCACCCCAAAAGGGGAAGGGGGGGCCTGGCCCAAATTCGAGCCTTTTTATCTCCAACCTGAAACCCCAACACGTGGGGCGGTTGGGAGGGGCTTCGCCAAAGCAGAGGGGTCCCCCCGGGTCCCTCCCCAGCCCGGGGCTCACCTGCAGGTTGTGGTCATGGCCGCAGAGGTAGGCGGTGACGCGGTGCCGTCGCAGCAGCGGCCGCAGCAGCCGCAGCAGGCAGGCCGTGGGGCCGTGCTCGGCCACCGACCACACCGGGTAGTGGCCGGCCACCAGCACGTAGCGGTCGTGCCTTGCAGCGGCCAGGCGGCCCTGCAGCCAGGAGAGCTGCGTCCGAGCTGCAGCCGCATCCGCTGGGCCTCCAGGGGCTGCCCTCCCCCCAAAGTCATCGGTGGCCCCGCACAGCAGCACCGTGTCCAGCACCAGCAGCCGTGCCGTCGCGTTGGTGCCCGGCACGTGCAGGCGGAGGCTGTAGTAGTAGTGTGGGAAGTGCCTGCGGGGATGTGGGGACGGCGTGAGCGGCCCAAGGGCTCCCCAGCACCAGGCGGAGGCGTAGAGCTGGTGCAAAAAGGCCCCGAGAGACGTGGGGATGAGGGGACGCTCCGGGAACCCCCGTAGTGATGCCGTGGGAAACGCCAGTGGGATGCGAGGACACGTGGGGACGGCCTGGGGACAGCCAGGGCTCACATGGGGGGGATGTGGGAGGTCCGGGGGACACCTGGGGGGGGACACCTGGGGGGGACACCCAGAGGATGCGCGGGAGCATCTTGGGGACACCTGGGGGACACCCCGGGGACACGTGGGAGTACATCGGGGACAATGAGGGAGGGGCTGCGCCGGGAACCACCCCCGGCCGGGCGTCCCCCCGCCCCTCACCATCGCTCCGAGTGGCGGCTGTAGGCGAGCTGCGCGCTCACGTTGCCGTGGTGGTCGTGGTTCCCCGCCAGCACGAACCAGGGCAGAGCCTGCAGCCCCGGCACTGCGAACACGCGCTCAAACGTCTCCTGGGGGCGGGGGGGAGACCACGACCCTGAGGTCACGGGGAGCCCCGAGCGGCTCTGGGGACATCATCACCCCCTCCCCAGCCCCGTGCGTCCCCTCCACACACTGGAGTACCGAGTGGAGGTTATGGGGATACCCCCCCCCTCCCCCAACATTGGGACTTTGCTACCACGTTCTGCGGACCCCTCCCCTAAAGATTCCCATTTCCCACGTTGTTGACACCACCCCACGGAGTCCCCCCTTCTAAATTTTGACCCCCTCAACCCCCCCCCCCCCACCTCGCAGGGACCCTCCCGCATCCTGCAGACCCCTCCCCCTGCCTCCCCGTACCTGGAAGCGGGGGTCCCACTCATCCCGGACCCCGTCGTAGTAGAAGTTGTCGCCCAGCGCCAGCACAAAATCAGCTCCGCGCTCCGCGGCCGCGCGCCCCATGGCTGCCGCCGTGGCCACTTCCCGGGGGGTGGCGAAGGGGGGGTCGGGAACCCCCCCCCAATCACCCACCGCCAGGAACTGAACCGCCCCCCCCGGGTCCGCCCCGGCCGCCACCACCGCCGTCACCGCCAGCAGCACCAGCATCTGAAAGGTGGGGGGGGGACGGACGGACGGACGGACAACGCGGTGGCACTGCGGGGGTCCCGGTGGGAGATTCCCGGCTCCACCCCCCCAGCGCCACTCACCCTCGTGTGTCCCCGCGCGTCCCCGCCGCGCCTTTATGGCGACAAAAGGGGAAGTGGGGTCACCACCCCCCCACCCCCACCCGCCCTGCCGTCACCTGACGGCCGCCGCGGAGGGGAGCAATGGGGACAACGAGGGGGGAGGGCGGAAATCCCCGAACTGCCCCAAACGCACCCTGCGGACTGGGGGGGGGGGGCGGAGGGGGACACCGCGTGGCCGTGACCCCCCCGGCCGGGGCCGCGTCGGGCGCGCTGCCCTTTGGCCGCGGGGCGGGGGCTGCGCTGCACTCAGTTCTGCCCCCCCGCCCACCGGGACGGAAACGGACGGCGGCTGGAGGGGAACGTCGGACCCCCCCCCCCCCCCCAAACCCCAGCCGGGAACCCCGCGGATTTTCACCCACGACCCCCCCGGATTCCCCGCCCCCCTGGGACCCCTCTGGACCATCCCCCACCCCCCCAGACCCTCCCACGTCCTCTCACCACATGACCAACCTGGAGACCCTTCCCCCCCCCGGACCCCCGCCCTATAACCCCTCTCCTGGTACCCCATCACGCCGTTGCCATGGGGACCGCATCACAGCCCCCCCCCCCCCCCCCCCCCCCGGAGCCGACGGCTGCAGCACGGGTACAACACTTTATTTCCATTTTTTGTGTGTGTTTTTGCCCCTTTTCCGCGGATTTTTTCCTCCTTTTCGCTCTCGAGGGGGCGGGGAGGGGGGGGGCGGCGCGTTTTGGGGGGGGGGGGGGAAGGGCTGATCCAATCCAAAGGGGAAATGATGACGTCATTGCCACGTGCAGGGCTGGGGCGGTGGGGGGGGGGCGGGGGAGTGGGGGGGGGGAAAGGTTTGGGGGTCCCTAAATGTGCAACGCCGATGTGTGGGGAGGGGGGGCAAAAAGCGACCACCCCCACCCCCCCAAAAAATCACAGCCCCTCCCACAGGGCGGGAGGGAGGGGGAAAGGAGGGAGAGTCCCAAAAATGGGGATCCCCCAAACTTGGGGAGGGTTGGGGGGGGGGGGCTAAACCGGGGGGGCACATTGCTGGTGGGGGATCGGGGGGAGGGGGGGAGTCCCCAAATGTTGGGGGCCCAATGCTGGTGGGGGTCTCCTGGTGGGGGACCCCAAGATAGGGAGGACCCCAAAAATTGTGGGGGGGAGGGGGGGGGGGGTTGGGGCACTGCTGGTGGGGGAAACTGGGGCTGGAGGGGGAGCAGGGGGGGGTCCCAAAAATGCGGGAGGGGCAAAAACTGCGTGTCTGGGGGAGGGCATCACCAGACGGTGGGGAAAGGCACACGGGGGGGAGGTGGGGGGGGGGGGCAGGAGCAGGTTTGGTCCCTCGGAGCCCCCCCAGAAATGAGGCGGTTGGGCCCCCCCCACTCCTAACCTTCCCGCACCCCCACAGAAATCAGCCAAATGGGTGGGAAAGACCCAAAAATGAGCAAAATGCCCTCAGATTGCTCCCCCCCCCAACACCCCCCCCCGCCTGGATTGGGAATTATCACCACCCCCCCCCCCCAACCCCAACCCGGTGACCCCAAAACGCAGAAAAGTGATGGGGGGTGGGGGGGACAAAGTGGGGGCGGCTCCCCCCAATAAAGGGAGAGAGGCCCAAACTGGGGGGTGGGGCTGACCCCAAAATCCGAGGTTGGACCCCAAAGGGGAGGGAGGGCTTCCATGGAGGGGGGGGGGGGGGGGGAAAGAGGCTGACCCAACGCGGGGGGGTTTGACCCTAAACCCGGGATGGGGGGCGGGGTTTGACCCCAAAACGTGGGAGTTTGACCCCAAAATGTGTGTGGGGGGGGAGGGGGGGCCTTGCCCGGGGGTAATTGCACTTAATTAAAAAAATGGGGGGGCCAGGGGGGAGAAAGGGGGGGCCCCCTGGCCCCTCTCGCTGGCCTGCAGCAAGGGGGGGCACACGCGTGTGCAGTGCGGGGGTGCGGTGCTGGTGGTGGGGGCACACGCGTGTGGGGGAAGGGGGGGGGGGGCCACACGCATCTCACGTGACACACACACACAGAGGGGGGGTCACGTGACACATGCGCATGGGCGTGGCTGGTGGGGGCTCACCCCCCCCCCCCCAAAAAAAAACCAAACTGGGGGGGCCCAAACCCCCGCGTGTGGGGGGGGGGTGTCCCCGGGTTAACCCTGTCCTTGCCGGGGGGGGGGGGGGAGGGGGAGGGGGGCGATTCGGAGAGGCTGAAGCCTCGTCCACGTCCGGGGGGGGGGAGGAAGGGGGGGGTGTTGGACGGTTTTGGGGGGGGGGGGGGGGGGCAGCCTTTTGGGGGGGGGAGGGGGGCGAGTGCAGCTTTTTTTTTTCTTTTTTGTCTTTTTGTTTTCTTCCTCCATGTTTTCGGCCGGGCGCTGAACTCCTCCTCGGGGGCACCGTCAGAGGAACCACGACTGGGGGGGCGGGGGGGGGGGGGGGGCCTCACCACCGGGACCCCCCCCCACCCCACGCATCCCCCACGTGCCCGCTCCAAACCCCACCCACCGCCGCCACCTCCCATTGGCTGCCCCACCACCGCACCATCACGCTCGGCCAATCGCCGCGCGCCATCCCGCCGCAGCGCCCGAAGCCTGCCAAGTGCCGCCAGCTGCCAGCCAATCGGGCGCCGCCCTCCCGCAGCCCCCCCCTTCCCATTGGCTCGGGGCCGGCGCTATCACCTCCTCTGCTGCCAGCCAATCAGCCGCCAGCGCCGCGGGGCAGGCAGCCAATCGGGCGTCGTGCCACGGGTGTCCGGGGGCCAATGGGGGCCCCACCGGGGGGCCGCAGTGTGAGGGTGGGGCGTTGTTATGGTGACGCCAGGCCACGCCCCCCATTGTTCCCTAGGCCGGCAGTGACGTCACGGCTGGTTGCCCACGGCAACAAAACTGCGCCGGTGTGATGGGGATGAAGGCCTAGGCCTCATTAAGGACCCCAATTAGTGAGGACTGAGGGGTGGAGGGGGGGGGGGGGTGGTTCTCAGAGGTGGCCCGGGGAACTCCTGAAGAAGGGACCAGAAAGGTCCTGGGGGGCTGCAGGCGGTTCTGAGGCTGTCTGTACGGGGGCAGTGCCGGGGGGTCCATACCTGCTGCTGGGGCAGGCTCAGAAAGTTGCTGTCGCGGGGTCCGAGGCCGACAAAGCGGGGGGCAGCGGCGGTGCCGGGCGCTGTGAATGCTGCGGGGACAGCGGGGTGAGGGGAGGGATCTGTGCACGGACCCCCCCCTCCCACAGCCCTCCATCGGTACTTACCTGTAGGCCCCCCCTTCCTCCCCCCCCCCTCCCAGCTTCTGGAAATGGGGCAAAAAGGAGAGGAATAATGGAAGAAAAAAAAACTGGCGATGGGGGGGCGGGGACGTGCCCAGGGACGGCGATGAGGATGGAGAGGAGGTGATGAAGCACGGGCAGCCGGGCCAGGGGGGCCACCCTGTCACCTCCTGTCACCTCCTGTCCCCACAGCCCCCCCCGCCTTCCCGGGGTCACCTTGGTGCCACCCGTGTCACCGGTGCTGCCCTGCGTCTGCCTGTGCCACTGCCAGGTCACCTCTGCCACTCGTGCCACCGGCACCCGGGGGTCCCTGCCCGGCACCTGCACCCCACTGCACTCCACTGCGGCACCCTTGCACCCCCCTACTGTGCCCTATAGCCTCCCCCGTGCCCTACAACCACTCCCCTGCAATCCTATGCCCCATAACTGCCCTCCCACGCCTCCTAAGCGCTCTCCTGCACCTCATAACCACACCCCCCCTGGACCCCATAATTTCCCCCCTCCATCCCATTGCTGCCCACACCCCATGCCCCACCGTTGCCTCTCTCGTGCCCCATCCTTGCCCCCAGTCCCACTGTCTCATTCAGCCCACAGTCCTCCGTTCACCCCACGCCCCATTCCCTCACATCCCACCGCTTCCCTGCAGCCCCCCATCCTCACCCCATTCCCCGCTACGCTCCCCACCTTGCGTCCTGTTCTCCATCATACCCCACCGCTGCCTCCCTTTCCACAGCACCCCGCATCCCCCTCCCCTGACCTGCCCCCACCCTGCCCCATCCCCATGGCCCGGATCCCGGCTGCAGGTGCAGTGGGGCACAGTGGGGTGCAGTGGGGACGCTGGTGCCGGGACTTACGGGGTGCCGCGGGCGCTCCGCCCTGGGGGGCGTTGGGGGCTTTGGGCTCCGGCGGGGGCAGGGGCAGGGGCCGGGCCAGGGGAGCCCCTGCAGACCCCCCAGCCCGGCCCTGCGCCCCACACGGCTGCAACGAGAACACGGTGACGGGCACCCAGCATGCCTGGGGGTGGCACACGGGGACAAAGGGCGGCACCAGGGACACGGGGTGGCATCGAGGTGGGACGCTGCATGTGGCACGGGGTGCCCGAGCCCAATGGGGAGGGGGACCCCGGTGTGGGGGGAACAGCTGTCCCCGTCGCTGCAGCCGGCAGGACTGCTTGGGACTCGTTTGCACGCAGGTGCGGCCCCCAGGGCGGCCCCACCTCTTTCCTGCCTCGTTTTAATAAAAGTCGCCACCCCCCCCAGCACATTTTCCCGCTAGGCTCCGCCTCCGTCTCCTCATTTGCATACAGACCCCGCCCCCGACGCTGCGAGCACCGCCCCTTCCTGGCCCTGCCGCACCTCCTCGCTCACCATTTACCTGCCGGCCACGCCCACCTGCTTTGCATACAGCCCCCCCCCCTCCCCGCACAGCTTTGCTTCCAGGACGCTCCTCCCCGCTTCATTTGCATATTGACCACGCCCGCCACCGCCCCGATTTACATACAAATGCCCCGCCCCCGCGCCCCGCCCACCTGGGGGCCCTGCGCGGCGCCGTCGGCGCAGACGAACTGCACGAAGTCCTTGAGCGAGTCCTGCCCGTGGTGGTAGCGGATGGTGGGGTGGGCGAAGTACGGCCCCGACTGGGGCAGGAGGGAGCCCGACGGGAAGTGCAGCGCCGAGGCTGTGGCCCGCGGGCTGCCTGCAGGGACCCTCAGCGCGGGGGGGCCGGTGCTCAGGGCCCCCCCATCACCTCCAGAGCGCTCCCACCCGAGGGACGCCTCCAGCCCAGCCCAGCCCCTCCCCAACCCAGGCGGGTCCCAGGGGGCGGGGAATACGAGGATGCTGGGCGGACGGGGGGTTGGGGGGGGGTCCCGGGGGCTCACCGGGGCGGACGCCGGCCAGGACGGGCAGCGGGTGGTGGCCGAAGGCCATGCGGGGGCTGGCGCCGTGCCCTGACAGCGCACTGCAGAAATCCAACTTCCCCGACTTCTTCAGCGCGGCTGGGCCTGGGGGGGGAGGGGGGGGGGAGGGGGGGGGAGGGATGGGGCTTGTGAGGGGCTGCTCTAAAGCCCAGCAGCGTCCGCACCTCCCCACTCCCCCGCAGGCTGCACCCCCTCCTGCATGCTGCCGTCTCCTCTTGGGCCCCTCCATGGTGCAAACCCCTCTCAGTGTTTCCCTTTGGGCCCCTCCATGGCAACGACCACCCCCACAGCATCTCGGGCTCCTGCATGGCACAGACTCCCCCCCCTCAAGCCTTCCCCCTCCTGTAGCCCACCCCCCCATACTCCCTCCACCCCCCCACCCCTCCCCACGTTTCCCCAGCATCCCCACACGTCACTCACTGGTGTCCACGTCCCCCCCCCAGGGCCCTTGGCTGCTGCCAGGGGCTGGGGACCGCCCTGGCCCAGGGTAGAAGACGTCATCCCCAGGGCCCTCCAGGTCCCCCTCGTCCAGCGCCTTGGGACGCTTTGGGCCGCTGCAGGGACAGCAGTGTCACCCCCGTGGGACAGGGGTGGGTGACACCCACCACGCATAGTGAGGTCATCCACTCACCAACTCGGGGCACAGGAACACTGGGACGTGTGGGGGACGTGCGTGGGAGCTGGGGGGGGGGAGCTGTTCAAGGGACAGGGGAGAATGATGGGGTGTCACTGAGGGGTGGACCCGAGTGTGTTATAGGGGTCCTCATGGAGTTAATGGGGGGCCTAGAGGGGGGTGTGCTGGAGGCTATGGGGTGGTTACGGGGATCCTGGGTGAGTACTGGGGGCCCTGGGGGAGGGGTAAGGGGGTTCTGGGAGAGTACTGGGGGCCTTGGAGGAGGTTATGAGGGTCCCAGGAGTGGTGCTGGGGACTCTGGGGGGCTTACAAGTGTCCTGTGGGAGTTTTGGGGGGGACGGGGGGGAAGGGGGGTCCCGGGGGAGGGTTATGGGGGTACCTGGCAGTGGGGGGCCCCAGAGGCCGGCGGCCGAGGGTGACGGGGCTGATGTTGTAGTAACCCCCCGGGCTCTCCAGGTCAGCCAGCGAGAAGTTGGGGCCCGACGCCGTAGCCACAGGGGCTGGGGGACATGGGGGAGGTGGGGAGACTTGGGGACCACGTACAAGGCAGGGGGGTGGCACAGGTCCCATGTGGGGGCCTTCTTGTGCCACCCCTCCATCCCCACCTCCTTTGCATCCCTCCATCCCCACTTCCCTCCCATCCCCCTCCATCATCCCACACCCATTGATGTCCCCCCTTCTGGGTCCCCCATCACGTTCCTACTTACTCTGGGACACCCTCACCAGCTCTGTCACGTTCCAGACGCCCGACGTCACGAAGCAGTCCTGGAAGCTCAGGTGCCCTGAGGACAGGAACAGGGATACGCTGGGACACGGGCTGGGAACGCTGCACGTGGGGGTGGCAGAAGGAGCTGGGGGGCCGCACTACCACTCACCGTTGGGCAGAGGTTTGATGTCTGCATCGCCCTGGGGGTTGGAGCTGTCGGATTGTCCGGAGTCTGCAGGAGAGACGGGTCAGATCCACACCCCCACCGCACCGCCCCAGGCCCCTGCTGTCCCTGTGTGCCACCCCCAGACACCTGCAACACCCCCGTGTGACATCCACGTCCCCACCAGCCACGTTCCCATGGGGTCACCCGAGGTGAACATCCGCTGTGACCTCACCTGTGTCTCTCCCCCACCCCAGGGACTTCCCATATATACAGTACCCCATCATTTGCCCCCCCCCCCCCCAAGGGTGGCCCCCCCGCAAGAGCCTGGGAACCCCTCAGGCTGCTGATGGGGGACCCAGCAGATAGGGGGTGCTCAGGAAGCCAGGCAGGGCTGTGGGGCTGGCAGGGGCTGGGCCAGGCTGGGGGGGGGCTGGAGGCCACTGTGGGGCTGGGCTGGGGGCCAGGAATGTGCTGGCCCCCCGCCAGCGGGCAGCGCCAACAAAGCGGCCATTGTCTGTGCTGGGCGGGGGAGTTGGGTCCCCCCCCTGCACCTCCACCCCCACAGCAGGGTGTCCCCCCTGCACACCAGGGTCCCCCCCCACCCCCACCGCCCCCCCCCCATTATGGGATCCCCCCCCCCCCCCCCCCAGCTCTCAGCTCCCCCATCCCCTTTCCACTTCAATCCCACTCTATCCCAGATGCCAGAGTCCCAAGCAGAAGGCAGGAGGACGAGACCCCCCCCTTCAGCCGCATCCCCCATGGGGTCAGAGGTCAGCAGGGTGCCCGCCAGGTTGTGACCTCTGCGGAAGGGGACACGTGGCGGGCGCGTGCCACACACACAGCTGTGTCCCCATCCCCTGGCCTCAGCGATTCCCCCCGCCCCAGAGCCTCCATGGGTCTCGGTGTCCCCTCCAGGGGTCCCCATCCCCAGCATGGGGTCCAGGTGCTGTGGGGCAGCTGCACCCCAGGCCCCCTCAGAGGGATTGCCCCCCCTCCACCCCCCATGCACACCTGCGTCCCTCAGACTCAGCTGCAAGGGGGGGGGGGGGCGGGGGGGGAAGCACAGCAGTGACTGCACACACAGCACTCGTACAGAGACCCCCAGCCTCCAAGTGTCCACCTGCACCCCCAGAACCCCATTCACTCCCCTCCGCCCCCGGCCCACAACAGGACCCTGGAACATTGGGAACCCCCTCGGTGTGAGGCTGGAGCCCCTTGCTGGGGGGGAGCCGGGCATGTGCCCAGTTCTCCGAGGCTCTGGGCTGCTGGAATCTGGGAGTCCTGGGGGCAGGCAGGTAGGCACGGGGGGGGGGGGGGGGCACCATTGGGAGGGGCGCTGTGTGGTACAGGGCTGTTATTTGGGGTGGGGGCCCGCTGCGTGGCTCAGGGGGGGCTCCCATCACACGGCAGGGGTCCCGGCCACAGAGCTGCGGTGCCGCAGAGCGTTTCGGGTGCCAACAGGAGCCGCCATCTTACATGGGGAGGGGGTTGGCACCGCGCCCCCCCCGGGCCTGCAGGAGCCAAAGGGCCCCCAGCAAAGGAGGGGGATAATAGAGGGGGGGGGGTTCCGGGGGAGGGGGAGGCCAGGGCTGTGCACGGGGCCTCATGCAGCGCACGGGGGCACGGTGCCAACCGGGGCCATTTTGGCGGCGCTGGGCAGGAGCTGCGCTTTCGGGGCTTTCAGCTCTCCCTGGCCTTGCCCGGGGGGGGCCGCAGGGATCCCTCCCCAGGGACAAGCCCCACCTTGGTGAGTAGATTTGGGCACGGTGGGGGGGGAAGCCCTGCACAGGGGGGTGGGGCACAAACTGCCCACGCTCCCCTCCTGAAGCACACGAGAAGCCAGCGCGAAGCACCAACAGTGACCCCAAATCATTCATTCCAGCCCCAAAATTCTGACCCCGCCGCCCCCCACCCCAACCACCCCCAAGCAGCAGGATTCAGGTGTCCAGGCAGGGAGCGGCAGCGGACTCCTGGCACGCAAGCACACGCGTGGGGGGCCGTGCCCGCACGCCCCCCGCACACACACGTCCCCGCTGCACGCCTGCACCCCAGCAGAGACAAAGGCACCTGTGTGGCACGCAGCTCTGGCACGGCTCAGCCCAGGGCTCGGTGCTCAGCTCAGCACAGTGCACAGCAGCGCTCGGTTCAACGTGGCGCACGGCTCAGCACGGTGCAGGCATGGATTGGTACGTGGGACCGGGCTCAGTATGGTGCACAGCACAGATTGGTGCACAGCACGCAGCTGAGAGGAGCGCACGGTGCACGAACCGGCTCAACGCGGAGCCCAGCAGGGCGCACAGCGCGTGGCTCAGCACAGCGCAGCCCGGTGCACAGCACACACCTCACACTGGTGCACAGCACGGCTCCCGCTCAGCCCCGTGCCCGCTCTGGCACCGCGCTCGGCACGCTGCACTTTGGCACACGGTGCTGCTTTGTGTGAGGAGCGTGGGGGCCGCACCCCCGGCTCTGCGTGGGCACGGGGCGGGGGCTGCGGGGACAGGGACCTCCTGAGGCCACCCGTGGCTTCCCCCGAGGCCGTGTGGCGTCAGCACAGCCATCGCCAAGCGCTCGAGGAGGGGAGAAGGGGACAGAACCGGGAGCTGCCGGGACGTCGGCGGCCACCCGCAGCCCAACCAGGCACTGCGTGGGGCTCCCGGCACGGCAGCACCGCCAGCCCCCACGGCCCCCACTCACCAGGCGCCTGCACAAAGAAGGCCAGGTAGAGATCGAGCTCCTTGATGGTGACGCCGATGTGGTGGGGCTGCACGCAGAGCCCGGGGCTGGCGCACTGCGGGGCCTTGGCCAGGCGCTCGCCGTCGGTGCTCTCCAGCGGGACGCCCTTGAACAGGATGACCATCACCAGGTCGAGCCTCCACACCTTGTCGGCCTGCCGCAGGCAGTCGATGCGGCGGATCTTCCCCTTCTGGTCGGGGTTGGAGAGGACGCAGCACGGCGCCTTCTTGCCGGTGACGGAGAGCACGAAGTCCTCGCGGCACTCGGGCCGGATGTCCTTGCGCAGCTTGGCCAGGAGGCGCGAGGCCCATTTCTGCTTGACCTCGGGCTTCTCGCCCAGCAGCTCGTCCTTGACGGCCCGCTCCTCCTCCTTCGACATCCTCTTCTCGTGCTTCTTGAAGTACTTGCGCTTGCGGGCCTGCAGGTTGAACCAGGTGTAGGAGAAGGCCCGGACGTGGGGCAGCAGTGCCTCGATGAAGGGGTGGAACTCATCCTGTGGGGTGAACGGCGTTAGAAGGGTGAACGCCCCCAGCACCTCCTCTCAGCCCCGGCGCCATCGCGGCCCCAAGGCATCCCCATCCCCAGGGACAGCACAGACGCACACGGGGACAGCGCGGCTCCGGTCCCCACTCAGGTTCGTCCCAGCCCCGCTGCCCCCGGGATCAGGTGGGCACGGGGACACCCCCGAGCCGCTCGGCCCGGTCCCCAGAGCTGCCCCGCTGCCGCCTGGCTCCCGTCTCTGCTCTCCATCTCGAGTGCCATCCACGCTCAGCACCCCCGGTCACCATCTCCATTTTCCTGGTGCTGGTCGCTCCCCGTTCCCGGTGCCGCCACTCGCCGTCCCCATTCCCAGTTCCGCCTGTTCCCACCCCTGTCCCCATTCCCATCACCAGTTCCACCGTTCCCATACCGTGTCCGTGCTCCCAGTGCCACCAGCACCCGGTCCCCGTCCCCGGTGCCACCATCCCTGTCCCCATCCGTACCATTGCGGCGCATCCCGGCTGTGGGCAGCTGCCAGTCGGGCCCCGGCGGGGCAGAACCGGGAGGGAGAGGGACAATAACCGGGGACGGGGAGGGGCAGAACAGCCCGGGGAGGGGTGGGGTGGGAGGGCTGACCACCGAAAATAAGAAGTTAACGGGGGAACGGGGCGGGCACCGGAGCGTCCCCGGTTACCGGAGGGGAAGGGAGAGTCGGCGGCTGCCGGGTACCGACCCGGGGAGAGGGGGGGGGGTGGGAAATCGGGGGCGTGGGGGCCGGGCACGGGGCGCGGAGCCGCACGCACCGCAGAGCCCCAGCGCAGCCCCGCACCGCCGCCGGGCGCGGAGCGCGCGGAGCCGCCGCGGCCCCTTTTGGCACCGGGACCGGCGCGGCGTCGGCCAATGGGAGCGCAGCGCGCGGGGGGAGCGGCCGCCCCATTGGCTGAGCCGGGGGGGGAGGGACCGGTGAGGGGTGCGGGGGGGGGGTTCGTGGAGGGGGGGGGGGGATCGCGGAGTTCGGGGACGGGACGCGGGGCGGGGGGGGGGCGCGGGACGGGACCGGGCGGACTCGGGAAACTCCGCGCGCGCAGCCAAAGCCAGGCGGGGGGGGGAGGGGGCGGCAGACCCCGCACTTTTGGGGGTGGGGGTCGCGCGAGGACGCGGGGCTCCCCCCCCCCCCCCCGAAACGGTCCCGCGCCCTTCGGCACGCCCTTTTTTGGGGGGAAAAACCCCGGATTTTGGCTGCTTTCCCCAACCCCGGAGCGGCCCCAGCGCGCGGCGGTGCGGAACGGCCCAAAAGCTCCAATTCTGCCCTCAAATCCCCGCGCAGCGCACGGAGCCAAACCCCCCCCCCCGCCACTCGCCCTCCCCCCCCGCCCCCCCGCCGTAATTAATTCCCTCTGTGCGAAGGGGAAAAAAAGAAAAAAAGAGAAAAAAGAGAAAAAAAACCCCAAACCCAACAAATTTGGGAGTTACGGGAGCGGGGCCGGGGGGCCACCAGACCCAAAACCAACGGCTTTCACCTCACAGAAGAGGGGGGCCGGGGGGGGGCCGTGGTCTCCAGCCCCTTTTCTCCCTCCTTCTCCTCATTATTTTTTTTTTCCTTTTTCTGATTTGTTTTTCATTTGCAAAAAGCTCCCAATCAGCACCGTGGGGGACAGCCGGGTCCCTTCGCCCCCTCGGGGTGGCGACAGCGGGGAAAACAGCCGGGCCGCATCAGCACAAAGCCGCCAGGTGGGGCTGGGACGGACGGACCCCTCCCGGCCACCTCCATCCCCCCGTGGCCGCCTCCGTCCCGATCCAGCCCACCTCGACGCCGTCCCCTCCTCAGCACGGCCACGAGGACGGGATCAAGGGCACGGAACGACCCGGATCCTCGGCCCCGGGACCCCCGCAGCCGCCCGGGCTGAGAGCTGGCAGCGGTTCGGGGCGGCACCGACGGCCCCGCGTCCCCTCCTGCGCTCTGGGGCCGTGCCAGGTGGCCGCGGTGCCATGGAAGGATCTGGAGCCTCCCGGCCGGGTCCGCCCGCACGCCTGCGCCCTCTCGCCCAGCAGTGACGGCGACGGGAGCAGCCTGGGGGTCCCCTCCCGTGCCGGGGTCCCCTTTGGGGTGCAGCTGGGCTGCAATTGGCTGCGCGGCCCCGCATTGAGCTGCAGTCTTTGGGCGAAGCCACGTTGCCGCGTCCGCAGCTGTAAGCACCCGGCAAGGCGCCAGCGCCCGGCTGCGGCGGCGGGGGGAGGAGGAGATGCCGCCGAAAAAAAACAGGGAGGGGGACAAGAAAAAAAAAAAAACACCAAAAAATCGCAGCCCCCCCCCCCTCCCCATTCGCCCCCCCCCCCCCCCCGGCTGCGCCCGCCTTCGTGCGCCGCTGCCAGCAGCCTCCCCCCCTCGGCCCCTCAGCTTCGCCGCGAGAGAAAATAACCCAAAAAGCCGCCAAAAATCCCCCCCTGCCTGCGGCCCCTTCCTTCGGGGCTGCCAAACCCCTTCCCCAGCTCTTCCCCGAGGCTGGGGGGAGCGCGGGCGGCCCACAGGGACGGGGTCGGGGGGGGGTCCAGGGATTGCAGGTGGCCACGGAGGGGACGCGGGGACGTCGCCCACCCGCGGCCACGTGGAGGAGCTGCTCGAGGGGACGCAGGGATGCAGTTTGGCACCGCAGGACCCCGGAGCCACCCCCCCCCCCCCTCCCCTTCCCATGGCCTCCTGCCAGCCCGGGCCGGGGGGGCCCCGTGGTGCTGCGGCGGCCAAGAAAGCTTTTTGTGGCACATCAATAATTCAGGGCTTCCCGACCCCCCCCCCCCCAGCCCGGCCGAGGGCTCCTCTATTATTGATGCCCCACAGCCTGGGGGGGGGGGGACGGGGGGGGACGGGGACACACAGCTTGGCACACGGCGTGCCCACGCGTGTCACCACCCCCCCACCCCACCCCGGGCACCTCGCACATGGCGGGGGGGGCCTCCCTACAGCCCTCCCTGCACTGATTGCATCAGCCGTGGCCACGCGTGGGGCCTGCACACGCGTGTGGCAGAGCCTCAGGGACACACGGGGGCACAGGGGGGGTCCCTGCGGCCATTGCATGCGAGCACATGCTGCAGGGATGTACCGTGGGACACGCAGAGCATGCAGCTGCCACGTGTGCACGCTGCTCCGTTACATACGTGTGCATGCTGCTCCGTTACACACGTGTGCACGCCCAGTACACGCGGAGCATCCAGCCCTGCTCCACTGCGAGTGCTGCCATGCCCTGCAGCACAGGGCACTGCGGAGGGGTTGGTGCACGGCAAGGGAGGGCTGTGGGTGTCAGGATCTGGGGGTGCTGCTATTTCCTCCTGTGTTTTGGAGAGAAAATGGCCACAGGCACTTCGTGCTGCCAGGTTTTGTCTGGCTGTGAGCTTGTTCACCCTACCGAGGGCTGCAAGGCGGGCAGAATGCACCACAGAGGGCTGCTGCAAGCCCCATAGGATGCTGGGAGATGGGCAGAATGCCCCCTAGAGCAAGCTATGAGGTGGGTTTAATGCCCCATAGGGGGCTGCAGGTTGGGCTGGTATCGCATTGCATGAGGGCAGAAAGCAGCTCAGCACAGGGAGCACCCTTCGCCCACCTCTGTGGCACCAGACCAGCACAGGGTGCCCGGCTTTCCCCTACAGGAGCAGCACGTGGGGCAGGTCCTGCTATGGGGTGGTGAGGTCACGTTCCCAGAGCTGTGGGCTCACTGAGGAGCTGTGATGGGAGCGGAGCTCGGGGTGCCCACGGTGAACGAGCGGGGCCTGGCAGGAGCGGCTGCTCTGCGTGCCAAAATCAGTGCCAAAACCCATGGAACGGCCCCAAAAACCACCCAGAAACAGCCACAGGGCTGGGAGAGATGGGCGCACACGCGTGTGCAGGTGTCTGTGCTCACAAAGGAGCACGCGTGAACGTGCAACACTCACGTGAGCGTGCGGCACCCGCGTGCACGGGCACAGGGAAGGAAAGATGGTGCCAAAGGGCCGCAGCGCAGCGCTGCAGGTGTGCACAGGTGTGCAAAAAGCCGTGCCCAGGTGAGCCCACACGCTGCAGCAGGGCGCTGCGTGCTGGCATGTGCGGGCAGGGGCACACGCATGTGCAATGCCGTGTTCCTGGCGTGTGCACACGCGTGTGTGGGGCGGGCGCCGAAGCTGCGAGAAGAGCCGCTGGCTGCCCGCCCAGACACAACCCGGCCGCCAAAACCGCCCCAAAAAGCGGGAGAAAAGGGCAAAGGGGGGGGGGGGGGCAAACCCAGGCGAGCCCTGACTGCACTGCAGGAACCAGGGGGCTGCAGGAGCCGGGGGGGGGGGGGGGGGGGGGGCAGAAAGTGAGGATGAGCCCCCGCTCCAGTGACAGCCCCCAAAACGTATCCCCCCGGGTGGGGGGCCCAGCAGGACCGAGCCTGGAGCCCCCCCAGCGCTGTGCATCCCTCTCCCCTATGGGCCGCCGCCTATGCTATAGGGGCACCTCGACTCCACTTCAGCCCCGTATCAGCCTTCCCCCCCCACCCACCCCCCCAAAAAAAAAGTCTGGTACGATCCCGATCCCCCCCCCCCCCAAAAAAAAACACCGCTGCCGGGGCTGCCCCGCTCCGCCCGTCCGCGATGCGACGTCCCGGGAGCGGCCGCAGCCCCCGCCGGGAGGCGGAGCGGGGCCGGAGATAACGGGGCTGCGGCGGGACGGCGGCCGCGGAACGGCACTCAGCGCCCGCCCAGGAGGATCCCGGCGTCCCCCACCCGCGGGAGCGGAACCGGCGCTCCCTACCGCCCCACGGCAGCAGCCACCTGCGGGGTCCCCGCCGGTACCGAGCGCTGGAAAGGCACCGAGGTCGGCCCCCAGCGCTCCCATCCCGCTCAGAACGACCGCGGCCGTCCGCGCCGCGCAGCCAAATCCCCGCCCCGCGGTACCGGCGCCCTCCCGGCCCCGGACAGCCCTCCCGGTACCGGCCCCGCTCCGCCCGGTACCGGCCCCGCGCCCCCAGCCAGTACCTGGGTGAGGCAGTACGGGGAGTACATGGCGGCGGTGTCAGCCGCGGCGGGGCATGGCGGGCAGGGAACCGGCACCGGGACCGGGACCGGGCGGGCGGCGAAGCGGGGAAAGTTTGGCCGAAGTTCGGCGCCCGCCGCACTTTTGCCGCCGGGAAGCGCCGCGTTGGCCCCGCCCACCGACAGGCCCCGCCCACAGTCGTCTCGGCCACGCCCACACGACGAGTGACCCCCGCCCCCTACGCCCGGGCCCCGCCCCCCCGGCAGGAGGGAGGGGGCGCGGGGGGGGGTCTTTGTCCCCTCGGTGTCTCCCGGTCCGCAGGGAGAAGGGAGCAAAGCACGGCCGCAGCGGCATCTCGGTGCCAGCACGGGGCCATTAGCTGACAGCGGCATTCTGGTGCCAGCGGCAGTGCCGTCGCAGCGGCAGTGTCCCGACAGTGCCATCACAGTGACAGTGTCACGACAGTGCCGTCACAGTGGCGTCTCGGTGCCAGCGGCAGCGCGGTGATGGCGGCGGTGGCACCTCATCTGTCACTGCGGCTGCAGCCACGTCCCTCCGCCATCTGTCACCGCCCGGTGCCAAGGCTGGCACTGCCGCTCGCACCCCTTCGCTGCCGGAGGCGTTGCGCTGCCCGTGGGGGCACAAAGCCCCCCCCCCCACGGCACCAAAAAGGGGGGAAAGCGGCCCAAAATGGAGCGCACACCCCACTGGAGGGAAACACGGGGAGGGGGCGGTGCCCCCCCTTCAGCTGTACGGAGAGGCAGCCGGACGGGAGCTGTGAGTCAGGGACAGCACGCACACGGTGACACGTGGTGACACGCCGCAACAGCGCAGCGACAGCCAGGACGTATCGCGACATGCTGCAATGTGCTGCGACACGCCGGGATGCGCGGTGTGACATGAAGAGAAATGCCGGGCTGCAACACCTGCCCCCCCCCCCCCCCCACCCCCCCCCCGGGGCACTCAGCAACGCCAAGGAAGGTTTGAGGCCCCCAAGCGCCCCCGCCGGGGTTCGGCCGCGGGGAGAACAAAGACGGCGGTGCTGCAATCGCAGCGGCCCCCAAAATCCGCCAAAAGTGCCCCGAAAGGCGGGCGGTGCTCCAGCCCCTCCCCCACCCCTCAACACCTGGGGCCGCGGGGGGGGGGAGGGGCCGGGGAGGCCACGGGGAGGATTTTGGGACAATTTCGGAGGATTTTGGCTCAGCCATGGGGCGCTTTTTCACCGCTCGCCGCCGCCTGGAAGCCATTAAGGCCCCCCCGGGGGAGGGCAGAGCGGCTCCGCCCCCCCCAACCACCTCTGCTGTGGGGCGCGGGAGGGGGGAGGGCCCGAGGGAGGGGGGGGCGGCGACTGAGCGCGGCCGGGGTTGGGGCCCGGAGCCCCCCCCCCATCGTGAGGCTGTGCGGGAGGAACCCCCGTTCCCCCCCTTTAATATGAGGCTCCTTGAGCCGCCCCTTCTAGAAGCCCCCCGCTATTCCCTCTCCTCATAACTGCTCACTCTTTACCAACCCCCCCCCTCCCGCCCGGACCTCCCGCTCTCCTCTTTCCTCCCCCTCCCATTTCAGCCCCCCCTCTCCCAAACGTCACTTCCTCTCCTCTCTTCCGCCCGCGCCTTCACTCACCAGTACGACGTCACTTCCGCCCGTCCCCGCGACGTCACTTCCGGTAGCCGCACAAGATGGCGACCGTCACACTCCGGTGTTTGGGGTTGGGCCGTGCTCCGTGGGCCTCGAGCCCGGTACGGCTGTACCGAGCGGCCCCTTTGCGGCGCCGCGTGGGGCCCTCCGCCCCTCACGGACCCGGAGGACCAACGCGCGGCGGCGAAGCGCTTCGGATGGCTCGGGGCGGCCTCCGGAGTGGCGGTGGAGCGGCTGTGGCCCCAGCCCCGAGAGGCTGCGGGAGATGGAAGAGGAGGAACGCGAGTGGTGTCCGTCACTGCGGGAGATGGAGGCGGCGCTAGAGCGGAAGGAGCAGGAAGAGCGGCGGCTGCGGGAGGAGAGGTAAAAGGGGGGAAGGGGGGGTGGGCACCGGGGAATTGGCACCGTGAAAAACGGGAGGGTTCCTCCCCGGGAGAGGCGCGCCTAGGATGGGAGTCCCTTCCCGGGGTGTGGGCGCTGCTACCAGGAGAATCGGCAGGGGAGGCTCCTGGGACAAGGGGTGGCACCAGGATGGGAGGGTCCCCTTCACGTGGGGCACAGCAGCAACACAAACCCCTCTGAGGAGTGAGAGTGGGGGGATCCCGGGAGGACGCGGGGCGTGGGTGGGGCTGAGGGTAAAATGAAGGCACCCCTTGTGGGGCAAAGCACTGAGATGGACACTGGCTGAGGGAAGTTGGGGGGGGGGGGGGGGGGGCTTATTTGCTGTCTGGCTGTTTGTTCCTGGTGCCCCCCCGGTCTCATCCCCCCCGTCCCTTAGGAGCAGCTGGTGGCACGCAACCTGGCAGCCATGCCTGCACGCATCGCAGCGTGGCGGCAGGAGAAGGAGCAGATGAGGGAGCGGAGCCGGCAGGATGCGGCGCGGCGGCAGCGGCTGCTGGCTGAGGCAGCGGAGCGCCTGGGGGCTCCGGCCCGGCCCGGCGATCCCCGGGTTCAGGCACTGATGCAGGACCTGGAACGGGAGCGACGGCGCCAGGAGAAGCGGCAGCGGAGGCAGCAGCACGAGGAAGCAGCCCGCAGTGCTTTGGCTGCTGCTGAGGCTGCTGCTGCTGCATCACAACCCCCGCCTGGGGTCTCTGAGCCCCCCAAGTAAAGCCACCACCCCAAAAGCAAGGTGGGATGTGGTTTCCTCCCCTAAAACCCTGCAACGGGACTACTGCGGCTGTGCGTATTCAGCATGAACTGCTGAACGTGACCCATCTACCCCTTCCCTCCCTCCCCCCCCAGCAAACACACACACTAAAATGACGATGGGTTTAAAATTCTGCATTTAATCTCTTCCCAAGCTGGGTTTGTCCATGGTTCTGCCCTCCCACGTGAAGAGGAACAGGGAGGAAAAAGGGGGTCAGGGAACAGGGATGGGGCCACCCAGAGCACACCCGGCCTCAAAGGCAGCAGGCAGGCTCTGGGGGTGCACACCCATCACTGCCCCTCTCTCTGGGGGTGAGGATGGGCCCCGTCGGGCCCCGCCCCACCCCGATGTCCCCTGAGGGCAGAGATGTAGGGGGGAGGAAGGGGAGTCCTGCGTCCCCCCACAGGGTGGGAGGAATCCACCCTGGGCCCCTCAGTCATCATCAAAGTTCTGGCTGAGCAGGAAGTTGGCTGCCAGGTTCTCGTTCTTCTCACAGGCAAAGTAGGCCTGGATGACCAAACTCTCGGGAAGCCCAGTGCCTTCAACTGCGGGCAGAGAGGAGATCAGGGAGGGGATCGCTCTCACTTTGGTCCTACTGAAACCCCAACCACAGGCAGATTCCTCTCCCTTCTTTCACCAGGTGCTGCAGCAGATCCTGGCAGACATTCTGGTGCTCAAAAGCACAAATTCTCATTTTTTGTTTTTAATCAAAATCCTGATATTCTGATCAGGTACTCATCGTGACTGGTTAGCAGTTAATCTGTACTAAATGCAGCGTAGTTCCTAAAAATAATAGGATGGCTTGGGTTCTAAGGGACCTTACAGCCCCTTCCATGACTATTAACTTCAAACCAGTGCTGAGATTGGGGCACGGGGCTCCACAGCTGAATTGCTTCACACAAAACACGCATATTTGAGGCTATTCTCACCTGTCCATTAACTCTGATCCTACTGATGACTGTAAGGTGGCAGCCCCCCCCCCCCCCCATGTGGGAACTCACCCTTTCTATGGCTTCTTTTTCCTGAGGCGTCACTTGGATGTAATTCATCTGGGGGGATTCGTCCCCAATGGCCCCCATCTCCCCCTCCAGGTCCCCCAGCTCCCCCAGAGGCTCATTCAGCATCTGGATGAACTGCTCCTGGTGCTGGCTGATTTGCTGTAGGGGGCGTGCGGGGTGAGATGGGGCTGCACCAGGGCTGGGGAAGGTCCAGGGGGAGGTGGGGGGTCCAGCAGTACCTGCAGGAGCTGCGGGTTCTCCTGGCCCAGCTGCTGGAGCAGGGCAGGCAGCAGAGCTGGGTTCTGCTGGATCACCTGCCGCATGTTCTGGAACTGGGGCTGCTCCCGCAGGAACTCCAGTGGGTTCTCCCCTGTGCAAGGAGGGGATCAGTCCAGGCCACACCCCCACAGCACGCTGCCACGCCCTGGGATGTGGAGCCAGGCCTTGCCCAAGTGGGACACACCCAGAAAGGGGCCACTCCCACACACCTGAGCAGCTGCAATCAGGTGGGGGAGGCAGTGCCAGGCCACATCTGTGGGGAATGGGGCTCCAGCCTGCACCGTGACACAGTGCTGAACACCACGGAGTACCAACCCCCAAAGGGGACAACCCAGGGCTGTCATCCACCCACAGCCTCACCCACAAGGCAGGTCCCACTGAGGCCCCACCTCACTGACCTTCAACCTGTGGCTGCTCCGGGGCTCGGCTCTCCTGCACGGGTGGGCGCTCAGGTTCAGGGCTCCCAGGGATGCCCTGCAGCAGAGAGGGGGTGAGTGGGATCTGATTCCCTGCTGCCCTCTCCCCACCCCAGCCTCACACTCACTGTCAGCAGGTATTCAACAGCACGGTGGGGGTTGTTGTAGCTGGCACGCAGTGCAGCCACCACCCGCTCCCGCTCGTAGCCCATCGACATGATCTCTGTCAGCATCGTCTCGTACTCCGAGCCCGTCACTGCCGGGGGAAGGTCAACGCCAGCCTCCATGGGGGCCCAGACCCATGGCTTTCTCCCCCCCACCCCCAACTGCTTCATTTCATGCTCAGCCAAACCATCATTACTCCATCAAAACCTGTCTGTCTGCTTTCACCCGTCCTGCACTGCAGTCTCCACTTGCCTCCCCCATAACCCCTCCCAAGACACCCCTGTGTTTCTGTCCCCACCCAAACCCTCCCCCACTCCCCATTTCCCCCCACCCCACACACTACCTCCATCCTTACCCCTTCCATCCTCCGACACCCCCCCCCCCCCAATCCCACACCCTCCCCCAGTTCTGTTGACCCCAGTGGCCCAACACCCACCGAGGGTGGAGGCAGCGTCGGCCGAGCGCCCCGCACCACGTGGGGGGGGAACAGAACTGTGAATTCAAGAGAGAGATGTGGCAGCCAGGTCCTTTGTGGGAGCTCCGGGGGTGCAGCAGCCCCCAGGCTCCCGCCCTTCCTCCCCCTCCCTCCAAAAAGGCCCTCAGTGATTCCCCAACCCCGTTCCTCCCGTTCCTCCCTCCTCCTCTAGTCCCATCGAGTACCATTTACTGACGCTCCATTCTATACCTCTCTGTTTTTTAGGTCTCTTCTAAATTACCTCTATGGCTGAACTCAATTTCTCCATGCCCCCTGCCTCCAAGCCCCAGTTTTCCACCTCCTTTTGTCCCCTCCCCATCCCCAAAGCCTCATCAACTGAAAATAATGCAAACAAATATATGCACACGTTCCCCCATAACATGTTAAACACCCTGACACCCTCCCGCCTCTTACCCTGCTGTAGGCTCTGTGAGGGTGAGCGGGGGGAGGTCCTGGGGGGGCTGCTCCTCACTGGGGGCAGCCGGCGGGACGGGGACGGTGTCAGCAGCGGGGGGGGGCCCTGGGGTCGGGGCGGGCTCGGAGGTGGCAGCAGCGGAGGCCGCGGGTTCAGGCGCTGCGGTGCCCAGTGCTGCCTTGGCCTGCGCGGAGGGAAGGGCAGGTGGAGGAGTGAGCGGGTAAACGTGGACGGAGGCGAGGGGCGCGGGGCGGGGGAACGCACCTTGGTCACCATGACGACCACGAAGTTCTTCTCGTCGATGCGGTACTCGCAAATGGGAACGTCATCGCTGAGAATCTTCCCCGCGTATATGAGCTTCTGGCCCGCCACCGGGAACGCGTCACTGCCCTTCTCCGCCTCAATCTTCTCCTTCAACGCCCGCACCTGCGGGGGGGTCGCCCGCACCACCGCTCACCCCACGCCCGAGGCCACCCCCCCCCAGCCCTGGGCCCGCTCCGCTCCGCGCACCCCCCCCCGAGCCCCTCCCGCCCTCACCGTCTCGTGTGGCTCCATGCGGATTTTGAACGTTTGTTGCTGCAGCGTCTTCAGCGTCACGGTCACCGCCATGGCGCGGCGGCGGCGAATGCTCCCGGCAGACCCACAACATGCAATTCACGCCGCCGCCATCTTACGCGCCCCGCTGCTTCCGGCCATGTGACCAGCGACAGGAAGTTACGTCATACAGGGGGTGGTGCCCTCGCCCTTTAACACGTGACGAAGGACTGTTCGGGCACGTGACCCACCCCCCAAGCGACACAAAATGGCGGCGCGGAGAAGGGGGGGAAATGGCGCAGAGCGAACGCAGCGCAGCCAAACTGGGGGCCGGGACGAGCTTTAATTTAATAGAAATCGGAACGCGTCACCCGTACAGTCACGTGCGGCCGCCGGAGACGCCCCACCCCTCCCAACAATCCCCCGCGGCACCGGGCCCGGCCCTCAGCCCGGCCCCCCCCACCCCCCCACCCCTCCCGGCCCGGTGCCGTTCCTGAGTCCTCGGTCCCGGGGGGACGGAGCCGGCGCCGGGGGGGGAGGGACCGCGGCCGGGACGCCCGTAAAAAACAAAGTCCAGGTCTCACAGAGACATTACACGGGGCCGGGGCCGGGTGGGGCTTACAGCTCGTCCTTGGGGGCCCCCCCGGCCTCCTCCTCCTTTTCAGCTTCGTCCTCTTCCTCCTCTTCGTCCTCCTCCTCGTCCCCTTCTCCATCCTCATCCCCCTCCTCCTCTTTCCGCTGCTTGTCCTCCTCCTCCTGCTTCTGGCGCTGCTCCTCATCCTGCTGCTCCTTCATCTTCCTCTCAGCCTCCTGCAGGACCGGGGGGGTTCAGCAGAGCTCCCGCTGCCCCCCACGCGTCCCTCTCGGTACCTCAGTGACCCCCTCAGTATCTTCATGTCACCCGACGCATCCTGGTGGCCGCCTCCATCCCCGCCCTGCCCCAATCCTGTAACACAGCTGCCCCCCCCTCCATCCTTGCAGCCACCTCCGTCCCCTGCTGCCCTCCCCCACGTACGGATTTGGCCCCCACCGTACCTTGGTGGCCCCCCAGGTCTCGTTGCCAAACTCCTCAGCAAACTTCTCGTCGTCAGTGATGAGGAAGTTGTCAAAGATGGTTCCAGATTTCACCTAAGGGGCAGGTGGTGCTCAGGGGCGATGCTCAGGAGGTGGCGTTGCCCACCCCCACCCTGCTCTCCCCCTCTGCCTACCTGCCAGAGATCAAGGCCGATGACCCCGAAGCTGTCGTAGGCGTAGAGGCTGGGGTCGGGGGTGTACTCAGGGTTGTCAATCTCAGGATGCACCCATTTGCCCTTGTAGTCAGGGTTGTCAATCTGTCGGGGTCTCCATTCGCCCTGGGGGTTTCAGAGGGGGTGGTAAGGAGGGAGTAAAAGCCCCCCTCGCTCCAGAGACTCCCATTTAGCAGGGGAGGGGGCTGCACCTTGTACTCAGGGTTCTGAATGACAGGGGGCTCCCACTCCCCATCCATCTCTTCATCCCAGTCCTCCGGCTTCTTGGCATCGGGGTCAGGGATGTGTTCGGGTTTATCCCAGTCCTGAAGAAGGCAACAGAAGGGTTCAGGGTGCTGCCTCAGCCGCCCCCCCACAGCTCCCCAGCCCCTGGGCTGCCCCCACCTCAGGTTTGGAGTCCTCAGGGTCATCAATCTTGGCACGCTCATCCCAGTCATCGGGTTTCTTGGCCTCAGGGTCCTTGATCTTCTTAGGAGGCAGGAAGTCCCAATCATCCTCCAGGCTCCCTGACTCCACCTTGCTGTTGTCAATCTTCACCTCGTAGGTGTTGTCAGGGCGGACGATGAGGGTGTAGAGGTGGGTGAACTCATCATCCTGTGAGGATCAGACGCTCAGCAGGGCTGGGATGTGACCCCCAGCTGACCAGGCCCTCCTGCAGCCCCCAACCCACCTTGCAGCGGATGTCCTTGTTGATGAGCACATTCTTGCCTTTGTAGTTAAAGATAACATGAACCTTCTTCGTGCCGGGTCCGCAGATATCAGGGCCTGTCAGGGGATACAGGGAAGTTAGGGGAGGGGGTCTGACACTTCCAGGGGGACGCAGGGGGTGAGCAGGGCCGCACCAAACATGATGTTGTACTCAGAGTCGCCGTGCATATCCTCCTGGTTCAGGCTGGCAGGAAAGAGCTTGACGTAGCCACCACCACAATCAATGTTCTGCTCGTGCTTGACAGTGAACTGCACCACCAGCGTCTTGTCCCTGTTGCTGAAGGGCTCGAAGCGGGAGGAGAGGGCGTAGAAACGCGCATCCTGGCTGGTCTGGATCCCTGGGGGGGTCACCAGAAACTGCCCTGAGCCAGTATCCCCCAAGGTGAGCACTGATGGCTCTCCGAGTCAGGGGAGTCCTCACCTTTATCCTTCTCAGCGTCACCGTAGAACTTCCCAGCCGTGAGCACGAAGCGGCCATAGTCTGACTTGTGCTTTGATTCCACCCACCGCTGGGTCCACGAGTCTGCAGAAGGGAAGCACTGAGCGCCCCGTGCCCCCTCCTGTCCTCTCCCCCCTGTTAGGGGAAATGGCTCTGCCCCTCCACACAGACCGGAAGCAGAGCAGCTCATGGCCACCTGCATGGCCCCACCTGCACCTCCAACGTTAACAGGGAGCATTTCGCCCCACCGCTCACAGGCCCCCCCCCCCGACCTGGAGCCCCTCCCAAGGGCAGTGCTGAGGCTGCAGGGGCGCACCTTGTTGTACAGCTGCAGGACTGGAGCTCACAGCAGAAGGCCCTTCCTATCCTTCACCCCCTCGTGGGGGGGGGAATGTTGAACCACAGTGCTTTCGCCACCGGTGAAGAGTTCCCATCTTTTGAGGTGGGGAGAAGGCGGCATTCCTCACAGCCCCCCAGCCCTTTGTCTCCCGGCCCGTGCAGGCCCCAATCCCAGGAGAGGCCTCTTATTTTACACAACCCCTTGAATGTCCAAACCCATTTTCCCCACATCCTTCCTGTGACCCCCCACCCCAAAACCACCCCTTGCCCCAAGCACCTCCCCCCCCACACACCCCCAACCTGCAACCCACGGGGTGCCTCAGGCCCCCCCCACTTCTCATAGGCCCCTCCCCATTTCAGCATCCCCCCCTCACCTCCATCCAAGAACTCCTCCCGGAAGAACTGGGCGGGCCCGGCCGCCGTCACCGCCAGGAGGGCACCGAGCAGGAGCGGGAGGCAGAGGCGGCTCATGGCGGCAGTCCCACAGCCCAACTACGCTCACGCGCTCCCTCCCAGCCCGGCGGCGCCCGGCACTGCGGAGGGGGCGGCGGCAGCGCCCCCCTTTTATGTGCTCGCAGACCTTCGTCCCGCCTTCTTCGCCACCCCATTGGCCCGACCCCGCGCTGCGCCCGCTCCCATTGGCCGCCCGCCCGCTGGCCGGCGGCGGCGGCGCCCCCGAACGTTTGCGTCCCAGATGGCCGCTTCCTATTGGCTGAACGGGACGGCCAATCAGGAGCGACCACGCGTTCGGAGGGAGACGCCCCCCCCACCACCACCTCTCGCGCGCGCCCTCAGCGCGGGGGCAACGGCGCGATCACGTGGGACAGCGCGCGCGCTCTTGGAGGTGACAGGAGGGGCCGAACACCCCATAAGGACACAGCGGGGAGGACCGGGGGCTGCACGGAGCGGGTCCGTGCGGCATCCCCGCGCGTGGGGACCTGATGTGGATCAGGGATGTAACAGCAGCGTCTTAAAATCCGATGATGTCATAGCATCCGCTGACGTCGTATGGAGCAGTGATGTCACGTGCCCTCATTACGTCGTGCTACATGCCGTTCCGTGGGCTGTTAATGAAACCCCAGCGATTCCCTCCGTGTGCTGGAGGGGAGGGAGGGGAGTATTGCCGCGGCATCGCCACAGCAAAGTGACAGCCCGAAACGGGGCTGTTGTCACGACAACGTGCGGCTGTCACGGGGTGCTTGTCAGGGCAAGAGGCCCGGGGACCCCTGACTGCAAGGAGAGGACGGGAACCTCGGAGGGCCGCGGTCCTCGGGATAACGAGCTCCGAGATAAACGCCCAGCGCCCCATGACGTCACTCCTCGGTCTCATTACGTCACAGGCCTTTCGTATCGCCCTGCGGCCCCTTTCTCCGCCGCAACGCGCGAGGCTCCTCCCGCCGCACTCAAGATGGCGCCGCCCCTAGCCGCAGATCTGCTGAGGAGCACTTCCGGGTGATAGCGGTAGCACTTCCGGCCGCCGCTATGTCGCCCAGCGTGGCCGAGCTGCTCCTGCAATGCCTTGAGCGAACGCCGCCGGGCCCCGAGGGCGGCCTGTGCAGCCTGGAGGCGGCCGCCGCGCTCGGCCTCGACCATCAGACGCTCGTGGGAGCCGTCAAGAGCCTGCAGGCGCTCGGAGAGGTGCGGGACCCGCGGGGGGAGGACGGGGAGTGCGGTCAGCGCGAGCCCTAGTGCTGATGCCGCTGCGCCGTCCTAACGTCGTATCCCGGCGCCCGATCCCTGCCCCGATCTACGAGTTCCGTGCACGGCCCCGTTGTCTGATCCCAGTGCCACCCCCAGGTGATCGAGGCAGAGACACGTGCGACCACACGCTGGGAGCTGAGTGCCGAGGGTGCGGACGTGCTGCGGGACGGCAGCCCCGAAGTGCGGCTCTTCCACAGCGTCCCCACCGAAGGGCTGCCCCAAAGCGACGCCATGGTTAGCGCTGGGATGGGGGGGGGGGGGGGAGGGAGGCTTCGGGGACACCGCGCGTCTCACCCGGCCCTCACTGCTGCCCCCTCATGCCACAGAAGCTGCCCGGCGCCCAGGTGGGCTTCAGCAAGGCCATGGCCAACAAGTGGCTGCGCCTCGACAAGGGGGCACCCGGCGGCCCCCGCATTTTCCGTGCTGTGAGTGCCCCCCCCCCCCCCCCTTCCTCCTCGGCTCCGGGCTCCGGGCTCCAGGCTCCATCCCCCTCCCACCCCACCGGGCGGTGGGCTCTGACTCACCTGGGGGTGCTGCAGGTGGGCGCAGTGCAGGATGTGGTGCAGAGCAGCCTGCGGCAGGTGCAGGAGGGCAATGGAGACTCTCTCTCTGAGCGTGAGCGCACTGACCTGAAGAGAAGGAAACTGCTGCTAGAAGTGTGAGTGGGGACGGGGGCAGAGCTGGACTGGGGGTGGGGGGGGAACGATCAGGGGCACCCCTTGACACCTGCTTTGTCTTCAGTACTCTCAAGTCCTACTGGATCCGCAAGGGCAGCGCCTTCAGCACGGCTGTAGTGCGGCAGGAGACCGACCTGACACCAGAGATGATCGCCACGTGAGTCTGGGGGGACCCAGAGGCCTCTCCGTGACCCCAACCTCCCTCCCCATGACCCCCCCCGTCCCTGCAGGGGCTCCTGGCGGAAGCTCCCCTTCAAGGCCTACAACTTCTCAGCACTGGGGCTGCCGCCCACCTGTGGCCACCTGCACCCCCTGCTCAAGGTGCGCTCACAGCTCCGCCAAATCTTCCTGGAGATGGGGTGAGTGGAGGCAGGAACGCTCAGGGAGGGGCGGGGGGAAGACATGGTGGTTCCCCCCAGTGACACCCCAGACCCCCAGGTTCACAGAGATGCCCACAGACAACTTTGTGGAGAGCTCATTCTGGAACTTTGATGCCCTCTTCCAACCCCAGCAGCACCCAGCCCGAGACCAGCACGACACTTTCTTCCTGCAGGGTGGGTGCAGAGGCCAGGGTGGGGGCACACGCACACACACTCAGATCCCCACTGACCCCCTAATGTATTCACATCGTCCCCCAGACCCTGCTGAAGCCCCTGAGCTGCCCACCAGCTACATGGCCAGGGTGAAGAAGGTTCACTCTCAGGGAGGCTACGGTTCACAGGGGTGAGCGCTTTGGGATGGGCTGGGGGTTTAAGGCTGGTTTGGGGTCCCCTAGGCCGATCTGAGCATCCTCTCCACCAGGTACAAATACGAGTGGAAGGTGGAGGAAGCTAGGAAGAACCTGTTGCGCACACACACCACATCTGCCAGCGCCCGTGCGCTGTACCACCTGGCCCACCAGGTGAAGCAAGGCCAGGGGAGTGCAGGGGGGGCTGCCTGACACCACCTCCCCCTCCAATTTCTCACCTCGTTCCCCCCCTCACATCCCCCATTCCAGGATAAATTCACCCCTGTAAAATACTTCTCCATCGACCGGGTCTTCCGCAATGAGAGCCTGGATGCCACGCACCTCGCTGAGTTCCACCAGGTGGAGGGGGTGGTGGCCGACCGTGGGCTCACCCTGGGCCACCTGATGGGCATCCTTCAGCAGTTCTTCACCAAGCTTGGTATGGGGAGAGCACAGGGGCAGCTGGACAGGGGGCTGGAGCACTCCCTCACTGTTGTCTTCTCCCCTCAGGCATCAGCAAGCTGCGTTTCAAGCCAGCCTATAACCCCTACACAGAACCCAGCATGGAGATCTTCAGCTACCACGAGGGTGCGGGAATCCTGGGTTCTGCTTGACACCTGAGAGGGGTGGGGGAGCTCTGGAGTGTTTTTGGGGTGGAGGGTGCTTGGCCTCGCTCCTGTGAGGCTGGGGGCAATGGGACACCCCTGGGAGCAGGGCCTGGCCCGTGACCTACAAAATATGCGGAGGCGTGGACAATAGACAACTCGGGTGCGCCAGTGGTGGGGGTCCTCATCTCACTCCCTTGTGGGGTGGGGGCCCCACCCTTCTCACTCCATAGGGCTGAAGAAGTGGGTGGAGGTGGGGAACTCAGGCGTTTTCCGTCCTGAGCTGCTCTTGCCCATGGGGCTGCCCGAGAGTGTCTCTGTCATCGCCTGGGGGCTCTCCCTGGAGCGGTGAGTCAAGAGGGAGCAGAGGGGGCCCCAACACTGGGTTGTGCCCTTCTGAACCCCCCTCCTACCCCAATCCTGCTCCAGCCCCACCATGATCAAGTACGGTATCAACAACATCCGGGAGCTGGTGGGGCACCGCGTCAACCTGCAGATGATCTACGACAACCCCCTGTGCCGCCTCGATGTCTGAGTCCTTACGGAGCACTACAGCCTCACCAATAAACTTCCTTTGTGCAGCTGGATGCCTCTGCATTTGCTGGGGGGCAGCAACCACACGTGGGACGGTTGCTGAGAGAAAGCTTTACTGTGGCATAAGGTTTAGGAGTTGGATTTGGGAGGAAAGACCCCCACTGCCCCTGCACGGTTTTGGGATACCTGCACCTGAAACGTGGGCAAGGCTGGAGATGGGCTGAAGGCCGCTGAACACATCAGGAATGGAAGCTATATCAGCAAGCTGCATTCACACTCTGGGGCTTACCAGGCCGGTTCCAGATGTTGGCATGACAGCGGTAGCCAAATGGGAACAGCACAGTGGATCTGCTGCTGCTTTCTGCTAGACCTCAGCGGCAGCATTGCCAACAGTACCCCAGACCTCTCCCGAGCCCTGAGCCACTTGGCCCTGCCCACACCTCCCCTAGGAGCCCTCCTCACTCCCTCAGCTGACCCATGCTCCTCCACCCATCCCACGCTCCCTACCCTGCAGCCCTCGTCCCTGCACGCCGGCCGCCATCTTGACCTCCCCGCCTCTTCTCAGCCCAGCCCTTCCCGCCTTTTCTTTCTCCGTCGCTCATTGGCTAGCCGGTGGCAAACGCGGGCGATGATTGGCCTGCGCCGGTGCCCGTCACTTGCCGCCCATCATCGCCCCGCCCACCGTGCTCACCTCAGCGAGGCCGTGGGGAAATGGTGGTGGTGCGGGGTGAGGCACTGCGGCTCCGCACGGTGTCCCGTAGGCAGCCTTCCTCGGTCCCCGGGTGTGTCCACACAGCTCCCACGTCCCTTGTCCAGCGGCAGAGTCCTGCTCTGATGGATGTGCCCATGCTTGGCTCTGTCAGCCATAGCAGTCATGTTTGTGGAGTGGGAGCGCATGGCAGTGTGCAGAACACCACCAGAGTACTGGCTAAAATCCATCAAAAATTGGCCAAAATACCCGAGTTTTTGTCCCTAAATGCCTCCCTCCCCTCATTTTCTGCATTTATCCTTTGTTTCCATACAGGACATTGGGTCACCTTTCCCCCCAGGTGATCTGTTGGGCCTCCCTCTGAAAGATGCCATTTTTACAGAGGGCTCCCTGCGGTTTCTCTGTCCCACAGCTCAGCCCACACGGACATCCCATAATGTTAAGGCTAACTGGATGTTTTCAATTCTGAATTCCCTGCAGGCTGCTGAGGAGCTCAGCCGTGGGCTCTGGACGGAGGTGGGAGCAGCCCCGAGGCTGCATAATGTCCTCCCATCACCCTGACATCACCACAGCACTGCAGGACAACGAGGCTGCGCTGCTGGAGCCCGAGGAGACAAGAAATGATGCTGCCTGCTGCCCTGGGCCGGGCAGGGAAAAGGCCCACGAGGACAGCTCGGGGTAGGAGCCCTTCAGTGGGGAGCAGAATGGATGGATGGGCCCAGAGTGGCGGTGGATGGGGTAAAATCCAGCTGGTGGCTGTTCCTGTTTCATATCTTTATCAACAGTCTGGATACCTTAGAATCATTGAATAATAGAACGGAATGGAATAGAATGGAACGGAATGGAATGGCATAGCCTGGGTTGGAAAGGACTGCAGTGATCATCTCGTTTCAACCCTCCTGCTATATGCTATGTGCACCAACCAGGCTGCGCAGAGCCACATCCAGCCTGGCCTTGAAATGAGGGGGATGAGGGGACTGAGTGCACCCTCTGGGACCAGACCTCATTACTCAGCAGCCATCACGCCCATTAGCGTGGTTCCCCTTTTTGTAACCTAATTACCCCATTAATGTACCTAACTGGGCACTGACTGTCGGACTCGATAGGTTGAAGTGTGGGCAAATGCATCAAAGGAGGGGATTTGGGGATGGGCTGCACGTTGCCAGGGCAGTTTGGGGGGCAAATTGTGAGTGCGTGTCCTCAAGCTGCACACCTTTACCTCCCCAAACGGCCCTGGTGGGCAGCTGGGAGCTGAGCCCAGCTCTGGGCTTGGACTTTATCAGCAGGTCCACCTGCCTCGCCTGGCCCCTTTGCCTGGTGGTGACAAGGGGTCCTGTTTGGGCTCAGGATGGAGGCACCGGGCGCAGCGGCGCTGGACAGACAGGCATCGTCCCGCTACTTTGCTGCCCTGGACTCCAGCGTGGGGGATCTGAGGCAGCGGGCGCAGCGCCTGATAGACAGACTGAACGACAGCCGCAAGGAGGACCACAGCGTGATGAGCGGCTTCCGCGACAGCCTGCAGCTGAAGGTGTGGGCTGTGCTGGGACCGGGGGTGGGGCACGTTGGGACCGCCCAGGGTCTGTTCGATGCGTTTAATCGCATCATTCCAACCGAATTAGCCGCGGTGCTGGGGGGAAGCAGCCGCCCGCGGGGCACCGGCGCCAGCTGCAGAGCCTGGTGTGTGCTTACACCGGCTGCGGCAGCAGGGAGCCCCCGGCCCCTCCGGGGTGGCTGCAGCTGCCTCCAGCTCCGCTTCAGGGAGCAGAGGGGATGCCAGCGCCCCCCCCCCCCCCCCCCCCCGTCCGTACGCTGCTGCTGCCCGCTTGGCCGCGTGCCGCGCTGGACTTTGCTCCTGCCGGCATCCTTGAAGCCAGGGGGCAGCGCCAGCAGATGGGGGTGGGGCTTCCGAATGTCTGCACCCCTCCTGTGCGCAGATGGCGGCTGGGCCGGGGCAGCTGTGGCTGCGGGGACTCCGCGCTCGGCGGCACTGGCTGGCGCTCCAGCAACCACGGACGCAGCTGGCAGCAACGCCAGCCAAGCTGGGCTGGGAGCTGCGCCAGCGCTGGGCTGCAGCTGCCACCCCCCCCCGGGGACGGCACCGGCTGTGCCCACAGTGCTGCTGGCCCTCCTGTCCCCAACAGCCCCCCGTTTGTTTTCCCCTTTCCCGAAGGTGTCCAACCTGGCCGAGCAGCTGGAGGAGCGGCTCTTCCAGCTCTACAGTCTCCACAACGATCTGATCCAGGAGCGGCTGCAGGAGCTGGCAGAAGTGATGGAGCGCATCCGGCAGGCCGAGGCCGAGCTGCAGCAGGTCTGCCACACCGTGGAGGCAGCCTACAGGGACCTGTGCCTGCAGCCCGAAACGTGAGCACAGCCCCCGAGCCCACGGAGAGCCCTCGGACCTCACAGGGAGCCCCCAGACCGCTCCCTGCCGGCAGGCATTACCAATACATTGGGCCGGCTGCTCCCCCACGAACAGAGAAACGGGGATACGAGCCACACATTGCCTTTTCCGCAGAGTGTTGGTGTTTGGTTTTTAACGCAATTCAAATAAAAGATCAAAAACCGCGGAATGGCCGCATGTGTGAGCTGTGGCACCGGCAGCACGTGGCAGCGCTAAGCCCAGCCCCGGTGATGCGCAGCGCTGAGGAGCCTGGTGCCGACGAGGAGGCAAGCACGGCACTTCCACCCTTTATTGTGCGCACGGTGAAGGCACCGCGGCGCTGAACCAGGCTGCCATGGTCGGCAGGTGGCACCGCGTCCATTCAGTGTGGCACCGTCCCCTTCTGCGCAGCCAAAATCCATCGGCCGTCCCAAAAGGCAGCGGTGCCCCCCATCCGAGCCCTACCCGCGCCGCTCCGTCTGCTCGCCGGCCGTGAACGCCTGGATCCCGGTGATGGCCCGGCCCAGGATCAGCGCGTGGATGTCGTGGGTGCCTGCGGCGGTGGGACCGGCTGTCAGCACGCAGCCGTGGGGGTGCCCAGCCCACCGCCTCGCAGGTACCTTCGTAGGTGTTGACGGCCTCCAGGTTCATCAGGTGCCGGATGACGTGGTACTCATCGCACACCCCGTTCCCCCCCAGCATGTCGCGTGCCTGCCGGGCGATCTCCAGCGCTTTGCCGCACGAGTTGCGCTTCAGCATCGACACCATCTCAGGGGCAGCCCTGGGGGGGTGCAGACCCTCAGCTCTGCCCCGGGGAGCCCCGCAGCTCACCTCAGCGCAGCACCCACCTGCCCTCATCCTTGAGGCGGCCGAGCCGCAGGCAGGCATGCAGCCCCAGCGCGATCTCCGTCACCATGTCCGCCAGCTTCTTCTGCACCAGCTGGTTACGGGCCAAGGGCACCCCAAACTGCTTCCTGCAGAATGGGGGGGCATGGGGAGCTGGGGGGCGGCCCAGAGGGGCCAGTTGTGCCCCCACTCCCCATTACCTATCCAGGCTGTACTGCCGAGCTGTCTCCAGGCAGGCTTCCGCAGCACCGAGCGCGCCCCACGCGATGCCATAGCGGGCGTGGGTCAAGCAGCTGAACGGACCCTGGGGGGCGGCCGTCAGTGGGGATCCCATTGCTGGGTTCCCACCCACTTTCCCACGAGCCCCTTACCCCCAGCCCCCTGGCGTTGGGCAGCATGTTCTCCTCCGGCACCTCCACGTCGTCCATCACGATCATGCCGGTGGTGGAGGCGCGCAGTGAGAACTTGCCCTCGATTTTGGGGGTGCTGAGCCCCGCCATGCCGCGCTCCAGCAGGAAGCCCCGAATCTGCCGGTCCTCCTCGCACACCGCCCACACCACACACAGCTCGGCTGCTGGTGCGTTGGTGATCCTGGGGGTGTGTGTGGGGGGGGGGGGGTCAGCAGGGCCCACGGTGGGCTTCTCCCCCCAGGATGGCTTTGGGGGGCCTCACCAGGTCTTGGTGCCCCGCAGGCGGTAACTCTTGGTGGCTTTGTCGTAGCGCGCTCGTGTCTCCATGCTCCCAGGGTCGCTCCCGTGGTTGGGCTCCGTCAGCCCGAAGCAGCCCAGCATCTCCCCCCGTGCTGCACAGAGGGGTCAGAGAGGTGTGGGACCCCTTGACCCACCACGCCCCCCCTACCCCTGCTCACCCAGTGAGGGCAGGAAGCGTTCTCGCTGGGCGGGGGTCCCGAAGGCCAGGATGGGGTGCATGACGAGGGACGACTGCACGCTCAGCACCGAGCGGTAGCTGCTGTCCACACGCTCCAGCTCCCGGGTCACCAGCCCATAGCCCACCGAGGTGGTCCCCGCGCAGCCGTACCCTGCAGACCACCACAACATTGCGCCCCACTGCTCCCTTCCCAGGGGCCCCACTGCTCCCCAGACCCACCCCTGGAGGACCGCACCCCCATGGGACCACCCCTGCCCCTCCCATGCACACCCAGCCGTCCCAACACCACCCTGGACCCTCCCCATAAGCCTCTAGAACTCCCCTTCTCCCTCCCTCATCCCCTTGCTCATTTGCTCTCTCACTCTGAGGGGAGCTTCCTCACCCAGAGACCCCACAACCATCCCTAAAGTTTCCCTTACCTCCCATCTCCCCAGAACCCCTTAATAACAACCCCCATGGCCCCCCCTCACCTTGTATGGTGGGACCCAGCAACCCCAGAGCTCCCATCTCATTCACGATTTCCCGGTCAAAGACTTTTGGGGTGGGAGCACAGAAAGATGTGAAGCTGGCCGAGATGGGGGGGAATGGGGGGCAGGCAATGGGGACCCCCTCCCGGTCCCCCCCATTGCAGGCCCCCCGTGTTGTCTGGTGAGGGTATCGGGTTCAGTGGGGTATCAGGGTAGCACTGAGAGAGGTCATGGGGAAGTTATGGGAACATATGGGGGATCTGAGGATAATGGGATATAGGGGAATATCGGGGGCATTCTGGGGGTTCTAGGAGGGTCTGAAGGTATCAGAGGAATACTGAGAGTGTATGGGGGGGGGGGGGGGGGGTCAGAGACGTGCCAAGGGGGCAATGGGGTTCCGATTTCCCAGCCACCAGCTTTGGAGCAGGAACACGGCACCATGCGGGCACTGGGTGCCAGGGCGGGGGGCCAGGGGCGCTGGGGGGGCCGTACCCTCGTGCCTGTTGGCACGCAGCACGCGGGGCAGCAGCTGCTCCTGACTGTATTTGCGGACGGCGTCCCGCAGCACCCGCTCCTCCGGGCTCAGCAGCTCCTCCAGCGCCAGAGGGTCCCCCCAATGGAAAGCGGCTGGGGGAGGGGGGGGGGGAAATCAATCCCCGTGGGAACCGCATGGGTGGGGGTAGCGCCCGGGGAGCCCCACGTGTGGGGTCAGCACGGGTGGGTGGGATCTCACGCTTTGGGCCCCCCCCACGTTCACGCTTAAGGGATTCTACCCTTTGCTCCGTCCTCCCAACGTCGCCGCCCCTCACCACGGTTGGGGGCAGCACCAACGGGACCCCACTCCTCCTCCTGGGGGTCTCCCCCCACTCCTGGGGGTCTCCCCCACTCCACTCACCACGCGTGGGGGCGGCCGTTCCCCCCCATCGGACACCGCTCAGCGCTGAGCGCAGCAATGGAGCGACGAAACGCAGCGCCATGGGGCCTGGCGGGGGGCGGGGGGGGGAAGGGGGTGGAAAACGTGGTAGGAAATGAGCCGAAGACCACCCAAAGCCCCCCCCAGGGCCACCAACCCCCGCCCTCCTCCAGCACCGTGCGAGAACCGCGGCGGCGAACGGACCCCGCGGAGCACCAGCGTGACGTCACTGGGGGGAGGACACGGGGGGGGGGGGGGGGGGCGGAGGAAGGTTTGGGTTGAACCTTGGGATTAACCCCTTCCTGCCCAGAACGCGGGGACCGAACCGCTCGCTCCTAAATCCTGACCCCCTCCCCCCGCACACCCAACCGCGTTACACGAAAAGAAGCGACGGGGAGACCAGGGAGGGTGGGCGCGGTGTGCGGGGGGGGTTGGGGGGATTTGAGTTCCCGGGAACAGCCTTTGATGGTTCACCGGTCCCGAACCAGCAACAGGATACCGATAATCCCAGTATAATCCCAATTAAACGGGGGGTTGTTTGAAATGACAGAGACATCCCTGGGCACCAAAGGGTTATGGGGGGTGTGCGCCTGCGGGTGACATGTGGGGACAGCGTTGGGTTTCCGGTATCAGGAAGATTAAAAGTAAAGAGGGGTCACAGAGACCAATGGGCTGCACTGCTGCTCCCTAAAGACCTCACATAAGGCCAAAAGGGATGTACATAAAGATGGCAGATCCCAAACAACAGCTGGGCAAAGGTTTGAGGTGCAGAACGGGGTGGGAAGTGGAAGAAGTCGTGGCATCCTATTTATTGGTACAGCCTTCGTGCTGCCTACCTCCGCTCCCAGGTAACAGCTGTGGGATCCCCTTAAGCTGCACCTGGAGAGGAGCAGGTGGGACACCAGGAAACGGTTCACGGAAAGAGTGGTGAGATGTTGGCAGGGGGCACCCCGGGGGTGGGGGTCACCGCCCCCAGAGGGGTGGGGGAGACACAGAGATGTGGCAGTGAGGGACAGTGGGGATGGCTTGGGGTTGGACTTGGAGATCTTGGGGTCCTTTCCAACCTTAAAAGATTCTATGAATTCTGTAATTTGTGGGTTTGGATGATATGGGAGGGTCCCACAAACAGCACAGCGGGGCTGGGCAGATCTGTACACACTTTATTGATCCCCGTGCCCCCTGAGCCCCAAATCCCAGAGGGCCGCAGCGTCCCAGGGTCGTTTGCATAGCAAGAATGGGGTGGGGGGGGGGAGGGGTGACGTCAGGATGTCACAAAGGGTCAGTGATGTCATCCAGTGGCATTGGGGTTGTGCTGTGACATCACAGCAGTGACATCACGGCACGAAGCAACCCCCCATCCCTATGGCTCTAACAGTGCCATTCCATTGGTGACATCACAGCTGTGACATCACCATCCCACTGCATCAGTGACACTGAACTGTGACATCAAGGCTTCTGTCCTCCCCATGCCATTGGAGCTGTGACGTCACTGCTCCCCGTGCCAGCTGTGATGTCACTCAGCGCTGTGACATCATCAATCCCCCTCCATGGTGACATCACCGCTGTGACATCAGCAAGGGTAAAAACGGAGCTGGAGGTGGGGGAAGCAACACTCTGGGGAAGCAGAGGGGCTGGGGGGGTGTCACAGTATTAACCCTTTGTGTACATGGGGTGCAGAAGTGCCTGCGACGCTCGGGGCCTCATTATGTACAGTGGCTGGGGAGGGAGGGGGGCTCAGTGCCTTGTGGGGGTCCTCTCCCCATCCCCGGGGGTGGAGGTGGCAGTGGGGGGAGCCGATCCCGACCCCACCACCACGATGGGCACTGGGGGCACGGCCCGGTGCTCCTGCACGGGGCTGAGCGCTTTGGGGACCGCCTCGGCCCCTGCGTTCCCCAGCAGCAGGGGCGGCTCCTGGCGGCCCAGGCGGCGGGCAGGAGCTGGCGGGGCCTCACCGGGGCTCTCCCCGTCCCACTCGGCCAAGCTGTGCAGCGAGGGCTCGGGCGGGAAGTCCTTGCGGGGCTCCAGGCCCAACTTGCGGGCAGCAGCCTTGTCAGGTCCGGGCCGGCGGGCGAGGCGCGGGGAGTCCGCGGGCTTTGCGTGCAGCTTGGCGGGGAAGGCGGGCGGCGAGGCGGCGGGCGGCGAAGGGGTGTGGGCGAGCGGCGAGAGCGGGATGCTGCCCGCCGACTTGCAGCGCGCAGCCCGGTACTGGCGCTGCAGCTTCGGGGAGAGGCCCTGCAGCGAGCTGGGACGGAGATGCGGGCCCGGAGCCGGCGATGGGGGAGCGCTCGAGCCCGGGGAGCTGCTGGGCGGGGACGGCCCTGCCCGAGCCAAGCGTCAGCGCGCAGCCCTCGCACCAGGCCTCGGCCCCGCGGCCTCCCCCGGACGCCATGTCCTCCCCCGACCTCACAGCCACCATTTCCGGCTCCATCCGAGACCCACTTCCGCTTCCGTAGCCCCGCCCCCGTGGCAGCGGATCCCCCACCCACTTCCGGCTCCCGCCCTCCCCCGCCGCCATCGCCCCTCCCGGCCCGGTACCTGTCTCGGCGGCGCGAGGCGGGTGGGCGGGGTCTCGTGCCCTCGCGTGCGTGGGGGAGGCGGGGAGGCTGTCAGAGGAGGAGAGCGAGCGGCTGAGAGACGTCAGCGAGCGGCTCGTGTGCAGCAGGGACGCCTGCCGGGCCAGGTGCCGGAAGAGCGCACTGCGCCGCCTGTCGGACAGGAGGACTCACTGCAGGGCCCGCGCTATCCCGGACCCGCGATGCTGACCGGGCGCCGCTCACCTCTCGTGGCCGCCCCCGGCGCCGCCCCGGCGATTCCTGCGCGCCATTTTGGCCCGGGCGCTGCGGCGCCGCGCGGGCCCGAGGCGGATGGAGGTGTTCTCCAGGGGAGTGGTGCTCACCAGCACCTTGGTGCCACTCTGCAGGGTGATGGGGTTGGGGGGGGGTGACCTCTGACCCCTCCGTGACCCCATGTGACATCACAGCGACCCATGAGCCAGCCGTGACCTCTGACCCCATCTTGGGGGCTTTCGGCCTCCATGACCCCACATCTCATAACCTTTGTGACCCCCAATGACCCCACAGCCCGTGACCCCAGATTGACCCCTGAGATCCCGTCAGAACGAGCTCCGCTGAATGACCCCACGACCTCACAACCCAAAACTTCACACCCCACGACCCCACAGCCCATCACCCTTTCTCACATGACCTCACCCACACCACCCCACGACCCCCTTAACACCCGTGACCTCGCACGACCCCACGCAGCCCCCAACCCCCCCACCCCGCGTGCCCGCTGACCTTCAGGATGAGCTCCACCACCTCGGTGTGCACCAACCCGTGCACGGGCTCCCCGTTGACGTGGGTGATGAGGTCCCCGGCACACAGCCCCGCCTCCTGCGCTGGGCCCCCCTCCTCCACGTGCTGCACCCCACAGCACCGTCACCCCATTGCCCCCACCGTGGGGACACAAAGCACGCTGACACCTCAGTGCCCACATGTGCCGTGTCCCCTCCATGTCCCCCACGCCCCCTCCTTGTCCCCATATCCTCCCCCACATCCCCTCCTTGCCCCATATCCTCCTCCACACCCCCTCCTTGTCCCCATACCTTCCCCAGTGTCCCCTCCCTGCACCCACACCCTCTCCATGTCCCCCCCAAATGCACGTTTCCACCCACATCCCCCCACATCCCTTCCATTTCCCCACATCTCCCCATGAATCCAACCCCCCCAGCCCCCCGGCCCCCCATTCCCACTGACCCAGACGACGTGGTGCACGCTGTAGACGTCGCTGTCCCCCAGGTAGACGCGGATGGCGCGCAGAGTGAAGCCAAACTTCTTGCCAGGCCGTGGGATGGCGATGGGAGAACGGGGGGCAGCCACGGCGGGGGCCAATTCCCTCCCGGGGGAGGAATCCCGTGAGGATGGATCCGAGGACAGCGAGCGTGGGGACATGGGGCTGCCCAGGGGAGAGGAGCCGGCCGCCTCCCCTGCGCCCACGATGGCACCGTGACCACCAAGGGGGACACCGGGACCCCCACCCCGGGGACACCGCCAGCCCCCAGCACCCTTGGGGACCTGGTCACCCCAAAGGACACTGCTGGCTGTGGGGTCCTAAGGGATCATATCACCCTCGGGGACCGTCAGCCACTGCCCCCAACCCTGGGGGACACCTGGGGGACCCCATCCCCAGGGACGTTGCCATCCTTGGGAGCACTCACCGCTGGGGATGATGACGGACAGTGCGGTGGCCGACGCCGATTTGGTGACTTTCCCAGGGCCGCGGGGGCTGCGTTTATCAGCCCCCCCCTCGGGGGTCACCCCCGGGTGTCGTGGCCGCCGCAGCCCCAGCTCGGTGCGGGGTGGGGGCTGCACCCGGTCACCTAAAGGAGAGGACGTGGCGGTGACAGGGAGACGGGGAGTGGTGAGGTGACACACAGGGATGCCCCAGCACCCACCTGGCTCCTCAGGGGTGCTCTCGGTGGGGCCGTCACGGGGGGAGACCCCATTGCGGGGGGGTCCTGGTTCCAGTAGGGCCGAGAAGCGGCGCCGGGCACCCGGTGGGGGGCTGCTGTCCCCTTCGGCTGGAGGCGGTTCAGGCGCCGGTTGGCGCTTCCTGCAGAAAGTAGAGGGCTGCTGGGGGGGGGGGGGAGGCAACACCTGCAGACCCCCCTTGGGAACACCCTGTGCCCCATTTAGGGACTCACACGACCCCCCTCCCAGAAACAGAAGTGCCCCCCACGGACCCCGCTGTATCCCCCCAGGGACCGATGTTCCCCCCACACTCACAGCTCGGGGGACGCCGTGCGCCAGCCCCGCTCCCGGGCAATGCCCTCTCGCCGCCCCTCATCCCGCGGCCGCCCCTTGGGCGCCTTCGGCTCCGCCTGCTGCGAGAGCTGCTCCAGGCTGCTGTACACCTGCAGGGGGAACGCGGGCAGTGGAGCTGCGCTGGGATCCCAGCAGGCATTCCCACCAGGGTTTGCACGACAGTTGCACAAGTGTGAGCGCATGTGTGCACCATCAACCTGTGCTGCACGTCCCCATGTGCCCCCCCCTTTCTCCCCTTGCCCCCTCGCTCCCTCCCATTGCCCCCACCTTGCTGAAGCGTGGGGAGCAGGATGAGAACTGCCGGATCTCCACGGGTTCATCCTCTGTCGTGTCCTCATCCTCATAGGAGGTGACGTGGGGGTAACGGTCTGAACGTGCTGGGGGGGACAGGGGGAACAAGGGTGAAGGGGAGGGGGATGTGGGGAGGGGCATAAAGTGTCCCTAAGGGGGGCTCAGGTGATCCCATTGGAAAGGGGCAATCAGGAAGCTTCCATAGGGAAAGGACACCTATTGTGGGGAAGCATAGGTTTCTAAGGGTTCCCAGGAGAGGCAGAATGGGGAAGGTACATGGGGTGTCCTGGGAGGTTCCATGGGTGCTGTGAGTGCCCCAGGGGTCCCCCGGGGGGGGGGTCACTCACTGTCAAAGTAGCTCGTGTCCTCCTCAGACTCCAGGTGGGGCACAAACTCAGCCTTCTGCCGTAGCAGCCCAGTCCAGTCCAGCGCCGCAAAGAAGCCATGAGCCTTCACCTCCTGTGCTCCCCCTGCGTGGGGACATTGGGGACACGGGGGACCATGGGGTGGTGTGGGGTGATACAGAGGTAATGCAGGGGATGGGCTTTAGGTCTCACCCGCCCCCAGGCGCCGCAGGGGGTCGGTCTGCAGCAGGCAGGAGATGAGGTGCTGCGCGTCGGGGGGCAGAGCCTCGTCCCCCTCTGGCCACAGGATCTCATCTGGAGGACACGTGGGGAGGGGAGGTGTGAGCACGGGGGCACAGCTGGTGGCCGTGAGCCCAGCCCAGCCCTGCATCCATCCCTGTTCAGGAGATGAGCAGCCCTCTCTGCATCCCCATGTCTGTCCCTGTCCCAATCCCCATCCCACGTCCCCATTGCTGTCCTTGTCCCCATGTCCTGGAGGTGACCTTCTCCATCCCTGCGTCCCCATACTGGAGGTGATGCGCACTGTGTGCTTGGATCCCCATACCCACAATGACGCGTCCTGCCCCTCTATGCCCCCAGTGTCCCCACACCCACACTGACATTCCCTGCCCCCCCCGTGCCCCTCCACGTCCCCATGTCCCCGTACCCGAGATGACCTGCCCGAAGAGCTCCTCGGGGGTGTCCCCGAAGAAGGGGACGCAGCCCACCAGGAACTCATAGAGGACGATGCCCATTGCCCACCAGTCCACGGGTTTCCCGTAGCCCTGACGCAGGATCACCTCCGGCGCGATGTATTCGGGGGTGCCGCACACCTGGGGGCGGGGCCAACGTTAGCCACGCCCTCGGCCACGCCCACGAACAACACCCGCTGGCCACGCCTCTTGCCACGCCCATAGGCAACACCCATTGGCTACGTCCCTTGGCCACGCCCACCTGCTTATCGCGGAACTCCCGCGCGTCCTTCTCCATGTGCCCCTCGTACAGGTTGGTGGTGAGGCTCATCAGCCCCATCTTGGACAGCCCGAAGTCCGTCAGCTTCACGTGGCCCAGCGATGTGATGAGGAGGCTGCGGGGGGCGGCAGGTGGGCCACCCCCAGACCTCCCCAAAGCCCCTTCCTGACCCCCCCCCACCCCCGCTCCTCCCGGGACCCCCGTACTTGTCGGGTTTGAGGTCGCGGTGCACGATGCCGTAGTTGTGCAGGTATTCCAGGGCCAGCACGGTTTCGGCAAAGTAGAGCCTCGCCAGCTCCAGCGGCAGCGCCCCGATGTGCTTCAGCAGCGTGGCGCAGTCCCCCCCTGCGGGATGGATGCAGGCACTGCAATATCGGGACATGAACCGCCCCATCCTGCCCGACCCCCAGCCGAGTATCGTGATGCCCATCCCTATATGGTAACACCCAACCCCATGTGGCACTGCCTCACCCCCTGCATCACAGCACCACTTCCCACATCGCAGCACCCATCCGCATATTGCAGCACCCGCCCCCATATCGCAACTCCCTCCCCCCATATCGCACCTTCCACGTACTCCATGACCATGCAGAGGTGGCGGCGGGTCTGGAAGGAGCAGAACATGCTGACGACGAAGGGGTTCTCAGCGAAGGTGAGGATGTCGCGCTCCACAAAGGCCTGCTGGACCTGGTTGCGCAGCAGCAGGTTCTGCTTGTTGATCTTCTTCATGGCGAAGCGCTGCCTTGTGGCGCGGTGCCGCACCAAATACACCGCCCTGCACACAGCAGCCGTCAGGCTGGGCCCCCCCCCCCCCCAAACTCCCCCCGAGCCCCCCCCGGCCCCCAACCCACGGCTGCTCACCCGTAGGCACCGTTGCTGATGAGTTTGATGGTCTCAAAGTCATTTTCACCTGGTGGTTTCTTGGGTCTGGGGGCAGTGCTGCGGGCCTGGGGGGGCAGGGATGTGGGGTGATGTGGGGGGTTATGGGATGATGTAGGGACATGGGGGGCTTATGGGGTGATGTGGGGGGGTATGGGGTGAATTGGTGACACGTGGGGTGATGTGAGGACACAGAGACCAACACGGTGCCCACCTCAGCCCCCTCCTCAGGCTCCGGGGTGTTGCAGCCACCGCTGTCAGGCTCCTCCAGGTGCACCACGTCTACAGGGACATGGGATGTCACACGTGTGTGCACAAGCTCTGCATGCCTCACGCACTGCAACACGCGTGTGCTCCCCATGCGACCCCACGCATGTACCAGGGAAGGGGTCCCGTGCCAGCCCCAGCTGCCCAATGATGTAACGTGGGATGTCGGCCTTCAGCAGCCCCTGTCCCTCCGCTGCTGTCAGCAGCTGGTAGAACTCGGCCGGGTCGAACTCCTGTGGGCACATGGGCTGTCACACGTGTGTCACGTGTGTGTGTGCGCTGTGGCACACCGATAGATACCCCGATGGGTCTGCATGAGAGGGAGAGCCCACCGAGCACGTGTGCAAAGTCAGCTGTGCGTGCACACGCCGTCTAGCTGCTCACACCACACACACGTGTGCTTCCCGTGTGCCCCTATCCCTCTGTCCCCAGTGGTGCTCAGGACATGCAGTGACATGGAGCGGTCCTGGCATCACGGCTGTCGTTGTAGCAATAGAAGCCCCCCCCCCCCCCCCATCTGGTTTGGCCAGGCGGCGCCATGGTAACCAGGAAGGATGGGTCCTACGGGGTATTTGGGGCAGCGTGAGATGGAAAGGGGGTCTGGGGGTTCTTTGGGGTGGTGTGGGGGTCCTGAGTCTGACCAGGCACTCCAGCAGCCGCGCAGGGCGGGAGATGATGATGAGGAGCTTCTTCACCAGCTGCGTGATGAAGGCCACCTCCTCTGACTCCGAGCGCTCGTAGGCCTGGGGGGTGTAAAGAGGGCTGAGGGGTCCCAGTGGCACCCAGGGGTGGGGGTATCCGTTGGGTGCCCACTGGGTGCCACTGGGGCCTCTTGGGTCCTACTGAATACTCTTGGGTGGCACTGGGTCCCCACTGGGTGCTCTTATCCCCCACTGGGTCCCCACACCCCCACTCACGTCCTGCAGCAGCCGCTCCATGTTCTCCTGCAGCTCATAGAAGTACCCGGCGGTGATGAGGCCGTGCCGTGCCTTGGCCAGGCAGTCCCGTGCCAGCTCTGCCAGTTGGTGCTGGATGAAGCTCAGAGCTCCGTCTGCCAGCGGGGTCCCCCCAGGACCGCAGCTCCGCACAAACTCCTCCAACCTCTCCTCCATCTGCGCCGTCGCCTGTGGGGCCAGGACCCAACGCTGCCCTGCTGCCCCCTGGGACCCCCAGCGCCCTGCAGACCCCCATGGCTGCCACACAACAACCCCCATATACCTCAAGAGCCCATAATCTCCCTTAATGCCCTGTAGACTCCCAAAAGACCTCCAAGACCCCATATATCCTCCAGTGCCACATAGATCCCCAGAAGATCCTCAAGATCCCATATGCTCCCCCAGTGCTCTATAGACCCACCCTTATAAACACCCAAATCCCCCTCTCCCCCCCCCCATATTCTCTCTGGGCTCTCTTATCCAATCCAAGTCCCCTTCCCAGGATGCCAAATCCCCTTTTTGGACCACCCCCAGCTCCCACATTCCCCTGCAGCCCCCCACCCCCCAGGTCCCCCACCTTGGGGAAGCGCTCCTTGTACACGTGGTTCATCATCACGATCTCGTTGTCATGGGATGAGGGCGAGCGCCCGGGGCTGGGGGGACAACGCTGGCACCTGCAGGACCTCCAGCATCCCCCCAGCCCCAAAATGTCCCCAACCCCACATCACCCCCGGATGTCCCCTCATGTCCCCATGGTGTCCCCCAGCTCCAAAATGCCCCCTGTTTTGCATCGTCCCCCTGGCTGCTCCCTGCTGTCCCCACCCCCTCAGTACCCCAATCCCTCCCACTTTGCCCCCGTGGTCCTCCCACGGGGTCCCCAACCCCACATCACCTCCAGGTGTCTCCTGATATCCCCGTGGCCCCACTCCCCTCAACTCTTCCATATCACCCCCCAACCCCACGCCATCCCCGGCCCCACCTGAGGCTGCGGGACCTGGGACGGGGGGCCGTCCCCCCCCGTGATCCCCCCTCCTCCTCAGCCAGGCTCTCGGAGCTGCCGAAATGTCGGGAGAGGAAGCGCAGCTCCTCCGGCGTGGGCTGAGCCGGCAGCTGATGCAGGCGCTCCTGGGACGAGCACGAGGACTGCGCGCCCGCGTCACCCCCATGGGCCCCCCCATGGGCCCACCCCATGGATCCCCCCATGTGACCCCCCCACGGACCCCTTCCCAAGGACCTCCCCCCATGTGTCTTCCCCATGGACACCCCCATGGATCCTCCCCATGGACCACTTCTCATGGAGCTCCTCCCATGAACCCCCCCCATGTGACCCCCCCACAGACTCCTTCCCATGGACCTCCCCCCATGTGTCCCCCCCATGGATCCCCCCACGGACCCCCTCATTGACCTCTTCCCATGCCCCCGCCTCCGGACCCCCTCCCCATGAACCCCTCTCACAGACTTCCATGGAGCACCTCATGGACCCCCCTTCAATAGACTCCAACCCCCCAAGATTGGTGGGACTCTCATGGCTCTCATACAGGGGGAACACCCAGCATTAATTTTGGGAGGGGGGACAGTGTGGGGGTTGGGGGTCCCCCTGTGGGGTTGGGGGGCACCGAGAGACCCCCCTGCACTCACCGAGACAGTGGAGCTGGGGGTGTTGGTGCCATAGCCTGAGGAGGGCAGTGAGGCCAGGGACCACCGGCGCCCGTCGGCTCTGGGGGTGACCTCAGTGAACCCCCCCCACCCAAGGACCACCCCAACCCTGGGACCGCACCGCGATATGAGACCATCACACACCTTGAGAACCCCCCCAACCGTGGGCCATTTCCTTACCCTAGGAACACCCCCCACTCTGAGACCCCCCCCCTCACTGGGACGAATTCCCACCCCAGGACCCCCCCAGCCTGGGACCATCCCCCCCCACCTGCGAGATGAGGCGAAGCAGAAGTGTGCTGGGTTGCTGGGGGAGAAGTTACGGGGGCTGTCCAGGGGGCTGCTGCCTGGGGGGGGGGACATGGAAGGGAACATAGGGATGACATAATGCCAAAACCCCCCACACCCCCCAGTGTCAGCCCCCCACCCTGCCAGTCTCCACTCACAGCCAGGGGAAAAGAGGGGCATCAGGAGAGACGCAGTGAATGGGGGGGGGGGGGGGGGGGAGGGGGTGCTGGGGGAACCCTCTTAGCCCTATGAAGGCTTTGGGGTGGTTCCTAAGTAGGTTTATTTTGGGGGGGGGAGGACAATGTGTCGCTCTGGGGGGGGGGGGGGGGGGGGCAGCAATCTTGGAGGGGTCCATATGTTTTTTTGCTGGGTAGGGGAGGCTGTGGGTCCCACAGAGGTCCTGGAGGGGGGGGTCGGGGCTGAGGGAAAGGGACAATGGGTCCCTCGGTGTCTCAGCAAATGGGGGGGGGATCCTGCGGGCTCTGGATGGAGGGGATTTCAGGAGGGATTTGGGGGACTCCCAGGGCTGTGGGGTTCGGGGGGGGTCCCGGGGGGCGGGGGGGGGGGTCTCACCGATATGTCCTGGCAGTGGTGAGTGCGGCCGAGGGAGGGTGGGGGATGTGCTGGTCAGGATCAGACTCTTCCGGTTGTTGGTACGGCAGCTGGGGGAGACACGGCGGGGGGGGGGACACCGTGGGGAGGGGGCATAAGGGTGGGGCAGGACCACTCGTATATAGAGAACGTGCCCACAACAGCACCCCCCCCCAAAAAAAAACCCACCAAACCAGAAACAAAAACAAAAATTGGGGGGAAATGGGGTGGGGCAGGGATACAGGGGATGGAGGATGAGGAGGGAGAGAGGAAGGCTGGGCGATGAAGGTGGATGGGGATGGGGGGTAAGGAGGGAGATGGAGGGGTGAGGGCTGGGAGAGAGGATGGAGGAGAGGATGAAAGCTGAGGATGAGGAGGGATAAAGGATGGGGTGATGAAGGCCAGAAGATGAGGATGAAGGAGGGGGTGAGGATGAGGATGGGGGGGAATGAAGGATGAAGGAGGGATGAAGGCCGGAGGATGAAGGCAGAAAGGCGATGAAGGATGGGGAGGACGAGGAGGGCCGGGGAGGGGTGAAAGCAGAGGGTGGGAGCAGGGGATGAAGGATGCGGCGGGGGGGTGGGGGGGGTGGTGAGGATGATGATGAGGGCCGAGGATGGAGATGAAGGCCGCGCTACCTCTTGGTGCGGCGGAACATTGTGCCGCTGCCGCTGCCCACCGGGATCGGCATCACGGGGGGGTCCGGGGGGGTCCAGGCTGTGCCGCGGGGGGACAACGCGGCAGCGGCCGCAGCGCGCGGGGCGGGGCCGGGGCGGGGCTGTTGGGGGGGGTTGGGGGGGGGTGATGGGGAGGGGGTGCGTTCCGTGCGCCTGTGGCCCCACCCGGCAAATGAGGAGGGGGGGCGCGGGGGGCTCACCTGCTGCTCTTCCTCGGCAGCGGCAGCTCCTTCTGCAAAACGTGGGGGGGGGGGGGGGGCAGACCCCGATCCCCCTCCCAAAAATCAGTCCCTATAGACAACCGAACTCCCCCCCCAAAAAAAATCAGCCCTTCTGCTCCCCCCCCCTCCAGGATCGGGGCTGCAGTGCCCTTGCCCCCTCCCCAAAGGACCCCCCCACTACTGCCCCCCCCCCCCCCCACCCCCGTACCTGCAGTCGCCGCCGCCGGATCACTCCCGAATCGTCCATAGCGGTGCCGTTCAGGGGGGGTCACAGCCGCCCCCCCCCCCCCCCCCCTTCCGCCCTCCGCAATCCGCCGCGCGGGACCCCCCGCGACACCCCGCCCACTTTGCCCCACCCACAATTGGCCACGCCCATAGGCCACGCCCGGGCGCTGTCCGTGGTGCTGAAACGTTCGCTGTTCCCTGATATCCTCCCCTCCCCCCCCCCCCCAAATAAATCCCCGCAATAAAATTCACACCGGCAGCAATTTAGCAAAGTACCCCCCGAGTGACCCCCCCTCTCCCCTCAAAAAAACCATCTCTGTACTCGTAAGTGACGTCACTGCACTGCAAAAACCCTGAAAACGCACCCGAAAGGAATGAGGGGATGGGGGGGGTCAGCAGTATTCATGGACCTCCACATCGATACCCCCACATACATTGAACCTACCCCCCCCACACCACGGACACCCCCCCCCCCCCCCCTCCGGATTATGGCCGTAATCCCCCCCGGATTGAGGCCATGGTGCACTCCAGGCGTGGCGCCAGTGCTGGCTAATGGGATCGGGGGTTGGGGGTGCCAAAGAGGTTGAGGGGGTGCAGCACCCCCATATCTGCCCTCCACCCCGTGAGCCCCCAAAGAGCCGCCCCCCAGGAGCCAACCCCTTTGTCACAGCCCCCCCCTCAAGAAAAGAAACTGCGGGATTTTTTGTTGTTGTTGAAAAAAATCACAGTTCTATTGAAGGCAGGTGAGTATTTGGGGAGGGGGGGTGGTTTTTTTTTTTGGTGGGGTTCACAGCTCAGCCACAGCCTTCAGGCTGCGCTCCTGGAAGAAGCGGTGGGGGGAGCGGCGGGGGGAGCTCCGGGTGAAGTAGGAGAGCACAGAGGCAGGGGCAGAGAGGTCCTGGGATGGGTCCTCATCAGCCCTGGGGGGTACAGGAACGTAAGGGGGGTTCTGCCCCATCCCCAGCACTGCTGCGCATCCCCAACAAGATCCTCTCTTCCCACTCAGCCCCCCCACACATTGTACTGCACATTCTTCAGCATCACCCCCCTCTCCCCCCCCCCAGCCCCACAGCCCCTTCTTCCCTCCCTCTATTCCATAGGACCCAGGACTCCCACAGACCCCCCATATCAGATGACAGAGACCTAAGACCCCCTGGTATCAGGTAATAGGACCCCCCTCAACTCCACCCTCCCCCCATACCAGGTGACGGGGACCCCCCCGTGCCGCAGCAGTTCCTGTGCTGTGCCCCAGCTGAACCTCACCAGCCCTGGGAACCCAAACACAGGCTGCAGGTTCCTCCGCAGCCACTCCTTTGTTTTGGGGTCTGGGGGGTCAGAACGGGGAGGGGGTGGGGGTTAAAGGATACCATGACATTTCCCCCTCTCTCCCCCCCATGATCCCCCCAGTTCCTACCATTGGGGTACCCCGAGCCATAGTCACGGTCGATGTCATCCCCCAAATCCTCTGTGAAGTTCCAACACTTCACTGCGTGGTCACGGGCCACCTGGGGTGGGGGTGGGGGGCATAGAAAAACTGGAGTGAGACAAGCTGGGCTCCCTCAGGACCTCCCCCACCCCCCCAAAAAAAGGGCATCTGCTTCAAGTCTTGCAATCAGCAAAGGGGAAGATATGGGGGGTCAGAGTGCCAGGGAGAGTGTCAGAGTGGTGGTGGGGAGATGATACTGCGAGGGGAGGAGGGGTCGCTGGGGCTGGGGGGGAGGGTGGGTTCACAGTAGGGGTGTCACCTTGGCACAGATGCTGGCAGCGCTGACGATGGGGAAGAGCGCATCAGCTTTGGGGCGCACGGTGACCCCCAGCCCTGGGAATCGACCCCGCAGCTTCGCCTCGTACTTCTCTGCTGGCCCCACTGTGTCCACAAACACCTGGGGGGGGGGGCATACAGCATGTCCCCCCCCCAAAGCACCCCAGAGCCCCCAGTACTCCCCAAACCCCTCCCAGGGCCCCCCCCAGCATTTCCCAAGCCTTTCCCACAAAAGTTCCCTCAGCACACTCAAAAATCCCCCAGGATGCACCCAGCAATGCCCCAAAGGCCTCCAAATCTTCACCCCAATTCAACACCGTGCACCCCCCGCTCTGCTCAGCCCCACTGGGGAAACTGAGGTATGGGAGAAACAGAGTGGGGTCCCCCCCCCAGGGCCCCCCTCCTCACCTCAGCCACCTGTACCCCATTATCCAGCGCATGCTGGATGAGCTCCGTGGCGGTGTCGTGGGACAGCTCGTTCAGGTTGTACTTTGCCCTGGGGATCGGGGGGGGGGGTCACCTCCCAGCACCCCAAATTAGGGAGGGGGTGGTGATGAGGCTTATAGAAGGCAGGACCCCAAAGAGGATAAGGAGGAGGGGTATCCCAAGGGTGGGGGGGTCCGGGGGGGCTCACCGCTGCTGCATACAGGCTGAGATGTGCTGGGGGGGCAACACCTGCAGTGCCCACCCAAGCAGCCCCCCTGCTGCCTCCAGCAGCCCAAAGCGCCGCTCACGCTCTGACTCCGACAGTGTCTTCGAGTCTGAAGGGGCACAGTGGGGTGAAGCCCTGCCCCAAAGCACCCCCCACCGCCCCCAGGACCCCCTAAAATCCCCCCCAGCCCTAAATCCCCCTACCCAACTTCAAGACCCCCCCTCAAAAAGAAAACCAAACCTCCAACCCCGCCCCCCTCCCCCGGCCCCCTCATATCAGGTAACAGGGATCCAGGACCCCCCAGACCCCCTCTCACCCTGAGCCCTCCCCACGCCATAACCCAATAACCCCAACCCATAACCCCACTGCTCCTCCCAGCCCCCACCTGCCACCCCCAGCTCCTCCAGCTCCTGCAGCTGCTCCTTGGGGCAATAGCAGATCGCGTACACCATCGGGCCTGGGGGGGGGGCAGGGTGGTGGAGAATGGGGGGGGAGATGAAAGAGACCCCCTTGAAACCCCACCCCATAATAAACCCCGACAGAACAGAGCCGCCGTCCCATATAAACTCCCATCTTATGGGACCCCCTCCCCCATACAAAGCACCCCTGATACAAAGCCCACCCCATATCAACTCTGATGCAACAGAACTCCCCTCTCCCATATAAGCCCCGAGATATCGCGGCCCCCCATCCCCACACAAAGCCCCCACCCCACGAACACCCCGAAGGATGGGGACCCCCCACCAACATAAAGGGACTTCCCCATTCAAAACCCGCGCCTCGTGCAGCGCTTTCCCTCCCCGCCTCCGTTAAAGCCCCCCACCCCGCCCTCACCCAGCACCGGACCCCTCCCCGCCTCGTCCACCCCCATCACGCAGGGGCGGCTGCGGCACGAGGAGGGGACGGGGGAGGCGAAGAGACCCCCGCCCGCCGGGTTCTGCTCCAACGCCGCGAGCGCCATCGTGGGAGCGCGGCCTCAGAGGGGGCGTGGCCTCTCAGAAAGGCCGCGGTCTCGGAGGGGGCGTGGCCTTGCGGAAGGTGCGGCGCCGCGCAAAGCATTCTGGGGAACGTAGTCCACGGGGTCACTGGGGAAGGTGGGTCCTACTGTGCTGCCCGGATGGGGGGGAAGGGGTACCATAGCACTGCCGGACCGACCGTGTTCTCAAACATCTGGGGGGTGGTCTCGGAAAGTGTTCCCTCCTCCAGAGCCCCCCAGTACCACTACAGGACCCTCCCAAATTGCCCGACCCTTACCCCCCCCCCCCCAATTCCCTAAAATCATCACAGAACCTACGCCAGCACTCCATCTCAATCTCCCCCCTCCCCCCCCCAAAAAAAAACCCCACCCCCAGGCTCCCCAATCTGCTCAGCCTCATAAAGGAAACTGAGGGCCCACCCCAAAACAACTGAACTCTGTGTCCCTCCTCCAGATCCCCCCTGGGCTCCGGAAGCCCCCCCCCCCAGCCGGGAAGTGTCCCCCCCCCCCCCCCATGGGGCGGGCGGTGCCGGGCAGCACAGGGGTGGGGGGGGGGGGGGTGTTCCCGGAACGGCCCCCGCCTGTCCATATATGGGCATGGCTGCGTCAGTGGGGAAAGCCCCGGCCCAGCCCCCTTCCGCTGACGTCATAACGCGGGGGGGGATCTCAAGGAATGGAGTCTGGGGGTTCCAGGAAGGAAACTGGGGGGAGTAAACCCTCCCCCACATAAGCACTCAACAATTAACTCAATCCTTATAGTAATTAAATTAATCAGTACAAACGTACAAAAAAACCAATAACAATAAAATGCGTGCCCCCCACCCCGGGGGGGAACACCCGGGAATTATAGGGCTTTTCCGTCCTGTTGGGGGGGGCTCCAGGCCCCCTTTGGGGTTGTCTCAGCCTCAGCGGGAGGGGCCCTGGTCCCGCAGGTCCCTTCTGGTCGGTCCTTTTGGCGGGGGGGGGAACATTTCAAGCCCCCCATCCTCTATCCTTACAGCTCTCTTCTGTGCTCGTCCTCGTGGGGGAAAAGGTAGGAGTCCCAAAATGTCCCACCAGAGCCGCCGTCGAATGGGGAGGACCCCGGGGGGGTAGGGAAGAGTTTTCCTAAATCCCATCTGGAGCCGTCGGAGGAATCCCCGTAAGTGCCAACCAGAGCCGTCGTGGGGGGGGGTGGGGGGTGGAAGGTTTGGGGTCACCACCCCCGGAAATCCCATCCTGAGGGCACCTCATGGAGCGGAAGGGGGGGGGGGGGGATGGCGATGCCCCCATAAGTGCCATCTGGAGCCGCTGTAGAGGGGTTCCATCGAAGACCCCCAGAAGTCCCATCCGGAGCCGCCGGGGCTCCATCCGGGGGGGTTCCTTGCTCTCCGTGGGGTCCCGCACCCCGCAGACCTCCCTCACCCCCGTTTAGAAGCCGAGCGCGGCTCCATGCGGCAGCGGGCAGCCCGACCCCGCGTGGTCTCGCACGGAGCCCCGCAGCCGCCGCACCTGAGCGCGCAGCCCCGCGGCCGCCGCCGCCAACGCGGCGTTCTGAGCCCGCAATCCCCGCACCCGCTGCTCCAACCGCGCGATGCGCTCCAGCTTCCGCCGCCGGCACCGACTCGCCGCCAGCCGGTTCCGCAGCCGCCGCCGCTCCGCTTGAAGCCTCTCGGGGGATTCTGCCGTTTGGGGCGGCTCCGGGGATCCTTCCGTTGTGGGCACCGCCTGGAAAGGCCCCCCCGGTGTTGCCATCCCCGGGGGGGGCTCCGGGAGGGTGACGTTGGGGGGTCCGGGGTGGTGCAGCTCATCCAGCGCCTGCGCGAAGCTCGTGGGGAAAGCGTCGCGTTCCGCCGCGGGGGGATAGAAGAAAGGTCCCCCCCCTCCGGTGCCGCCGCTGCCGCTGCCGAAAAATCCGCCGTCGGTGCACGGTTTGAGCGCACGGAATGGCTCCGCGGGGGCCCACCCTGCCGCCAGCACGCTGTAATCGGGCTCCGGGCGGCAGAAAGTGGCCGGGGAGGGAGGAGAACGGAAGAACGGAGGCTCCATCCGCGCGCACATGCGGCCGAACCGGCAGCGGAACCGCACACAGAACCGTGAGGGCGGTGACGGGGATCGAACCCGCGGCCCACCGTCGCCGCGCCTTATACCCGCGCGGGGCGGAAGCGCATCCTATTGGCTGCGCAGCTCACTGACCACGCCCATTTAGCGGGCGAGGCCACGCCCACTACTTTAGCCACGCCCTGAGCGGGAAAGGGGCGGGGCCTATGGGGGTGGGGGTGAGCGCTGCGTTGCGGGGAGGGGGGGCACGCGTGGGGCTGTGCTTGTAGGATGGAGCTGGAGGGTTGCAGGGTCCTCTCAGCTGTGGTACATGGAATCCACATGGGATCTTCATGGACCTACATGGAGTTCACATGGGATCCACACAGAACCTACATATATGTGCTCCATGAGGACCTGCATGTGATGTACGTGGGAGCTACATGGGTTCTGCGTGGGACCACATGGAATCCACACGGATTTACGTGGGATTCTCGTGGACCTACTCAGAATCTGCATGGGAAATACACCAGACCCACATGGGATCCACATGGATCCACACAGCCTCACCCAGCCCAGACTCCCCCCCCCCCCCCCCCCCCCCCAGGGATGGGAGTCCCAGCATTGGGGTGGGGCAGGGACGGATGTGTGTTAACGAGAACCTTAATGAGCAGCGTGTTAGCAAGCAGCATGTCTTGGCCTGCTGGGCAGCACCAGCCCACAAGTGGGGCTGGGGCTGCACTCACACACACACACACATGCATGTGTGCTCACACATCACACACATGCCTACATCCCCCATAGGGGCCCTATAGCAGAGTGGGGCTTTCCAAGGACGGGGGCAGCGGTCACCGCGCCCCACCCAAGCCTGGATTTTAGGGGATTTTGGACCCGCCTGATTTTCCCTCCCCACTTCTCTTTCCCTATAAATAGGCCCTGAGTCAGCCCTGGCTGTGACCCCACCTGAAAGCACCACATAGGGATGAGGGGGCTCCAAACTGAGGGTAGGGGGGCACCAGGGCTGTGCCTAAGGGGTCCATGGGAGTATAAGGGGGTTCCCAGGGCAAGGGGGGCTCAGAGTGCTGTTCACCCCCCCCCCCCACACACACACACAGCTCTCGCTTTATGTCAACCCCAGCTGCCCCAACGGCCTCAACTGCCATCGGCTTTCGGTGCGGATGGGGGGGGGGAGGATGGGAGGGAAGTGGGGAAACTGAACTTGACAGGGGGTTGGGGGGGGGGGTAGAGAGATTGGGGGGGGAATTCCCAGCATGCCCTGAGGCAGACACAGCAGAAACGGGGACGGGGGGAAAGCAGTGGAACCACAGTGATGGGGGGGGCACTGGGTGCACCGCAGGAACGTATTGGGAGCACTGGGGGGGGGACTCAGCCATAGTGGGATGGGACAGGAGCTGTATTGGGAGCACTGGGGGGGGGACTCAGCCATAGTGGGATGGGACAGGAGCTGTATTGGGAGCACTGGGGGGGAAGTCAGACATACTGGGAGAAACTCAGCCACTGGAGAAACACCGGGATCATGCTGGGGGGGGCTCTGACCGCCCCCTAGGACCACCCCCTGGGGGCCTCCAGGCCCCAAACATGAGGAACCGGAAGTGCCGGGGGCTGCGTTGCCATGGTGACACCACTCCCCCCCTCCCCCCCCTGCCCCCCCTCCCCCCCCCCCGCGGTGATGACGCACCCCGAGTCGCCGGGTTCATTACTGACGTCATCGGGGCGGCGCAGCCAATCCCGTGCCGCGGGGAAAAAGGCGCGGTGGCCCGGGCTGACCCCCACGAGGCCACGCCCCCTTCCAGGATGGCGGCGTGGGCGGGGTCAGCAGGTGGTGCCGCTCTGGTAGTGCCTCAGTGGTGCAGAAGGTCCCTGGAGGAGGCGTGGCCCGCAGGTGCGGCCGCTCTGGGCGCGGCTCGGTGCCCCTGGCGGACCGGCGGCCACCATGGCGGCGGGGTCGGAGTGCTGCGGGCCGCTGCTCCCTTGGGTAAGGGGGGGCCGGGACTCCCTCCGCCACGACCTCTCCCCGGGGCTGTGTTACCCCTCGTGGCGACCTTTGATCTCCCCGCCATCTGGGTCCTGTGATTTCCCTTGGGATCCCCTCAGCACTCGGACCTCCCCCATTATTCCTTATGTTCCTACTTTGCCCTGGATCCTTCCAGCAGTGCTGATTGGGCTCTGTTATTTGGAGGGGGGAGGCTGAGCCCTGGGGAGCTATTGGGACCCCTAATTTTTCTGAGATGGGGCCTTTGGGACCCCCATTTGGGGGAGGGGGGAATTAATTCCCCATTACTAAGGGATCCCCCAGTTATGAAGGTTCCCAGCCCCGTTGAGGTGTTTTTTTTTGGGGGGGTGTGGTGCCAACCCTGCCATGTGCCCCCCCCACAGCTGCAGACCTTTGACCCCCCTTCGCCATGCACCTCCCCCCAGGACCTCACCACTGGGGTGACCCTGGCTCATGTCCTGCACTGCATGTGAGTAAGTGGGGGGAGGGCACAGCGGGGCAATGCCATTCAGCCCTGGGGGGGGGGGGTCTGAATTTGTGTCCCCCACTGACCCAGCGATCCCTCGTGGTTCAATGAGACGTGGCTGGGCCGCATCCAGAGCAGCGCTGAGGACAACTGGAGGCTGAAGGTGGAGAGGAGGAATGTTATTTGGTGGGGGGTCACACAAAGGCATGGAGGGACCTCAGGTCTTTCGGGGGGGGGGGGTGAGGATGGTGCCGGGGGAGGGAATTGGGGGAGGATGGGTTTGAGGGGGGCAGTGAGGGGCTGTTGATTTGGGAGATCTAATTATAGGGGTGTTAATTTGTGGGGGGGGCTTATGGGACCCCCAGTTGGTTTAGTGGGAGGGGTGACAAATGATAGGACCCCTGGGTTGTGCGTGGGGGGGTAATTAATTATAATGCTCTCTAGTAGTTTGGGGTAAGGTAATTGTGGGGTTCTGAGCTGGGGAGGCTGTGTTGGGGAGGTCTATTTTGGGGGACTTAATTTGAGGAGGGGTTTTGGGGGTGAGGGGCTCATTTGGGAGTCTGGGGGGGGTCCCATTTTTTTGCCCACCAGGCGAGCAACTTGCAGAAGGTGCTGCAGAGTGTGCTGGAATACTGGCAGGATGTGAGTGTGGGAAGCTGTGGGTTTGGGGTGGGGGATTCCCAGGTGGAATGGGGGGGGGGTCTCATCCCTGGATCTGACCCCTCTGTACACCCCCAGGTGCTGGGCCAGGTGCTGGCAGAGCGTCACATCCCCGATGTGGTCCTGGCAGCCCAATGTGCCGACCCAGAGCAACTGGGCAAATTGGTGCAACTGGTGCTGGGCTGTGCTGTCAGCTGCGAGAGGAGGGAAGGTGGGTGTAGCGGGGGCACTGCTGAGCACCCCAAAGTGTACCCCCCCCCCCCGCACCCCATAACCCATCCATGCCCCCTAAAAAACCCACAGAGCACATCCAACGCATCATGACCCTGGATGAGGCGGTGCAGCATGGAGTGATGATGGCCATCCAGGAGGTGTGGGGCTGGGAGGGGGGACTCAGGGTGGGATTGGGGGTCCTTCCCCCCCCCACCCCCCACTTATTTATAATTTGGTTTGCAGCTTTTGGATAAAGAACCCCTGGAGGCGATGATGGTGGAGACGTATGAGAGCTTTGATGCTCAGGTGGGAGGGCTGGGGGAAAGGAGGGGGGTTTGGGGTGGATGGATACAGGACAGTACTTTGTAGAGTGGATGGAACAGGTTGGTGGTTTTCAGGATAGAGCTTGGGGGAAGGGGGAGGCAGTTTTGGGGTAATGAGGTGCCCCCCCCAGCCCTGACAGCTCCTCTTTGCCTCCCCCCATAGTCACGGCGCTATTACTTCCTAAGTGAGGAACCCGAGGATGCTGTGGGGCCACATCAGCGCTGCCTGGAGCTGGAGCAGCAGGTAGGTGCCCTGCCTCACCAGTCCTAAAGTCTGATCCCCCCCCTCTGTTCTGGAGTTAAGCCTAGAACAGCCAAAGGGCTGATATGAGTGCAGATTCTCTGCTGTCTCACATGAGGGTTGAGCAGAAGGCCTACGAGTGCAGCTGGGAGGGGGTCCTGGGGGTCCCACACTCTGAATGCGGTTGGTGGGGGGCAGGTGGCAGTGCTGCTGGAGGAGAAGGGCAGCCTGGCTGAGGAGAACAAAGCGCTGCGGGAGGAGAAAGCCCAGCTGGAAGCTGACGCTGTGGGTGCTGCATCCAAGAAGCTGCAGCTGCTGCAGGCGCAGGTGGAGGAGCTGCAGGAGGAAAACTACCGGTGGGTCCCAGGATCCCAGGCGTGGGGGGCCCACCCTGTTACTACGACAGGGACCCCAGCGGACACTGATTTTATGTCTACAGGTTGGAGAGCGGGAAGGAGGAGCTGCGGGCGCGCTGCAGCCGCTTGGAGCAGGAAGCACGGGGGCTGCAGGCGCGGGCAGAGGAGCTCAGCAACCTGGCTGGGGAAGCGCGGGTGCTGCGGGATGAGATGGACGCACTCAGGTGTGTGGGGACGGGGTGATGTTTGGCCCCAGTATTGTGCCCTTCTGCCGGGGGTGTCCGCTGTTACGGAGCCTGCATCCCTCTCCCACCCTACAGGGCATCCTCTGCCCGTGCGGGACGACTGGAGGCGGCGGTGGCGGCGTACCGGGGCCGGGCGGCGGCGGCGGGGGCTCTGCGGCGCTGGGTGCGGGCGCTGGAGGAGCGGCACGCCGGGCAGCTGCGCCGGGCCAACGCGCTGCAGCTGCAGCTGGGCAGGGCGCAGGCGGGCAGAGCGCAGCTGGAGGCGGCATGGCGGCAGGTGGGCGGGGCTTCGGGTGTGGGTGTGCTGATGGAGGCGTGGCTATAGGGCTAGGGGCGGAGTCGGGGGTTAGATTGGGGGTGTGGCCTCAAAAGGTGAGAAGTGGGTGGAGCCCACGCTTGGGGGCGTGGTCAGGACGAGCCCCACACGCAGGTGGAGGAGCTGAGCGGGCAGCAGGCGGCGGCGGCCCTGCAGGCAGAGCGGTGGCGGAGGGAGTGCCGCAGCCTGCAGGAGCGGTTCGAGGCGCTGAGCCAGGAGAGGGAGGTGAGACCCCCCGGGACCCCACCCCCCACATCCCCTCTCATTTCCTGCTTCATTTCCTGCTGATTCCTGTCCCTCCTTTTGCCCCTCAGCGGCTACTGGAGGAGCGCGATGCTCTGCGCGAGGCCAACGAGGAGCTGCGCTGTGCTCAGATGCAGCAGAGCTGTTTGCAGCAGGCAGGTGAGTGGGGGTCCCAAGGTGGTGGTGGGGGCACAGACCCCACAAGGGTCACTGGGATTTTCCTTATAGGGGTGGGCATTTTCCTGCCTGTTCCTCGTTCTGGAGGGCATTGTCCCCATGCTGGCAATGACAGCGATGCTGGGGACCCCGTAGGGGTGCCACGTTGTCCCCCCCTCACTCAAATCTATATTTCTCCCTTTTAGATGCCGTGCTGGATGGGAGTGCAGCCCCAGCAGGAAACCTAGCGGCCGAAATCCTCCCTGCTGAGCTCAGGTGGGTGCCTGGGGGGGTTTTCAAGCCTCAGTGCTGTCCTGCCTGCCCTGACTACCCCCCACTTTGCCCCCTGCCCCCCCAGGGAGACAGTGGTGCGGCTGCAGCAGGAGAACGAACGGCTGCAGGCCCAGGAGGCGGCACTGCGACTGCAGCGGGACCAGCTGCAGCGGCAGCTCCACAACATTGACAGGTATGGGGAAGCCAAGGGGGAGCCTCTATTGCTCCCCCTACTCTGTTTCCCCATTTCCTTCCCTTTAACCCCCCCCTCCCCTTCCTCTCCATATCTACAGGTTGGAGGCTGTGAGGGCAGCAGGGCTGCAAAGGGACCCCAACAAAGAGGTGAGCAGAGTGGGGCTGGAGGTCCACCCCACCCCCCCATGTTGATAAAAGAGATGGGGGGGCCTTTGTGCCCCCCTTCCCTCCTTCTGTTCCCACAGGGCTGTAAGTGGGAGGCGTTCAGAGCTGCCCCTACCTCCTTGGGAATGCCTTATGTTGGGTTCAGGTGGGTCTGATATTGCTGCCTGCCCCCACAAGGTGACACAGGTACCGGAGGCCCCCCACACTGCCCCTGTCCTGCGGGCCCTCAGGAACCAACTGCGGGAGAAGGAAGCTCAAATCCGGCACCTGGAGGTGAGGGGAGGGGCTCGGGGGGGCACCGCTCTGCTCAAGCCCCCACCCTCATGGTTACCCACCCAGAATGACTACGAGCGGAGCCGGGCGCAGCAGGAGTGTGAGGAGCGGCTGTTGGTCACCGCGTGGTACAACATGGTATGGATGGGGGGGCAAATAGGGAGGGTGGGGGATAAATAGAGAGGGTGGGAGGCAGGAGTACCCCCTTGGGGGGTCGAATACACATTGAGGGGGGTGGTGGTGTTCCCACACTCATCTCATGTCCCCCACCCCCTTCAGGGTTTGGCATTGCAGCAGCAGACACTTGAGGAGGGGGCCCTGGGGACCCCCCCCGGGAGTGGGCCTCGCTCATTCCTGGCCCAGCAGCGTTTGGCTTCAGCTGCCCGCCATGCACGGCCCCCCCACGGCCGCCCCCCCAACCGCTGACCCCTCATTTGGGGGAGTCACTTGGGGCTGCCATCCCCCCCCACCCCCCAAGCTGGGCTGGACCCATTTCTGACACTACTGATCTGCCCCCCTTCTTTTTGGGGGGTTGGGCTCTGCCCCCCTCTTTGGCGGAGGGGGCTTTTAGCACTTCTATTTTTGTACCCTTTCTCCCTGGGGGAGGGATATCTCCCCACCCCCCCTCCCCAAAACCTCTTTTTCAATAAAGCCATGAGATCAGGGTTATGGGGTTCATTCCTTTTAAGGGATTACCTGGGGGTTCATAGCATTGAGCCCCAGCTTAGGGATTGGGGGTGGGTCAGCATTTTGGGCCCTTCCCACCTACACCATCTCATCTGTGGGGCGCAGGTCCCAGCTGTGGGGTGACTCCCCTTTGACACTCCCCAGCAGCACAGCTGTGTCCCCCCCCAGGCTGTTCCCATCTCCTTCAGTGGGTGCCCCTGGGGGGGGCTCAGCTCCGTGCCCCCCCTCACAGCCAGTGCTGTTCTTGTGGCGTAGGAGGGAGAAATGGCAGCTGAAGGCACCTAGGGGGGGGTGTGGGGGAGGCTCAGAGGTCTCCCCGATATCCTCCAGTGGTTGGAACTGCATCTCCTCCTTTGCCAACCTGGAGGGGGGGGAGCACCCTAAAACTCTCTGCAGCATTTAGGGACCCCCCCCGCCTGGGATGTGGGGGTTGCAGGAAGTTTTGGGTTCTGTGTTGGGGTTGGGGGGTTCCCATAGAGTGCTGGGGGGGTGAGGGGGGAGATTGAAGTTTGGTTTATTTGGTGGTCTCTGCTCTTGGGGTCTGGGGTTGGGAGGGAGGTTTATTTTGGGGTCTCTGGTCTTGGGATCCCTGGGGGGGCTGTTCACGGTCCTGGAGGGTCACTGGGGTTTATTTTGGGGGTGATCTTGGGGTTCATGGGGGGAGGAATTGAGGTTTATTATGGGGTTTCTCATCTTGAGGTTGGGGGGGGCGATTCCTTGGAGTTGGTTTAAGGTTTCTTTTGGGGGTTCCTAGTTCTTGGGTGCTGTGGGTTGGCTGGGGGTCAATGTGAGGAACTCTTTGGGGGAGATTGGAAGGGGTTGGGGGGGGACCCAACTCACGCCACATCGAAGGCTGACCCACGGAAGCTGGGCAGGCGCAGCTGTGCAGCAGTGGCGGCTGTGTAGGGTGCACGGGGGCTGATGCTGTCCCAGTACCGGTCCCTTTCCAGCGTGGGGACGTCCCCATAGAGCTCATCCACCGCCAGCATGGACACCTGCAGGCACTGCTATCCCCAACTGCTCCCAACACCCCCCCCCGCCCCCAGCACCCCCCACCCCATACCTGGAAGTTGCGATCGATGAGTGTGTTGGTCTCGAAGTCGTCATCATCCTCCCCAAAGGGGTTGATGAGCTGCTCGGCCACCTGCGGCAGTGATAAGCTGTGGCTGTGCTGTCACCCCCAATGCCGTCACCCCCCCATCAGTGCTGTCACCCACCTTAAGCCACCCCACGTAGAAGAAGAACTGCAGGAGGGTGAAGACGGGCAGCCCCAGGTCCAGCTCGTGCCCCGCATAGCCCTGGGCCGGGTCCAGGAACTGCCGCCCGATCAGGCAGGTGGCGAAGAAGGCGTAGACTGCGATGGTCACCACCTGCAGGGCCAGCACCGCCCACAGAACTCCTTACCCAGCCCCCTTTGTGGCCTTTGTGGCCCCTCCAATCCCCATCAGTGTCCTCACATCCCCTCATCCCTCAGTGGGACCACCTCAGGTCCTGTCCCCATCCCTGTCCCCATCCCTGTCCCCATGTCCCCACATCCCCACCTGTGTATACACCAGGGGGACGCTGATCCAGTCGTAATGGAAGAGGAGGCTGCAGTTGGCCCGAAATCGGTTCAGCTCCTAAAAAGGGGACACAGAACGGAGGGTTTGGGGTGGGGGTGGGGGTGGGGTCCTTTATGGGGTTGAGGGGTCTCACCTCCATCAGCAGCTTTAAGGTGCAGTCATCACGCACCCTCCCCTCGCGCCGTGCCTGCCCCACCAGCGCCCCGAACCACATGCAGGGCACCCAGAACTTGTTGTAGGGTGAGCGCAGTGCATCCAGCCGGCACCGCTCCTCCCGAGTCAGAAACCCTACAGGGACGGACCCCAACGATGAGACCACCCTTATAAGGAGACCACCCCCATGATGTCATCCTCTCCATGATGACATCCCTATAGTGATGTCACTCCATGACGATATCACCCCCCCCAAAGGGGTTGCCCCCCCCCCCCCCCAGGTGACCCCCAATATCACCACAATCCCACCCCCATGGCACTGCCACCCCCATAACATCACTGCCCCCCATCCCACTCCCATAATGACGCCACCCCCATGGCAATACCACCCCTATAACATCGCACCCCCCCATCCCACCCCTATGACGCCACCCCCCCCGCTGCCCCTCACCCGCCTCCACGAGGTGGTCGGTGGTGGGGAATCTCTTATAGACGGCGGTGCTGACGGCTCGGAGCACCAGCAGCGCCGCCAGGCTGCCGTAACGCATCAGCGTGCGGCGCAGGATGCGGCCCCGCGCATCGGCTCCGTGCACCCCGCACCCCACAGCCAGCATCAGCCCGTCTGGCGCCGGGACGCTCCGGAACTGCCCCCACCAGCGCTCCAACACAACCGCCACGTAGAAACCTGTGCGGGGATGGGGGTGGGCGCTGGGAATACTGAGATAGGGCACTGGGGGTCATGGGAGGGAGGAGGAGGGAAGGGAAAGGGGTCCTGGGGGTGCTGTTGATGGGGTGCTGGGAGGAAATGGGGGCGCTGGGAGCACTGGGGGGGGACTGGGAGCACTGGGAATGGGAAATGGGAATACTGGGAGAGATCAGAAGGACTGAGAAAGGGTACTGGGATGAGGCACTGGGAGGGATCAGGGAGCACTGGGAATACTGGGAGGGAAGGGGCCGTAGGAATGGGAACTGGGGGCACTGGGAAGGGGCACTGGGAGGGACTGGGGGTCCCAGAGGGTTGGGGAAGAGGCACTGGGAGCACTGGGTGCACTAGGAGAGAAAGGAAGAGCTGGGAAAGGGTACTGAGAGGGACTGGGGGCACTGGGATGAGGCACTGAGAAGACCAGGAGCACCGGGAGGGGGCACAGGGGGTAATGGGAGAACTGGGAGCAGGCAGTGGGAGGCGGAGGGGGACTGGGAGGGTCCTGGGAGAGTCCTGGGGGGGCTCTGACCGAGCACGAAGGCGACAGGGATGAGCTGTGCTGAGCGGTCGCAGTACAGAACCAGCTTCTCAAAGAGGCGCCGCTGCGGCTCTGACAACAGAAACCTAAAGGGGGGGGGGATATAAATGTGTCACCACTGCCACCTCATATCCCCCCCATGTCCCCCATATGTCCCCATGTCCCACCAGTAGGCCATGCTCAGCCCCATGTCCCCACATCCCCATAATGTCCCCATGTCCCACCAGTAGGCCATGCTCAGCCCCATACCCCCGTCCCTACAATGTCCCCCTGTCCCCACAATGTGCCCATGTCCCCCATATGTCCCCATATTCTCATATCCCACTGCTATGCCATGCTCAGCCCCACGTCCCCCTGTCCCCATGTCCCACCGGTAGGCCATGCTCAGCCCAAGGTAGGCCCCCAGGAAGAGCAGCACTTCCCGGTACAGCAGCTTGTAGATGCTCCCACGCCACAGCAGCAGCAGCTGCGAGAAGCCCCCGAAGCGCGCGGTGGCCACCCGTGCTGTGTAGGTCACCGTCATTGTCCTGGGGACAGAACGGGGACCACAGGGACCCCAGAGGACACAGTGAGCCACAGGACGCCCACGTGGCACTGAGGGGATGCTGAAGCTTTGGGGATAGTGAAAATTTGGGACACCCAGACAGCAAAATGGGGACTTAGGGAGTCCTGGGGAGGTTGAAACTGTGGGCAGGGAAGCCCTGGGGATGGTGACCTTGGGGCCATTAAATGAGGACAGCGGAAACTTGGGGACACTGAAATCACCTTGGGGACACAAAAACAGGATGTGGGGGTAACCAGACCCTATGGCAAAATGGGGACAGCAAAATCCTGGGGATGACAATGCCCGGAGGACGCACTTTAGGATCCGACCACCCCAAAGCCACCCCAGCATGTTGCCTCCCCCCAGCCCCCTGCATCCCCCTGTCCCTGCACTCCCGGTGTCCCCACTCACCCCAGGACAGCTAAGCCAGGAGTGGCTGCCACCGCTCTGGGGCCACGTCCCCATCCCAGGGCCCTAAATACCACAGCCAGCAGGGTCGGCCCTGCCCTGGGGTGGGGGTGGGCCGTCCCCCCCCAGGGGGGTGGCAGCGCCATGTCCCCATGGCCAGATCTGTGAGGTCGCAGGGACAGATCCCAGCAGGGTGGGGACATGAGGACAACAGGGACACCCCCCTGTGCCTCGTTAATCCGTGCTGATTAATGAGGGTCCCCGTGTCCCCTGGGCCAGGCGCCAGTGAGTGTTGACGTCACCCCCCGCCCCGCGTCCCCCTCCCGATCCCAAAAACCTCAGAGCTCCTCTGGTGTCCCACAGTCCTCTCTCCTCCCCCCACCCCTGATCCCAAAAACCTCAGAGCCTCCCCTCTCCGCTTCCCAAATTTATTATTTACACGAGGTCCCCACTTCTGCCAGCCCCAGATTTGGAGTGGGGGGTGAGGATGGTGTGAGCACCCAGGGCAGGGGAGGGGGAGCATGGTGCTGGTTGGCCCCACGTGTGTGGGGGGTGTATGAGCCGGGGGGGACAGAGCTGTCTGCTCCTCCTTGGGGGGGAATAAATACCACCTGCCCACCCCCCCCTCCCCCCCAAGGGGTTATTTGGGGCCGGGTGGCTATTTGGGGCTGGGGGGCTGGTAGGGGTCCAGCAGGAGGGAGGAGAAGGTGTTGACTTTGTCGGCCCCGCGCACCTCATGGGGCAGCAGCGGCAGTTTGACGATGTGGAAATCCTCATAGAGATCCTCCATCTGTGGGGGGCAGAGAGAAGCTGTAACATTCAGAACCACCCCCCTGCCCCCCCCCGGGGTTGGTGAGGGACCGAGAGCCCCAAATCCCGCAGCCCACCCCTCACTGCCCCCACAAACCATGCCAGCTCCCCAGATCCTCTCCTGCAATCCCAAACTTTGGACTGCCCCTCAAATGCCTCTGTAAATCCCCCTTGTCCTTCCCCAAGCCTGGAGAAGACCCCATCTGCCCCCCTCCCCAAATTGACTTCCCCCAGACCCTCTCCCCCATAGCTGCAGAGGAATCCAAGCTCTGTGCCCCCAAATTCTGCTCTCCCCTAAATCCTATTTCCCAGTGCAAACCCTTTTTGTCCCTTCCCAAGGGATGCAGTGTCCCCCAGTCTCCACCCCCCCATTCTCCTTCACCCCACCACGGCTGACCCTCATTTCTGCCCCCCCAAATCCATCCCCCCCCTTGGCACCTGGTCCAGGTACTTGGCTTGGATCTTGTGCCTGGCCTCGCACATCTTGCAGGGCCGTTGTGGATCGGGGAAGACGAGTTGGTTCACCACGATGTTGTGGGTGTCGATGCGGCACTTTGCCAGCTCCTGGATCAGCCTCTCCGTCTCATACAGCGACAGGAACTCGGCGATGCACACACAGATGAATGTCGTCTGCTCCTGTGGGGCCATCAGTGACCCTGTGTGTGTCCCTGTGGTGTCCCCAGTGCGCTCAGCTGCCCCACAGCATCCCGTTCCCAACCCCACAAATCCTATAGGAATGCTCTTGGGCTAGCTGACCTTGGCTTGGCAATGTTTGCTCTGTGTTATCCTCTATCCCTGAGCCCCCACCCCAGTCTCACTCCATCCTGTGTCCTCTTCCATGATCCCCATGGTTCCCACTGCCGGGCACCCCCTTCCCAGCCCCACAGCCCCAGATTCCCATAGGAATGTCCACAGACTGGCTCAGCCACATCCCCTCCCTGTTGATCCCCACCCCAGTGTCCCCCCATCCCACGTGTCCCCTGTGATGTCCCCAGGGTCTCCCCATGACCAGGGATCCCCTGCCCAGCCCCAAAGCGATAGGATTCCCATAGGAATGCAGCCAACCTGGCTCAGCCTGTTTCCCTCCCCACATCCCCTCCCTGGCGGCATTCCCTCCCCAGTGCCATCTTCTCCTCAATGTCCCCCCCCTCCACAGTGTCCTTACGGGGTCCTTGAACTGCTCGCTGACAGAGCGGATGACAGGCAGTGTCTCCTCCAGCTTGGAGGCCAGCTGGTCAGCATTCATGTCCCCCAGACCCAACATATTGCACATCTATGGAAAGAGAACACCTTGGAGATCACCACGGTGTCAGTTAGCATCCGCACAGCGCCGTCCATAGGGTCTCCAAAGTTCCAGCCACGAGACCCCCATGCTGCCACCCACAAAGACTCCCCGGCTCCCTCCCCACGCCCTCACCTGTGAGATGAAGGGGCTGATTTGGTTCTTGATCTGCATCAGCCGCCCCAGGCCCCGTTCTACGATGGTGGGGAAGTTGAGCAGCCGCAGTGTGTGCCCGGTGGGCGCCGTGTCAAAAACCACCACTGAGAAATTCATCCCCTTCACCAACCTGCAGGGAACGGGGGGGGGAGGGGCTCAGTGGGGCCACTTGTGGGTTGCCGGCCCCACAGCTCGCTCCGTGCTCACCTCATCACCTCAGCATAGCTCATGGCCTCATCAATGCCGGGGAAGGCACTCATGGCCTCCTGCATCATCTTCTTGCCCATGCTCAGCATGTTGTCCTCCTCAAAGAACTCGTCGGGGAGTTCTGCCACTCCCAGACTGGGGTCAATCTCCTGGGGGGTGTTGTGGGGTTCAGGGGGGGGCTCTGTGGCGGGGGGCTCTTGGCGTGAGGGTCCCATGGGGTGGGGGATGTGTGCAGTAGGGGTACTACAGAGTTGGGGTCCTGCAAGGTGGGGGTCCCATCGGGTGGAGATCCTGCGAGATGGGGATCCCGTGGGGTGTGGGTCCTGTAAGGTGGGGATCCCATAGGGAGAGGATTGCCGTGGGGTGGGGGTGACCCCCCTGCAGCCTCACCATGGCAAAGAGGTTGTCGTAGCCTTTCACTTTGGTGGGGACTTTGGAGAACTTCTGGTCGAAGGCATCGGAGATGTTGTGCGCGGGGTCGGTGGAAATGATGAGGACGCTCTCACGCACCTTGGACAGCTGTACGGCCAGGCTGCAGCTGCGGGGCGGTGGTGACGGGGGGGGCAGCCCACAGATCCCCACCCTTCAGCGAGCTCCACCCCACAGTGACCTCTACCCCACAATGATCCCCACACCACGGGACCCCCACAATATATGAGCCCCATGCCACGACGATCCCCACCCCACAAAATCAGTGCCCTCGACCCCATGAAATCTCCCACCCCATAGGACCCCCAGCCCACAGAGTCGTCACCCCCCCCCCCCCCCATTCCCCCGCCTTGAGGCCCTCAGCGCCTCTCCCCCGCCCCCACCTGCACGTAGTTTTGCCCACGCCGCCTTTCCCCCCCACGAAGATCCATTTGAGGCTCCTCTGCTCGATGATGTTTGCCAGCGTAGGCTCCAGCGGCTCCACGTCGGGCGCATCCTCGAACTCCTCCGCCTCCGGCCCCCATCCGCCCGCTGCCGCCGCCATCTTCCCCCTGCGCCGCCGCCAGCACACCCGCTGCACTGATTGGCTACTGCTCCACCACCCTTCCACACCTCCGCACTCGGATTGGATTGATAGACCTGTCAATCCGCGGAGAGGCAGGGAAATGCCGCAAGTTGCCAGGCAACACCATCCCAGAAGACCCTGCGAATGGTGCTGACGTCATCATGCGTCGCCGCTCATTTCCCGACGTGCCCCGCGGCAGCGGAGGGGAAAGAAGATGGAGGCGCACGGCGAGGAGGGGGAGGCCCCGTCGCCGCCCCCCGGGCCCGGTGGCGGTGTGAACGTCTTCGCCAATGACGGCAGCTTTCTGGAGCTGTTCAAGAGGAAGATGGAGGCGGAACAGCAGCGGGAACGCGAAGCGGCGGCTGCGGCCGAGGCTACCGGAGGGGCCGGGCCTGGCCCGCACCGCTCGGCCGATGGAGCGAAGAGGAGCGGCGGCGCTCTCGGCTTCGTAAGGACGTGGGGGCCGCGGCCTCCCCCTGCCCTCCGCCCCGCCCGGGCTGAGGCCCCGCGGGGCTTGCGGCCGCCTCCTGAGGGAGGGCCATGGCCCCGGTGTCATGGGGTGGTCCTTTGAGAGGTGCGGTGACCGCTGGGGCTCTTTGACCCAAAGAGGGAGGAGGTTTCAGGGGGGAACTGTGCCCATCTCAGCCCTTTTCTTTCGAAGAATCCTGGGCCCGCTTCACAGAGAAACCTTCCTGAGAGTCCTTTGGGTGCTTGGTGGGTGCTGCGGCCCTTTGAGCCAAAGGAGTTCTCAGCGGGGACACTGAGACCCTCAGTTCTTCCTCCTATGGGAGAACCCCTGTCCCGGTGTTGTGGGAGGGCCCGGAAAAGGGCTTGGGGGGAGCACTGAGACCCTCTTGGACTCTGATTTCAAGGACAGACCTTCCTGGGGCCCTCTGGGGGCAGCAGTGGGCACTGGGACCTTTTGAGCTGAAGCGGGGGACACTGAAACCTTCAGTCATCAAAGAAGTGGGCATCCCCAACACCTCTGTACTCCAAAGGGAGTTCTCTGGGCTCCTCCCAGCATTGCCAACCCCCTCCCTGAGAAGCTGCCTGTCCGTGGGGTGGGATGGATGGACAGAGGGATGCAGCGGCCCTGACGGATGGCCCTCCGGTTCCGTTGTGCAGGGGGTGATGCTGTCCCTGTGTGCGTAACGGTGGCAGTCTTCTGTCCCTTCACCAGGTGGGCAGGAGGCGAGGGGGGAACAAGCTGGCCCTGAAGACCGGCGTGGTGGCAAAGAAGCAAAAGACCGATGAGGAGGTAAGGATGGGGGGAGTGAGACTGTGACCCCCGCCTTGGGGCACCCATGCCATGTGGAATGGGGGATCCCTCTCCCTGCTGAGATTTTGGCCCTGTTCCCAAAGCCATGGGGACAAACAGCCATCATTGGGTCCACCCTACCCCATCCCACCAGAGCTGTGCACTCTGCTCCCATTTCCCTTCATTGAAATTCTTGCACTGCTCCCCTCTCCCAATCCCCTCCAGTGCTTCCGGTTTCTTGGTCCTGATGCACCCCAATACCCCCGTTTCTCCCCTCACCAGTTCTTCCCCCATATGCTTCCCAGTGCTCCTGTTTCCCCTCATTATTTATTTTTTCCCCTTTTTTCAGGTTTTGACAAGTAAAGGCGACGCCTGGGCCAAATACATGGCAGAAGTGAAGAAATACAAAGCACATCAGTGCAGTGATGATGATAAAACGCGGCCCCTGGTGAAATAACGCCCCCCCCCCCCCCCGACCCCGGACATAATTACTGTACATAATTAATTATTTAAGGACGCAGGCAGCTCCTTCCAAGCGTTTTTATATGTACAAATATATATATCCCCACTGCACCCCAGGACTCTGCCACCTGTGATGCCTCGGGGGGGGGTGCGGGGGGCACAGCCCACTGCTCACCCCCTATGCAGGCCCCCCACTGCCATGTTCTCCCCCTCCCCCCGCCTGACTCCATTTTGGGGTATCAGTGGAGAATTGGGGGAGGCTGATGGGAGAGGCGCTGCTGTTGCTTCATTAAAGATCTCGGAGGTTTTGGAGAGTGTGGTGGTGTTTTTGGGGTGGGGGCTGCACTCTGGTGGTGTTCCTGCCCAGATCAGAACCTCTGCTGTCACCAGAAGTTTGTGCTTTTGGGGTTCTGATGGTGGAAGATGATACCCAAACCTCACTGTGCCCCCTGCAAGTGATGCCCAAATCCCCTTGCGGGGGAAGGTGGGATGGGGTGGTCTTGAGGTTCTCTTCCAGTGCCCTTAATTTCTGACCACTACTGCTCCCCCATTCCCTTCTCCCAGTGCCACCAGTTCCCCCTGGGATGCCCAACTGAACCACATCCCCCCATTTCCTGCTCTCCTAGTTCCCCTACTTCACTCATCCCAGTTCTAGCAGTACACTTCAGCTCTCCTTCCCAGCGCTATAGATCCGGGATCGAGCAGGGCTGGGCCTGAGAGGTGGCCACGCCCTCTCTCTGAGAGTAATGGGAAATGAAGTTCGGAAGTTGAGGGATAGGCTATGCGCATGCGCAGCACAGCACCTTCCGGTATAGGCCCAGCCCCCCCCCCCGACGCAGCACGCACACAGCCCCTCGCGCTCTCACGTGGTCACGTGGTGCGGCATACGGTGGCCGGCGCGGGTCAGTGCCCGCGTGCCGCGCTCCGCGGGCAGCGCCCGGTGCCCCCCAGGCCGCCCTCAGCCCTCCGCCCCGGCGCCCCCCCCCGGGCTCGGGAGCGACTCCCGGGAGGTACGGGGGTGGAGAAGGGAACTTGAGGAGGTGGAAGTGGATCTTGAGCGGGGAAAGGGGCGTGAGGAGGGGGGGGAATGGTGTCTGTGGGGGTGGGACGGCCTGGTTGGGGGAGTGGGGCCTAAGGGGGGGAATGGGGTGTGGGGGGCGGATCTGGGCCTGTGGGGGGAATGAGGCCTTGGGTGGCGGAACCGGGCCCGGGGTGGGGGGGATGGAGGAAGATCGGGGGGAAGGAATGGGAATTTGGGGGCAAATGGGGTCTGAGGGCGGGGAACGGGGGTGGTCCGGGGGGGTAAATGGGGCTGAGGGGGGAAATAGGGGGAGGAGGAGAAGTGGGGGGACAACGGGGGTAAATGGGGCCTAAGGAGGGGCAGCCAGGGGTTTAAATGGGAGTGGGGGGCTTCGTTGGGAAGTGGGTTAATGGGGGTGCTTTGGGGGTTTGTAGGGAATGGGGGTCGAGAGAGGGGAATGGGGGGTATCTTCAGGTTAATGGGGCCGAGGGGGGTAAGGGGGGAAACTGGGGGGAGAAGGGGGATTAATAGGGTTTAATGGAGGGATGAGCGGGCAGAACAGGGCCTGGAAGGGGGAGAATGGGGTCTGGGAGAGGAGGAATTGGGGGCAGTGGGACTGGGAAAGTGGGGAGATGTGGAGGAGAATGTTGGGGGTTATTTGGGGCTGGGGGAGAGGGGGTATTGGGGGAGGGGGATAAGAGGATCCAGGGGGGGTCATTGGTGCTGTGGGTGGAATGAGGAAAAGGGGAAAAGGTGGGTGGAGGAATTGAGGTTAATCAGGGGCTGGGGGGATTTTTCAAGAGCGGGAGGCAAACAAAGGGGTTGTGGGGGTTGGGGAAATAAGCTGAGATTCTGCCCACACACCATGGCTGTTTGGTGTCTGATATTTTGGGGGGGGGTACGGGGGGGGTTCTGCCACCCCCACACCTGAGGTCCCTCCAGGGCCACCGCCATGGACTGGCAGCCGGACGAGCAGGGCCTGCAGCAGGTGCTGCAGCTGCTGAAGGACTCACAGTCCCCCAACACGGCCACGCAACGCGTTGTGCAGGATGTATCCGTGGGGCTGCAGTGGGGTTGGGGAGGGGGAGGGGGGGCTGACATAGTCCATAGTCCCCATTCTGCCCCATCTTGTCCCATCCTTGACCCCATTCTTGTCCCGTCTTGTCCCATCCTGCTGTGGTCTTTGCCCCTTTCTTTTCTGACCTGGTCCTTATCCTATTCCCATCCCCTCCCCTCATCCCAATCCCTGACCCCATTCTTGTCCCACCTTCATCCCTGACCCCATCCTTACCCCATCCTTATCCCATTTCCTTCCTACCCCAATCTCTCACCATCCTGTCTCGTTTCCATCCCCTCCAATCATTCTCCTACTCCTTTTCTCTCTTAGTCTCCATCTCATCATGTTCCCACCCTATCCCAGTCCTTATCTCTGACCTTATCCCATGCCTCTCCCAGTCTTTTTCTAGTCCACTCCCTCTCCAGATTTCTGTCCCACCTCACCCATAAGCTTTCCCCATACTTTTCCATATCCCATATCAACCCCTGTCCCCATCGGTGATCCATCTGTCCTGTTCTGGTTTATGCTCTGTCCTCTTTGTGTCCCCACCTCTGTCTGTCCCCATCCTGTTCCAATTCTTATCCTTCCCCCCCCGACCCAATCTGTGTCCCACCCCACCCCCCCCACATCCTACCCCGTTCCCATCCTTAACCCCACACCACAGAAACTGAAGCAGCTCAACCAATTCCCTGACTTCAACAACTACCTGATCTTTGTTCTGACCCGCCTCAAATCCGAAGGTGGGTTTGCACCTGGGGGGGCGTTGGGGGGCTGACAGAGCTTACTCATAGGGCCCCCCACCCCAAAACCCACCCACTGCCCCTTCCCCAGATGAGCCCACACGGTCGCTGAGCGGCCTGATCCTAAAGAACAACGTCAAGGCCCACTATCAGAGCTTCCCCCCCCCTGTGGCCGAGTTCATCAAACAGGAATGCCTCAACAACATCGGCGATGCCTCCTCCCTCATCCGTGCCACCATCGGTGAGGAAGGGGGGGGAAACCCACCCCAAACCCCCATCCTGAGCCCCCCCCTACCTCGGAGCTCACTGTGACCCCCTTATAGGTATCCTCATCACCACCATCGCATCCAAAGGGGAGCTGCAGATGTGGCCTGAGCTGCTCCCACAGCTCTGCAATCTGCTCAACTCTGAGGACTACAACACGTGTGAGGTGTGGGGGGCTGTGTGGGGCTACAGGGGGGGTGTCTGTGTGGGGCTGAGGGTGTCCTGGGGCAGTGCTGACCCCCCTCTCTCCGTGGGCACTCAGGGGGCATTTGGGGCGCTGCAGAAGATCTGTGAGGATTCCTCAGAGCTCCTGGACAGCGATGCACTCAACCGGCCGCTCAATGTCATGATCCCCAAATTCCTGCAGTTCTTCAAGCACTGCAGCCCTAAAATCAGGTCTGGGGAGAAAAACCCCCAAACTGGGTGTGGAGGGGTTGGGGGGGACTTGGCTCCAGCTGGGGATGAGATAAGGGTCAGAGATAAGGGTGCTGTGGAGAGGTTTAATGCATTGGGGTGGGAGGGGCTGCTTTCATGCCACCACTGCTGGGTTTCATTTGCTTTTCTACACATTCTTGGATCCCCCCCAGGCCAAGCAGCCCCCCCTCATGGTATCCTTGGACCTCCCCATGCTCTGTGTCACCAAACCCCACTGGGACCCACTCGATTCCCCCACTTCCCCCCCCCCCCCCCGTTACACTCTGGGATTTGGGGTCTCTCCATCCCAGGTGAACACAAGAAGAGCAAATGAGCATTTGGGGCCTGAGGGTACAATGGGAGCCCCTTCCAGTTCTCCTTCATTAGTTAATGAGTCCATAACAATCTGTTTCCCGCCCCCCAACCAGGTCCCACGCCATCGCCTGCGTCAATCAGTTCATCATGGACCGCGCTCAGGCACTGATGGAGAATATTGACACTTTCATTGAGGTGGGGAGTGGGGGGAAAACAGCTGGGTGGGGGGGACAGTGGTCTGTGGGGGAGGATGCTGTGTTCATTGTGACCCCCACCCCCCCACAGCACCTCTTCGCTCTGGCTGTGGATGAGGACCCCGAGGTGAGGAAGAACGTCTGCCGAGCTCTCGTGATGCTCCTGGAGGTCCGCATCGACCGCCTCATCCCCCACATGCACAGCATCATCCAGGTGGGTTTTGGGGGGGGTTTTGGGTAGGGGGGGAGCAGCTCTGGGGGCTGACATTTCCCACCCCCCACCCCCCAGTACATGCTGCAGCGGACGCAGGACAGTGATGAGAACGTGGCCTTGGAGGCATGCGAGTTCTGGCTGACGCTGGCAGAGCAGCCCATCTGCAAGGAGGTGCTGACATCCCATCTGGTGCAGTGAGTGTGTGGAGGGGGTCCCATCCCCTTAACCCCCTGCCTCTGAGCCCCCCGGAGCCCCTCAGCACCACGCTTCACCCCTCACATAGGCTCATCCCCATCCTGGTGAATGGCATGAAGTACTCTGAGATTGACATCATCCTTCTCAAGGTGAGGGGTTGGGGATGAGGGGGTGGGGGGTGGGGGGTGGGTGGCAGTCCCCCCAGCCCAGCACTGGGTCTGGGAACATTGGGAGCTGTGGGGACGTCCCGGAGGTGATGACAGACCCACAGCTGATGGCCAGTGATGGTTGCTGTGTTCGTACTGCCTGATCCGGGGGTCCCCAAGGAGGGACCGCAGCAGCCCTACAGTGACTCCATGTCCCCCAGATATCCCCTCCAGTGACCCCAGGATGGCCCAGTAACCCCACGACAACCCCATGTCCCCCTAATATCCCCCGGTATCCCCCCTTATGCCCCCACAATGGCCCTGTGACAGCCCTACATTCCTCTTAATGACTGCCCCCCCCCCCTCCCCGGCATGGGCTGACCCCCCCTTTCCTCCCCCCCCAGGGTGATGTGGAGGAAGACGAGGCCATCCCTGACAGTGAGCAGGACATCAAACCTCGCTTCCACAAATCGCGCACGGTGACGCTGCAGCACGAGGAGGAGCGGCCACCAGACCCTGAGGATGGGGAGGATGAGGATGATGATGACACTTTGTCCGACTGGAACCTCAGTATGGGGGCTGCTGTCTGTCTGTCCTCACCAGGCAGTCTGTCTGACCCCAAACTCTGTGCCCTTTGGGGTTATCGGTCTGTCTGCCACCCCTTGGTGGCAGGTGGGGGATGCTGATGGGGGTGGGATGTTGCTTTGGGGTGTCTGTCCATCCCTACCCCTTTTGCTGGTGGCACTTGGAGGGGATGGAGGATGAGGAGAAAGGGAAACCCCAAAGCCTTTGTCCTACGGGGTGTCTGTACCCCCAAACCTTCCTCTGAGGACGCATCTGAGAGATGCAGTTGGGTGTGAAGGTGGCAGGGGAACTTTTGGGGTGCCATTATCAGCTGTTAATGGGGTGATGGCTGTCCCCATAGGGAAGTGCTCCGCGGCCGCCCTGGACGTTTTGGCCAATGTCTTTCGGGAAGAGCTGCTGCCCCACCTGCTGCCTCTGCTGAAGGAGCTGCTCTTCCACCCTGAATGGGTCATCAAGGAGTCGGGCATTTTGGTGCTGGGTGCCATCGCTGAAGGTTGGGGGGGGGTCTCCCAACCCCACACCCCCCTCAAACCACCCCTATAGGGTGGAGGTCTCACTCCTCTGTGCCTCCAGGCTGCATGCAGGGCATGGTGCCCTACCTACCAGAGCTGATCCCACACCTCATCCGCTGCCTGGCCGACAAGAAGGCCTTGGTGCGCTCCATCGCCTGCTGGACGCTGAGCCGCTACGCGCACTGGGTGGTGGGGCAGCCCCCAGACCTCTACCTGAAGCCCCTCATGACAGAACTGCTCAAACGCATCTTGGACAGCAACAAAAGGGTGCAGGAGGCAGCCTGCAGGTGAACCCCAAGGTCCCCAAATCCTCCAAACCCTTTTATTTGATTTGGGGGTGAGGTATGATGACAGTTTGTGATGCCTTGAGTTCACTGTGATGCTGCTGTATTCGTACTGTCTGACCTCAACGTCCCCACAACGACCCCATGTCCCCCTACTATCCCACCCAGTGACCCCAGGATGGCCCAGTAACCCCACAGCAACCCCCTATCCCCCTAATATCCCCCGGTATCCCCCCTTATGCCCCCATGATGGCCCTGTGACAGCTCTACATCCCTCCTAAAGACCTTACATCCCCATAGTGACCCCATGACAGCCTGATATCCCCCTCACATTCCCCATAATAACTCCACAACAGCCCTCTGATCTCCCAATGACCCCATGATGGCACTGTGTCCCTCCAGCGACCCTCTAACAGCCCCCCCCTCCCCCCCCCCAACCCCATGGTGGCCTCACATCACCCTGAGGGGCGGCCATCTCAGTGCTATGGGGCCACTGACACTGATCCCATATCCCAGTGCTTTTGCCACGCTGGAGGAGGAGGCGTGCACCGAGCTGGTCCCATATCTCAGCTTCATCCTGGACACGTTGGTGTTTGCCTTTGGGAAATACCAGCACAAGAATCTGCTCATCCTCTATGATGCCATCGGGACATTGGCCGACTCCGTGGGGCACCACCTCAACCAGCCGGTACATTGTGGGATTTTTCTTTTTGTCCCCTTTTTTGCCCTTTTCTTTGTCCCCGGGACCAGTGATGATGTTCCACAACAGACATTCGAATCCTGAACCCGCTGTGTGGATTCCAATGGTCTGATGGTCCCTGGGCTGAGTGTGGAGCAGCCCATATCCCCCCTGCCTGCCCCCAGTATCCCTCCTAATAACCCCATGGTGGCCTTATGTCCCCAGTGAAGACCTCATGTCACCCCTAGTGACCCTGTGTGACCCTCCAATGACTATGATGGCTCCATGTCTCATTTAATGACCATGTCTGCCTTAATGACCCCATGACTACCCTGTGTGCCCCAAATGACCCCGTGACAACCCCACGTCCCTTTTTTGTCCCTCCTGAAGACCCCATGATGTTCCTGTGTTCCTCATAACGACTCCATGACGGCTTGATATCCTCCATAACGGTGTCACCCTCTACCCCATGACATTGTTCTCTCTCTTCCCTGCCACAGGAGTACATCCAGAAGCTGATGCCCCCCCTCATCCAGAAATGGAACGAGCTGAAGGATGAGGACAAGGACCTCTTCCCACTGCTGGAGGTGCGCTGTGGCAGGGGCAGGATTCAGGTCGCCCCCCCCCCCCCACGCCAGGAAACAACCGCACCCCACACGCAGTGCCTCCCTTTCCCCCTTAGTGCCTCTCCTCCGTGGCCACAGCCCTGCAGAGTGGCTTCCTGCCCTATTGTGAGCCTGTTTACCAGCGCTGCGTCACGCTGGTGCAGAAGACATTGGCTCAGGCCATGGTGAGAGGCAGCCCTGTGCTCCTGGGGGCTGTTTGGGATTCTGGGGAGGGGGTGACACGCTGCTCTTCCCCCTCAGATGTACAACCAGCACCCTGATCAGTATGAGGCACCTGATAAGGACTTCATGATCGTGGCGCTGGATCTGCTGAGCGGGCTGGCAGAGGGGCTGGGCTGCCACGTGGAGCAGTTGGTGGCCCGCAGTAACATCATGACGCTGCTCTTTCAGTGCATGCAGGTGAGGGGGAGGGTGGGCCTTGAGGCCCCCACCCTGAATTTAGGGTCATATCCTCATGGGGAGCCCCCATCCCTAATGCAGGACACCATGCCTGAGGTACGGCAGAGCTCCTTTGCCCTTCTTGGAGACCTCACCAAAGCTTGCTTTGTGCACGTCAAACCCTGCATTGGTACGTAGCAGGGCTGAGGGGGCCCCCTGGGCTTGGAAATCCCCCATGAAAGAATGGGGACACCATCCAAAAATGGGGTGGTGGGACCCTACATTAACCCTGCTTCTCCCCACCAGCCGAGTTCATGCCCATTCTGGGTACCAACCTCAACCCCGAGTTCATCTCTGTCTGCAACAATGCCACATGGGCCATTGGGGAGATCTGCATGCAGATGGGTGAGTGCCTCATCCTGTCTCCCCACTCCCCCCGGGCTCCCCCCCCCCCCCCCCCCCATCCTAAACCTGACACTCCCCACCCCCTTTTTGGCAGGGGCAGAGATGCAGCCATATGTCCAGATGGTGCTGAACAATCTGGTGGAGATCATCAACCGCCCCAACACCCCCAAAACACTGCTGGAGAACACGGGTGAGAGGGGCTGGGGGGGGCAGTCGGGTCAACTTGGGTAAGGGAGGGAGGGGTGGAAGGTTGCTGTGTCCTGGGGCTGTCCCCAAAACTGTGTCCCCCCCCCCAATCCAACAGCCATCACCATCGGGCGTTTGGGCTTCGTCTGCCCACAGGAGGTGGCCCCAATGCTGCAGCAGTTCATCCGCCCCTGGTGAGTATTATGGGGTGTGTGTGGGGGGGGCTTTATGGGCCATCCTCCCCCTCCCCCTCATGTTCCCCCCCGAACCCTCCCACTGCCCCCCTCAGGTGCACCTCCCTGCGCAACATCCGTGACAATGAGGAGAAGGACTCTGCGTTCCGTGGGATCTGCGTGATGATCGGGGTGAACCCCGGTGGTGTTGTGCAGGTGGGGGGGGCACTGTTGTTTAACCCCTTTTATCCCCACCCGCCAATCTTCTTTTGACCAATTTTCCACCATGTTATGCCCTTCTCCTCCTTCAGGATTTCATCTTCTTCTGCGATGCAGTGGCATCGTGGGTGAGCCCCAAGGACGACCTGAGAGACATGTTCTATAAAGTCAGTAGGATTTGGGGATGGTGTGAATACCCCCTCTACCCCCCCCCCCTCATTTATTTAACCCCACCCCCAACCCCCCCCTCAGATCCTGCACGGCTTCAAGGACCAGGTGGGTGAGGACAACTGGCACCAGTTCTCAGAGCAGTTCCCTCCGCTGCTCAAGGACCGCCTGGCGGCCTTCTATGGGGTCTAAGGCGAATGCAGGCACCGGGACCAGGTGGGGACCCCCCAAGAAAGAAACCTCTATCCCCCCCCAAGACTACCCCATGAAACCCAAAAGCTTCCCCCTTTCCTCACCGCTCCCCAGGAATTTGGGGTGGGGGTATAAATGGACACTGCACCAAAAAATCCCTAGACAATCCCTAAAAGTGTCCCCCTCCCCCCCCAAAAAAACACACACCAATTCCTGAGGTTGCAGCATCCCCACAATTCCTGACCGCCCCCCTGTTATCCACAGGTCGGCGGCGCTGTCAGGACGGCAGTCGGAGCAGATGCCCCCGGGGGGGGGGGGGGGAGGGTGCGGGAGGAGCCCCCCGGGCCCAGCCCCAGCCACTGCGGGGGGGCCCCAGATCTGCACCCCCCTCCTCGGGGGGCGGGGGGAGGGGAGGCAGCGGGGGGGTGGGGGGTGGTCGGGGCCCCCCCCCGAGGTAGGTTTTGGGGTGGAAAACGCAAAAATTGGAGCAAAAAGGGGCCAACGCGGGGTGCCCCCCCTTTTTTTTTCCTCTCTACACAGCCTCCCTCCTTCCAACGCATGGTGCCCCTCCCCCACGTAGGGACACGTAGAGACCCCCTGAGGTGGGGGGGGCGGTGATCGATGCCCCCTCCCCGCGTTTTTTGCCCGTTTTGTTCCGTTTTTTACCGTTTACAAAGGGGGGGGGGGGGGGGGGGCGGGAGGGAGGAGGAGGATGGGGGGGGGGGCGCTGGGGGGGCGCGCTAGGAGGGGGGACCCGGGGAGGGGGCGGGCCCTGGTGGGGGGGGCGGGGGCTCCCACTTCCCCCCCTTATTTCCTTCGCGGCAATGAATTTCCTTCATCATTCGCGCGGCTCTGAGCTCTTCATTACTCGGAGGGTGGGGGATGGGTGTGCAGCGTGGGAGGGGACGGCGTTGAGGGGATGGTTTCCTTAACCGCGCTGCTATGGTATGGGCGCACGTGGTCCTCTTCCGGCGCTTCCTGATGACGTAATCGGGCGTTGCGTCTTGTTCTTTTGGGCGCCCATAGATGAGATCAGTGGCGCCACTTCCGGCTTCAGTGCTTGAGATGCGGACTGATGACGTATCAATTGCGGTGCCTTCAGATAACGTCAATAGGCGGTACCCCGGAAGTAGATCTCCCTGTGGTCGTGGAGACGGGGTGGTCGTGGAGACGGGGACGCGGCGGGGCCGGGCCCGGTACCGCGGCCAGGGGGTGGGTTGGGAACCGAGCCGGAGAGTCGTGTGGGAGAGCCGGGGGCGCGGGGGCGGCCTCAGGCTGCGGTAACGAATGCCGGGGGCGCTCCTGTAACGGGAATTGAGGACCGGGCCCGGGGTTGGGCCTGCTTCTGGTCCGGTCCCGGTGACCCCACTCCCTCCCCGCAGCCATGGAGGACCCCCCCGCCGGCGACCCCCGCGCTCAGGAGTTCGCCGACCGCCTGCGGGGCCCCGTGAGCGCCCCGGACCCCGAGCCCGCCCCTGCGCCGGATCTTCCCCCGGTGTCCGTTCCTCCGCCCCTCCCGACCCCGAGGTGGCCGCCACCCACCGGGGTGATTCCGGGGGGGCCGGGCGGGGGGCTGCTGGCGCTGCCGCTGGAGCTGCTGCTGCGCATCTGCGGGTTCCTCGCGGCCCGGGAGGTGCGGGCGGTGCTGCCCCGCGTCTGCCGGGCGCTGCGCGACATCTCCCGCGATGCTGTGGCATGGAGGGTCCGACTGCGGCGGAGAGCGCGGGGCCCACTGCCCGTGCTGGAAGGTGAGGGGGGGGGTTATGGGGAGGGGCTCTGCCTGTGCTGGAACGTGAGGGTGGAGGAGTGATGTGGGGGTCTGCCTATGCTGGAGGGTGAAGGGGGAGTTGTGAGGGAGGGTTATGCAGTGGGGGGATTATGGGGCAGGGGGGGCTTGTGGAGTAGCTCTGCCTGTGCTGGAAGGTGAGGGGGAGGCTGGTGGGGCCATGGGGTTTTGGGTGTTATGGGGGAACAGGGGGGGTTATGGGGGGGGATCTATCTGTACTGGAAGGTGAGGGGGGGTGATGTGGGGGTTTGGCTGTGCTGGAATGTGCCTGTGGGGGACTTATGGGGAGTATAAGGGGGGATGGGTGAGTGAGTGACCCCCAAGCAGTTGGAAGGGGGGAAGCGAGGCATCGTGGAGATGTGGGGGACCCCCCAATATTACTTCCCCTGTATAGCCCCATAGACGAGAGTGTTGATTCTCCCCATATGTATTGTTCCCCCCCTACCCCACAGAGAGAGACTTTGACCCCGCAGATGCCTGTGTGGAGCTGGAGGAGCACCTGCAGCGCTGGGGTGGGGGGGGGGCTGCCATGCGCCATTTCTCCCTTGACCGCGGCCACTTTGCCTCTGTGGATGCTGTCCTCCTTCTGCAGGTTTGGGGGGAGAAGGGGGGGGCATACCAAAGGGACCCCCCCCCCCCCCTCAATCCTCTCTCCACCCACAGGGGGGGACCCTCTGCGTTTCAGGTGCCCCGTGACCGCACAGTGAATCTGTGGGATCTGCGGCACCTGGGGGGGGGCACACAGCGGCCCCTGCAGTGAAAGCATTGGGCAGTGAGCCGGGGGGAACACATAAGGTGGGATATGGCCCCCAGCCCTGGAACCCCCGTTCATTTTTCCCCTTTGGAAAGCTTTTTCCTTGCCAGGACTGCCCATTGCCCCTCTGGGGCTAACCCTAACCCTCCCCCCCTTATGGGGCTGTTTTGTGGACCCATTTCTGACTCCCATCCCCCCCCCCCCCCCCCCCCCGCCTGCCCCACCTCCTGCAGGGCTGGGTTTGGTGTTTGGCCGCTGCTGGGACCACGCTGTGCTCAGGCTCATGGGACAGCACTGTGAAACTGTGGGACCTGGAGGCAGAGGGGCAGCAGTGCGGGGAGATCAGGTGGGGCTGGGAGCGCTGGGAGGAGACAATTGGGTATTTTTTTGGGGGGGGGTCCCACTCACTCCTTTGCCCCCCCCCCGCCCCCCCCCCCGCCCCCCCCATACAGGGAGAGGGGCAGCGGTGTTGTGCCTCTCCTTCTGCCCTGATGCCATCATCACAGGAACCTATGACAAAACAGTGGCTGCGTACGACCCACGGGGTGAGTCCTGCCCCACACATATGGGGTGGCAGCGCTTGGGAGGCACCACTCTCACCACCCCACCCCCCCATAGCAGCCCCCCAGGCCCCGGTGCGATCCTACAAACCCCACAGCAGCGCAGTGTTGGCATTGGCAGCTGACGACCGCCTCATCATATCCGGGAGTGAAGACCGAACCCTGGTGGTCATTGACCGTCGTGCTGATGGCATCCTGCAGCGCCTGCAGGTGGGGCTGACCTCCAAGTGTGAGGCTGGGGGCTCCATCCCCCTTGCATCATTCACGATTTGGGGGCTGAGAATCAACGTTTGAAGGCTGCATTTGGGGTTTGGGGTGCAGCACTGTTCCCCCCCCCACTTTCTCCCCTCACTGTTGCAGCACCGCTTGCCCCATAAGCCTGTGTTTTGCCCCACAGCTGCAGCATTACCTCCTCTCCATGTCGTATCGGGGAACGCAGCTCTGGGCTGGGGACAACCAGGGCCGGGTCCATGTCTTTGGGAACAGCGATGGCCGCTTCCGGGCAGAGCGGGTACAGGGCCATGTACAGGGCTGGGAGGGGGGCCTTTGGGGCTGTACCCCTCCCCTCACTGCCTCCTTTGCAGCGCTTCGATGTGGGGCACCGCCTGCAGATCACGGGGCTGTGGCAGAATGCAGGGTCTTTGTACACTACTTCCACTGACCGCACCATGCGGGTGAGGGACCTCAACCTGATGTGGTGACCCCCCACACTGGGGGGTTGGGATGTGTGAGGCCCATGTGGTGCCCCCCCGCTTAAATATCTTAACGGAGGGAGGAAGAAATGGCACCTCTCTGTTACAGATCCATGTCCCCACGGACCCCCCCCGCACCATCTGTTCCTGGACACACGACGATGTTCTCAATGGGGTAAGGGGCGGGGGGGCACACACTGTCCCTCCTGGATCCCCCATTCCTCCCCATCCTCTCCTGACCCCCCCCCCCCCCGTTTACCCCCAGATCAGTGTGGAGGGTGATGTGGTGGCAGCTGCCTCCGGGGGTCTCTCAGTGGAGGTGTGGAAGTTTGGGGGCTGATTGTGGCTGTGTGATCCCCCCAGGAATGGGGGCTCTACCCCTCTACCCCCCCTCCTCCCGTGGCTGGAGATGGGGACCCGCTCGGGGGCAGAGGGGCCCCCACGGACTCAGAAGGGCCCTTTGTGTGGGAATTAAAGGGATTTGGCTGGACGTGCGTGGCTGTGTTTTGTCTGGGGAGGGCAGGGGGAGATGGGATGCTGGGGGTTTGGGGTCAGGGCTTGGAATTCTGGGGGTTAGGAGTGGGGGTTTGGCCGTAGATTTGGGGATCGGGATTTAGGGGTAGATTAGGTCGGGATTTGGGGTTTAGAGGTTCGGGGTTTGGGATTTAGAAAGAGCTCGCTGTGGTTTCACGCTTCGCTTCCTGGCGGCTTATGAGCCTCTGCGGCCACTGTTTCCTCTTCAAAATGGGGGCGCTCTGCCGTACGGCGCCGCCACCGCGCAGGCGCAGGGGGGCGGCCCAAAATGGCGGCGCCCATGGGGCTCACGGAGCTCAGCGGCCCCGCGGAGGGGCCCCCCCCGGGGGAGGCCCCCGCCGCCGCCCTCCGCGCGGTGCTGAAGCGCAGCGCTCCGCTCCCCTCCCAGACCCTCCCGGTGCGCGGCTACGACTTCGCGGACGGCCCCGACCCCGGCGCGGTGCTGCGTTCGTTTCTCACTACCGGCTTCCAGGCCACGAGCTTCGCGCGCGCCGTCGCCGAGATCCGCCGCATGGTGCGGACGGGGGGGTCTTTAGGGGAAGTCGTAACGACTGCATGGTGGGGGGTGGGAGACTATGGGGGCTCGGGGGGGTCTTGAGCACCGGCCCTCCCCTTACCGGGTCCGTCCCCGCAGATCTCTGCCAAAATGGAGCCGCTGAGCGCGGCGGAGCGCAGCCGGGCTGAGCTGGGGGGCGCCGGGGGGGCGGCTTCGGGCTGCACCATTTTCCTGGGCTTCACCTCCAACCTCATCAGCTCCGGGGTGCGGGAGAGCATCCGCTTCCTCGTGCAGCACCGCATGGTAGGGGGCGCAAGGGGAGGTACTGGGATACAGAGATGGGATACAGAGATGGGATACAGGGCTATGGGGGGGGTCCTCACTTTGTTAGCCCCCCATCAACCGTTGGGGTGGTAGTAGAATCCTGGGGAGGGCCCCAGAGGGGTCATGTGGTACAGAGATGTGGTACAGGTTAAAGGGGGGGGGGTCCTCACTTTGTTATGTCACCCTTCCCAATACTTGGGGTAGTAATGGTGTCCTGGGGGCACCCTGGAGCAGCGTGTGATGGTATGGGGGGATTGGGAAGGAGGCTGTGGGTGTGGTTTTGGGGAGGAGGGGGTGTGGAGCCTGGGGGGTCCCTTCTGCATTCCCCTCTGATGTGAGTGGGGGGCCCTGGGGTCCCTGCGGTGTCCCAGTGTCCCCAGGGGTTCTGGGGGTCCCTGAGGTGTCCCCAAGGGACTCTACATGGTCCCTCTACACTGCCCCCAATGCTTCGGGGTCCCACCATTCCCAGTACCTTGGGGGGGTGGTCTTCAGGGCTGGCCTTGAAGGTCCCTGAGGTCCCCGCCTTGCCCCCCCTGGGCAGGTGGATGTGGTGGTGACGACGGCAGGCGGTGTGGAGGAGGACCTCATTAAATGCCTGGCGCCCACCTATGTGGGGGACTTCAGCCTGCGGGGCCGGGAGCTGCGGCAGAACGGCATCAACCGGTGTGGGGACACCCGGGGGGGGGGAAGTGGGGGGGGGGGGGGGCTATGGGGGGATACAGGGGTGTCTGAGCACAACCCTTACCCCCAGGATTGGAAACCTGCTGGTGCCCAACGATAACTACTGCAAGTTTGAGGATTGGCTGATGCCCATCTTGGATCAGATGGTGGAGGAGCAGGAGACAGAGGTCAGGCTGGGAGGCGTGGGGGGGATGTGGGGTCACTGGGAGGACCTGGGGTCACCTGGGGGTCCCACAGGGCGTGAGGTGGACACCATCACGGATGATTGCACGTTTGGGGAAGGAAATCAACAACCCCGAGTCAGTGTGCTACTGGGCTCAGAAGGTATGGGGGCATCCCTGCCAGTGTCCATCCTGGGGGGGTCCCCACACCCCTGTGACGGTCCTTCTGCCCCCCTGTTGTCACTACATTCCCCCCCCAGAACAACATCCCAGTGCTGAGCCCAGCGCTCACCGACGGCTCCTTGGGGGATATGATCTTTTTCCACTCCTACAAACGCCCAGGGTTGGTGCTGGACATCGTGGAAGGTGAGTTTGTCCCCAAGGGGGGGGGTGGGGAATGACAGCAGGACTCCCCCTGGTGACAGCTGTATCCCCCAACAGACCTAAGGCTCATCAACACAAGGGCCATCTTCGCCCGCAAGACGGGGATGATCATCCTGGGGGGGGGGTTGGTAAAGCACCACATCGCCAACGCCAACCTGATGGTGAGGGGGGGGCTGTGGGGACAGCTGGGGGGGGGGGGGCAATGGGGACACTGCCCTCATTGTGCCCCCCCTCCTTGCAGAGGAATGGCGCCGATTTCTCGGTCTATGTGAACACAGCTCAGGAATTTGATGGGTCCGACTCCGGGGCGCAACCGGATGAGGCCGTTTCATGGGGGAAGATCCGAATGGACGCCACGCCAGTGAAGGTGGGGGCACAGGGAGGGGGTTGGGGGGGGTTGGGGACAAGGGTCTCTCACCCCTCTCCTTCTGCAGGTCTATGCCGATGCCTCACTGGTTTTTCCGCTGCTGGTGGCAGAGACGTTTGCACAGAGAGCAGCCGACTTTCCAGTGCCGACACAGGGGGACTGAGCTGTTTGTGTGTGTGTGTGGGGGGGGAAACACCCCCCGGGGGGCTGAGCCCACAGCTAGGGGGGTCGGGACTCTCTGGGGAGCTGAGCCCGCCACAGGGCAAGCAGGACCCTGGTATTGTCCCTCCACACCCCACACCCCATCCTTCCATCCCTGTGCTTCTATTTATTTTGGCATCAGTAAAGCACTGCAGCATCTCCACACTGTGGAGTTTATTTTTGGGGGTTCTGGATGGCACAAAGGGGCCCCCCTCAGGCTGTCACGTGGTGGTGGTATCCCCCTCAAAGCCGTCCTCACGCCACAGCTGCACGCAGCCCTCGGTGGCAGCCAGCAGGCAGGGCAGGGTGGGGTGGAAGGCAATGGACTGCACCACTCCGCGCCCCACAGGCAGCGTCAGCGCCAGGGAGCCCTGTTTGGGTGGGGGGAGGTAAATATGTGTGGTGGGGGGCAAGTTGGGGGACGGGAGGAAGTGCGTGTGTGTGGGGGGGGGGGGGGGAGGGGGAGGGGGGGCTGACCTCCACCAGGTCCCAGAAGTAGACGTTGCCATCCTCAGAGGCGCTGCCTACATGCGTGTCCTGCTCACTCAGCACACAGTCCAGGCGGTATGATGAGCTGTGGTGCCCGGTATACCTGTGGGGTGGGGGGGTTGGGAGGGCCTCCAGTGACCCCAACCCTTCCATGGCTGCCAAACCCCTTCTATAACCCCCCCACCCCTTCTGTAGCCCCCCAGTGTGCCCCCCCAGCTCTCACTCGCCCAGCATCTCGCCCGTCTCCTTGTCCAGCAGGCGCAACGTGGAGTCCAGGCTGGCAGCCAATGCACATTGTCCGTCCTTGCTGAAGCAGACGCTGGTGATGGGGCCTGGAAGGAAGAAGGGGTGGAATTTAGGTGTCCCACCCACCTCCCTGCAGTCACCCTCCCCATCACTCACTCCCCACGTAGTCAGAGTAGAGCTGCCCTGCACGCAGATCATAGCGTCGCACGCGGCCGTCCACAGAGCTGTGATTTGGATGAGGGAGGATTTTAGCACCGGGGGGAGGGGGGCTCCGTCCCCATCCCTGTGGTGTCTGCGCCCCCTCACCCTGTCAGGATTTCGTGGGCTGACAGCTTCAGGCTGGAGATGCCATCCTTGGCCTCATCCAACACCTGCACAGGGTCAGGGCGGCGCGAGCGGCAGTCCCAGCAGCGCACCGTGGAGTCGATGGAGCCTGAAGGGGTGTGTGTGTAGGGGGGAGGTCAGATTGCTCCCCCCAGGGTGGGGTCAGGATGGGGGGGACAGCAGTGGTCTCTCCTCACCAGACACAATGATGGTGGCCTCCTCGTTGAACTGCACACAGTTGACTTTCTGCAGGAGGAACATAGGGTGGATGCTGTGGGTTGGGTGCCGTGGGGTGGGGTCCCGTCCCACTGCACCCGGATTCCATGCTCGCTTCTTCTCCATGCTCACCCCCGCGTGCCCACGGTACTTGCGGACCACTTGCCCGCTGGCCACATCCCACAGCACCACAGCCTTATCAGAGCCACAGGAGCAGATCTGGCTGTTATCAAAAGATCTGAGGAGGGCACATAGACCCCCATCAGGCTCTGGGGTGGCTCCGTGAGGGGTGGGGGGGCCCCGTTCCCCGCCCCTTACCCGGCGGCGTCCAACACCTCGTATCCGTGGCCCTGGTAGCTGCGCAGCGCTGTTCCCTTGTGTGGGTTCCACAGCTTTAGGGTCTTGTCGCTGCCGCACGTCAGGCAGTAATTGCCGTCCACTGCGTGTGGACACCCCGAGAAGGGCCGTGTGAGGGGTGGGGCGCCGCCCACGTCCGCCCGCCGCACCGCTGGGATGGGAACGGGGCCCCCACCTCTCGCTCCCAGCCCCGTTTCTCGTTTCTCACCGTTGAAGCGCACGGCGCGCACTGCTCCCTGCCCGCACTCGATGGTCCGCACGTGCTTCCGGGGAAGCTCGGGCCGGGAGGGCCGGGGCCGCGGGAACGCCATGGCTGTCCCGGGCCCGACCGGGATGGAACTCACATCTCAGACGTCGGCGGCGGAAGTTCAAATAGCCGCGCCGGAATCTGGCTCTCGGACACTTCCGGTAAAACCGGAGGTTTGTGGCTGCGTTGCCGGATAGTTCCGGCTACAACACCGGAAGTTTACATCTGGGCACTCTCAGTTGCAGCGTCGAAAGTGGGCTGAGTAATACTTCCGCAAGCACCGGAAGTTTACATCCGAGCACTCACTCCTAGTAGCGGCGCCGGAAGTGAGTGCTGACCACCCGCAATGGTGGACCCGCGGCGGCCCGCGCGGGTTACGCGGTGAGGAGGGGGGGGCACCGGGGGGTGTTCGGGTCCGGGTCTGGGCTCCCCTCCCCCGCTCACGGCCCCGCCCGCAGGTACAAGCCGCCCACCACCGAGAGCAACCCGGCGTTGGAGGACCCCACGCCGGACTACATGAACCTGCTGGGCATGGTGTTCAGCATGTGCGGGCTGATGCTCAAGGTGCGGCACCGACCGGGAACGGCACCGGGCTGGGGGGAGGGGAATGAACAACCAGAACCTGGACTGAGGCTAGATGGGGAGGAGCTGATGAGACAGGGGGAGAGTGGGAAGAATCACAACCAGCACTGGGATGGGGGGAGGAGTGGCGGCACCAGAACCGGGCCAGTGGGAGACCTGAGAGCTGGGAGGGCTAAAATAGTAATGGGACTCCCTGGGGGGGATACGTCAGGGCCAGGATTAGACTGGGAAGGAGCTACTGGGACCAGCACTGCACAGAATGGTGCATAGAACCAAAACTGGTCCAGGAAGGAATTACGCGGATCACAGTGAGCTGTGGGAGGGTACTGGGACCAGGACTGGTGCTGGGCAGGGCTCTGTGGGAAGAACCGGGACTGGGACTGAACCAGGAGTGAGCAACCAGGACCAGGCAGGGCTGAAGGGGCACCAAAAAGGACCTACCAGGACTGGCGTCAGTCTGGGGGGCGTACTAACGCCATCTGGGGAGTGTTGGGGTTCCCACGAGCATCCCCTCCTGGCAGCTGAAGTGGTGCGCCTGGATCGCTGTCTACTGCTCCTTCATCAGCTTTGCCAACTCACGCAGCTCTGAGGACACAAAGCAGATGATGAGCAGCTTCATGTGAGTGCTGGGGATGGGGGGTGGAGTGGGGGACTGTGCCTTCACCCCCTGATGTTGCTTTCCTTCCTTGCAGGCTCTCCATCTCAGCCGTGGTTATGTCCTACCTGCAGAACCCACAGCCCATGTCCCCTCCGTGGTGACAAAATGGCTCCTGGTTTTGGGCTGTGAAAATAAAGGGATGGCTGTGAAAGTGAACTGCTGTTGTTCTGGGTTCACCTACTTCCAAGGGCCCAGCCCTGCTGCAAAGGGAATGCAGCCATTCTGGGAAGTTTTGGGGACCTGAGGGGACCCTCAAAAGGGGCGATCTGTAGTGCTGAAGGACACCCGGGCCTAGAGCTGGTGCCTACTGTGTTCCTTGCTGTGTGCTCTCATCAGTGCTCTCGGTTTCATGTGAGAAGCGCCACTTCGTGACAACTCGAGACCCGATTGGGGGAGAGCGTTGTCAGTCTAGTTCTCCGCATGCGGGCGGGGCGGGATTTTGGGATCGGAGGAGAAGAGCTTCGTGCCTTGCAGTAACTCGGCGTCCCATTGGAGAAGAAGATGCTCGTCTCCGCCAATCGCGTGCCGGCGGGTGCGGGGTGAGCTGGGAGGAGAAGCGTTTCCCGCCTCAAAGCTACTTGACACTCCATTGGAGGAGGGCGCTGTCCGTCTCGCTCTGCCAATCGCGTGCCGGCAGGGACGGGGTTTAGGGAAACGTAGGTAACGGAAAACCTGCGAGTGTCGCACTAACATCGTCTACAACGAATCAGAGCGGGGCGCGGTGCCGCTCTGACCGCCCATTGGCTCCCGCTCGCCGGGTGGGCGGGGCGGAACGAAGCCCCCCCTCCCTCGGGTCATGTGAGCAAACGGTCACATGACCGCGCGCTCGAACGGCATGGCGGCGGTCGGGGTGGCGCTGCTGCTCTGGGCGGCGGCGGCGGTGGCCGCCGCGGGCTGCGGATACCAGGTGGGGGGGGGGGGGCGCCGGGGTGGGAATGGGGGCGCTGAAGTGGAAATGGGGGGCACCAAGGAAGGAATGAGGGCAGTGGGATGGGACTGGGGGCACTGGGAAGTTATGAACCGGGCAATGGGAAGCACTGGGGTCCTTGGTGCCACTGCGTTGTACCCCCTTCTGTCCCCGCTCCCATTTGGGGTCACTGCCGGATCTGCGGGTTCTGCTTTTCTTCCCCCGCCCCCCCCAGCCCCGCGATTTACTCCGGAAATGTGTGGCAGAGTGGTGTGTGGGGGCTATTGGGTGGTGTCACAGCCCCATATGTGTCTCCCCCTCCTCTATCTGCAGTCCTGCCCCCTCACACGTCCTGGGTTCCTCAACGTGCACCTTGTGCCCCACACACACGACGATGTGGGGTGGCTGAAAACAGTGGATCAATATTACTATGGCGGTGCGTGGCCCCCCCTATGCCCCCCCCCCCAGGGCTGCCCCCCTCCCCATATTCTCACAGAATCCCCGAGGCCACTCCCCCATGTCCCAAAGGACCCATAGGTGTTCCCAAAGCTACCATGCCCCTCAGTGTCCCCAAGGCCACCACCCTCATATCTTTAAGCTCAGTTAATGTTTGGGCTCTATATGTGAGCCCAAACTCTTCCCCATGTCCCCAGAACTGCCACCCTCACCTTACCTCAACCTGGCCCCCCCCCCCCCCCCCCCCGCATGTGTCCCCAAAGTCCCTCTTAGGGGGATGAAGACCATGGGGACAACACATGGATGGGGGGCCTCTGAGCCCCTGTGGGATGGGGGCCCCATCCTCTTCGCCCCCCCTACACCCCATGTGTCCCCAGAAGAGCCCCTCCCCATCATCTCAATCCCCTCCCTTCCATGCGTCCCTGAAGCCCGTCTTAGGGAGGTTTTCGTTTCTATGGGGACACTGCATGAAGGGGGGGGTCTCTGAGCCCCTGTGGGGTGGCGGTCCTATCCTGTCGTCCCCCTGCACCCCTGCAGTGCACAACGAGGTGCAGCATGCTGGGGTTCGGTACATCCTGGACTCGGTGGTGGCCCAACTGCTGGCCGAGCCCAGGAGGCGCTTCGTGTACGCAGAGGTGGCCTTTATGGAGCGGTGGTGGAGGGAGCAGACAGAGGGAATGAGGAGAGCAGTGCGAATGTTGGTGGAGGAGGGTGAGGGGGTGTGCGGTCCTTGGGGGCGTGGGGGAATATGGGGAGCGTGGGGTGATGGGGGTGTTGAGGGATGTGGGGATATTGGGGACATGGGAGGCATTGGGGGATATGGGGATGGTGGGGTATATGGGGGCGTTGGGGGATATGGGGACATGGGGGGGGGATTTTGGGGGGTCCTGAGAGCACGGAGTGGAGTGTGGGAGTACATGGGGGGGGATTTTGGGGGTCCTTTGGGGGGGTTCTGGGGAAATGGGGGTGGGCCTGGGGGGATGCATGGGGACATGGGGGGGATTTTGTGGGGTCCTTTGTGGGGTCCTGAGGAAATGGGATAGGGTCAGAGAGACATGGGGACATGGGGGGGTCTTTTGTGAGATCCTGAGAAAACGGGACAGACTTCGGGGGTATCTGGGGGAAGAGAGGGGGCTGTGGGGGCATGGGGGGGTTTGTGGGTTCCCCCCTGACCTTCCTCCATTTCCTCCCCCCAATGCAGGCCGGCTGGAGCTGGTGGGGGGTGGGTGGTGTATGGGGGACGAGGGGGCGGCGCATTACAGCCCCTCTGTGGAGCAGCTCTCCTTGGGGCGCCGCTTCCTGCGAGGGGCCTTGGGGCCTTGTGGACCCCCCCGTGTCGCCTGGCAGATCGACCCCTTTGGCCATGCAAGGCAAATGGCCGCCATCTTCGCGCAGGTGGGGACCCCCCACAGAGCCCCAAATACCTCCCAGCAGCCCCTAAATCTCCCCCAGAGCCCCTATATACCCCAATTACCTCCCAGGTGGGGGACTCCCAACACCTTCATATCCCCCCTCAGTGCCCCAATATGCCCATCAGCACCCCAAAATCCTCCCCAGCACCCCCCTATCCCTCCTCCTCCCCCCAGATGGGGTACGATGGTCTGTTCCTGGGCCGTGTGGACTACCAGGACAAGACAGCCCGAGAGGAGCGCCGGGAGATGGAGCTCATCTGGAGAGCAGGGGGGGGCAGTGACCCCTCCCCTGACAGCGACATCTTCACCGGTGGGACCCCCCCCGGCCTTCCTGGGGGGTTCCTGTCTTCCTGTCCCCTTCCTGGTGGTGTCACCGCCCCATTGGTGCTGCTCTCATTTTGGATGTGTTCTTCCTAACGCTGATGTTGTTTCTTGGGAGTCTCTTTCATTCCCTTTTCATCCTTGTGGTCACCCCATCCCCGTTCCTTGGGTCACCCCATCCGCATCTTTGGGGTCACCCCATCTTTGTGGTCACCCCGACCCTATCCCTTAGCCCTAAGGTTGACCCTCCTCCCTTTCTCTCCAGCCCCACCCTCTGTTGATGACTCCATTTCCCCCCCCCAGGGATCCTCCCCAATGTCTACAATCCCCCCCCGGGTTTCTGCTGGGATCAGCTCTGCTCCGACCCCCCTGTGGTAGATGAGGACAGTGCTGAGAACAATGTGGAGGCCGTGGTGGCCTCGTTCCTTAGGATCGCTGCTGAGCAGGTGGGAGGGTGGGGGGTTGCGGGGATGGGATGGAGAGATTGGGATTGTTATGGTGTGGTGTATGGGGGGTAGGAGGTAGAATGGGGGCATGGGAGGTGGGGAGTGTGGGGATGGGATGTGAGGATCTAGGATGGGGGGATGGGGGGGTCTTGGGTATGGGGGTTGGGAAATGGGGTGGGGGGATGGGGGGTATAGGGGTGTGGTGTGGGATGGGAGGATGGGGGGGGGGTGTAGGGGTGTGGGCCGGGGGTTGGGGGGGTGTGGGAATGGGATCGGGGGAGGTAGGGTGGGGGGTGTGGGCTGGGGGGATGGGAGGATGGGGGTGTGGGGTGGTGGGGTGTGGGGGATGTGGGGTGGGAGGTAAGGGGCGTGGGGGGTAGGGGGTGTGGGGATGGGAGGGGTGGAGTGTGATGGGGGGATGTGAGGGCCGTCCTGGTGTCCCCATCATAGGGCACTGCTTGCAGGCCCGGCGGTTCCGCACCAACCACATCGTGATGACCATGGGCTCCGACTTCCACTATGAGAACGCCGAGCTGTGGTTCAGCAACATGGACAGACTCATCAGCCACGTCAACGCCAGGGTGGGCACGGCCAGACCCGCTGCGGGGTCCCCAATCTCTGTCCCTTGTGGTGTCCCCAATGCAGCATCTCCATTATGGTCTCTGTGCTGTGGTGTCCCCCACTACAGTGTCCCTGTTTGAGGTGTCCCCATTTGAGGTGTCCCTATTGCATCCCTAATGTAGCATCCCTGTTCCTGTGTCACCATTGCAGTGTCCCCAGCTACAGTGTTTCTATTTGAGGTGTCCCCCCTTGTGGTATCACTAGTCTCTGTCCCCAGCGTGGTGTCCCCACTGCTGACCCCAATCTGTGCCCCCAGCAAAGCAATGGCAGCCGGGTCCACGTTCTGTACTCCACACCGTCGTGTTACCTGTGGGAGCTGCACCGTGCCAACCTGACCTGGTGAAGAGGGAGGGAAGGGAGGCAGGGGTGGGGAGATGGAGGAAGGGACGGATGGGGAAATGGATGAAGGAGTGGGTGGAGGGAGGGATGGATGGAGAGATGAATGAAGGGAAGGAGGAAAGAATGAGTGGATGGATGGAGAAATGGAGGGAGGAAGGGAAGGAGAGATGGATGAAGAAGGGAGTAGATGGATCGGTGGAGAGATGGAGAGATGGATGGAGGGGTGGATGGATGGACAGACGGATGGACGGCCGTTCCCACAGGCCCGTGAAGACGGACGATTTCTTCCCCTACTCGGACGGTCCCCACCAGTTCTGGACGGGTTTCTTCAGCAGCCGGCCGGGCCTGAAGCGCTACGAGCGCCTGAGCAGCAACTTCCTGCAGGTGGGACCCGCGGGGGGCACCCAGAGACCCCTGGGGACACCCACAGACCCATGTGGGGTACCCATAGCCACTGGGTTCCCCCCCAAATCTCCGTCTCCTCACAGATTTGCAGCCAACTGGAGGCTCTGGTGGGGTCGGTTGCACGTAAAGGACCTTACGGGACTGGGGACAGCGCTGTGCTCCGTGAGTGGGGATGTGGGGATGCCCCCAACCCCAGCCCCACTGTGGCACCCCCAACCCCAGCCCCATGTTCAGCCCCCACCCCCCTGTAGGGGCAGCTGTGGCCGTGATGCAGCACCACGACGCTGTCAGCGGGACAGAGCGGCAGCACGTGGCCAATGACTATGCCAGGCAGCTGGCAGGCGGCTGGGCGGCGTGCCAGGTATGGGGCCGGATGTGGGGCACAGGGTGGCACCCAGGGGTTTGGGGGGGGGCCTGTCTGTGACCCCCACATCCCCCCTCCTCCCACAGGTCCTGGTGGCCAATGCACTGTCCGTGCTGGGGGGCAGCAAGGAGAGCTTCGTCTTCTGCGAGGCGCTCAATGTCAGTGTCTGCCCCATAAGCGAGGGGGCTGAGCGGGTGAGGAGGTGGGGCGGTGACGTCTCTCTGTTCCTCTGTGCTTTTGCTCTTCTGTGCTTTTGTGCCTTCGTCTTTCTGTCCCTCCGTCCCTCCATCCCCACATCCATCTGTCCCGCAGTTCTCCGTCATCCTTTACAACCCTCTGCCACGCCGCATCCTTTGGCCCCTCCGCCTTCCGGTCAATGGGACGTCCTACGCTGTGACTGACCCCGATGGCCAAGCGGTGCCCAGTGTGGTGAGTTCCCACCCCACACCCCCACCTCCCATCCCTCCGCCCCACATCTCCCCATTGATCCACCTGCAGCTCGTCCCCATCTCTGCCTCCACCCGCCGGCTCCGGCGGCCCCAAGATGGCAGCGCGGCACTACGAGAGCTCCTCTTCCAAGCATCAGTGCCTGCTGTGGGGTTCAGCGCCTTCGGGGTGACGCGGCTGAGTGACACTGAGACCCCCCCAAGCCCCCCGAAACCAGAGCGGCCCTACGAGATTGAGAATGAGGTGGGAATCCCCCGTGTGGAGTTGGTCGGGTCAGCCCAGTGGGCTCAACTCAGTGGGGTTGGGTCAACTCAATGGGATTGGGCCAACCCAACTGTGTTTGGTGGCTCAACCCAGTGGGGTTTGTGTCAACTTGATGGGATTAGGTTAATCCAACTAGGGTTGACTTAACTCAGTGGGGTTTGGGTCAGTCCAACTGGGCTTGGTGGCTCAACCCAATGGGGGGTTTGGGTCAACTCAACTGGGATTGGCTCAGCCTAACTGGGATTGGTGGCTCAACTCAGTGGGAATTGGCTCAACCCAACTGGGATTGGCTCCGCTCAATGGGGTTGGCTCAATCCAATAGGGTTTGGGTCAACTCACTGGGACTGGGTCAATCCAACTTTCCTCCAGCCTCACATCAATGTAGCACCGCCAACATTTGGGTTCTGCCTGTCCCATCCCACAGCACCTTCGTGTCCTTTTTGACCCCATTACCGGGCTGATAAGTGAGATCCAGAACCTGGAACGGGGTATCACACTGCCCGTCACGCAGAGCTTCTATTGGTAAGCACCGACATGGGGTGCAGGGCGGCCTTCATCACCTCTGCCATCCTCATCTTCCTCTTCCTGGCCCTATAGGTACAATGCCAGCATTGGTAACGAGGACAGCCCGCAGGCGTCAGGTGCCTACATCTTCCGCCCCAACAGCTCCCACCCCATTCCTGTTGTGGGGTCAGGGCGCGTCAGCACCTCCGTGATGAAGGTGGGTGGGGGGGGTGGAGGTTCTGGGGCGTCCCCATGGGTTTGAGGTGTCCCCATGGCCATGGTGTGTGCCAGTGGTTGTGGGGTGTCCCCATGCAGGGGTTTGGGGTACCCCAGATCCCACCCCATAGTTGCCCCTCCCGCCCTGCAGACCCCTCAGCTACAGGAGCTGCAGCAGCGCTTCTCACCGTGGTGCTCCCAGGCGGTGCGGCTGCATGCGGGGCAGCGCTTCGTGGAGCTGGAGTGGACGGTGGGGCCCATCCCTGTGGGGTGAGTGGGGGGGTCGTGAGGGGGGTTATGGGGTCGTGGGACCCCCACCACCATCACCCCGTCCCCCCTTGTAGGGACGGATGGGGGAAGGAGATCATCAGCCGCTTTGACACCGCACTGCGCACCGACGGCCGCTTCTACACTGACTCCAATGGGAGGCAGATCCTGGAGCGACGGTGGGACCCCAAAAACCCCATTGCTCCCCAAAAAACCCCATTGCCCCCCCAAAAAGACACATTATCCCTTATAGAACACCACTGCCCCCCCAAAGAAGCCCCATTGTCCCCTATGGAATCCCATTGCCCCCCCCCCCCGCCAAAGAAAAGCATTGGCCCTCAAAAAGCCCCATTATCCCCCATAGAACCACCATTACCACGCAAGAACCGCCATTTCCCCCTTATTCCACCTCTAGAGACCTCATTTTCTTCTAAGAGCCCCCATTAACCCATCTAGAATCCCTATTTTTATCTCTAGAACCCCTATTTCCATTTCTGGAGCCCCCGTTCCTCTACCAAGAGCCTCTATTTCCATCTCTAGAACCCTCATTTCCCCTTCAGAGCCCCCATTGCCCCTCTGGAATCCCATTCCCTCATCCCCAAAAAACATTCCTCACTGTGGAAACCGATTTCCCCCTTTAGAGCCCCCTTTCCCCCCTCTAGAACCCCCATTTCGCCCCCCCAAGACCCTCGTTGCCTCCTCTAGAACCCCCATTCACCCCTTTCACCCTCTTTTTGTCCCCCTCCCGCCCCCCCCAGGCGCAATTACCGCCCCACATGGAACCTGACCCAAACAGAACCCATTGCTGGCAATTATTACCCTGTTAACACCCGGATCTTCATCAAGGTTCCAATTTAGGGGGGGTTGGGCTGAGGGGGAAATGGGGGTCCTGGGGGGAGAAATGGGGGTGCAGATGGGGAAATGAGGGTCTTGGGAGGGGGAAATGGGGGCCAATACGGGGGAATGGGGGTTCCAGAAGGTTAAATGGGGGTCCTGGGGGAGGAAATGGGGTTCCAAAAGAGGGTTGGGGGTCACTGGAGGGAAATGGGGGTCCTTGGGGGGGGAATGGGGGTCCAGAGGAGGGTTGGGGGTCACTGGGGGAAAATGGGGGTCAATAGGGGAGAATGGAGATTGCAGAGGAGGGAATGGGGGTCCTGGGGGGGAAACGGGGATCCAAAGGGTGGAATGGAGGTTGAAATAGGGACCCAGAGGGGGGAATGGAGGTTCTGGGTGGGGAAAATGGGGGTTCCAGAGGGGGGAATAGGGCTTCAAAGGGGGGAAATGGGGTTCCAGAGGGGGGGGATGGGGGTCCTGGGGTTGAACTGGGGGTCTGTGAGGGGGGCTTTGGGGTCGGGCTGCTGTGGGATTGCTGCTCACGGCTCCATTCCTCCCCTCAGGACCGCGAAGTGCAGCTGACAGTGCTGACCGATCGCTCTCAGGGCGGCTCCAGCATCGCCGATGGCTCCGTGGAGCTGATGGTACATTCTGTGGAGCAGCAACGCGGGGCAGAGATGGTGGGGGTTCACCCCATAACAACCCCTCAACGACCCCCGTAGGTGCACCGGCGGCTGCTCTACGATGACAACCGCGGCGTGGGTGAAGCGCTGCTGGAGGATGGCCGCCAGGGGGCGCTGGTGCGCGGGACGCACCGCGTTCTGTTGGAGCGCCCCGCCATGGCGGCCGATGGACATCGTCTGATGGCGCAAGAAATGGCGGCGACGCCCCACGTGATCCTGTCGGCTTCTGGGACCCCCAGCGTGCGGGAGGTGGGATGGAGACACCCCCCCTTCTGTGACCCTCAACCTATGGGGGCTGATGGGGGTCCCACTGTGCCATCCCCCCTTAGGGTCCCCACTGTACCCCTCCCTCTGTGACCAACAACTTACGGGGTGTGATGGGGAGTCCCCATTGTGCCCCCCTCTGTGATCCCTAACCTATGGCAGGGTCCCGCTGTGCCTCCTGCCCCGTGACCCCCAACCTACAGGGGGTGACAGGTGGGGGGGGGGTCCCCTGTTCTGCCTGCAGTTCTCGGCACTGCGCTCGGTGCTGCCCCCCAGTGTCCACCTCCTGACACTGTCAGCAAGCAGTAATGTGGAAACGGAGCTGCTGCTGCGCCTGGAGCATCAGTTTGAGAGTGGGGAGAGCAGAAACAGTTCCCAGCCTGTCAGCATCGACCTGCTGGTGAGACCCCGCTGTGGGGCAGAGACCCCCATGCAGCAGAACCCTGTAGGTTGGGGCACTCAGGATGGAGCTGACCGCCCCAGCTCTGTGGGGCCAAACCGCATCACTTATGGGTCCCAGCTCTGACCTCCCCCCCCAGGGCCAAATTATGGGGCTGCACCCTAACAGCCCCCTCACCCCCCATAGAACCTCTTTTCCCCCTTCACCATCACTGCGCTGCAGGAGCTGAACTTGGGGGCCGATGCCCCCCTGGCCTCCATTTCCCGGTTGCATTGGAACCCATCCACAGGTATGAATGGGGCGGAAGGAGACCCGGGGGATTCTCCAATATCCCTTTAACCCCTTTTTTGCACCCTGACAGGACCCTCCCGCCGCCGTCCCCCCCCACTGTTGGATCCCCACCGGGTGATGCTGCGCCCAATGCAGATCCGCACCTTTTTGGCCACAGTGCAGCGCTGAGTTCTGCTTAGTGGGGGAGGGGGTGGGTCCGCTTCTGTGCCCCCCCCTGCCCCCCCAAAAATAAACCGCACTGAAATCTCAATGAGCGGGGAACAGAGATCAGGGCTGGGGGGGGGCTCCTCTTCATGGGAATAACGGCACTGAGACCCCAATGGGCAGCAGCCCATTGGAGGGGGGGGGGCAGCGTGGAACTCCTCCCCTCAGCCCCATAGAACCGCAATCTCAGACCCTTAGAACAGCCTAGGCCCACAGAACCCCTCCCCAGCCCCATGGTGCCCTCCCCATATTTACTTCCCTGAAGCGTTTGCATTGGAACTGCCACAGATCCCCCCTCTCCTTTTGCTGCTTCCTTTTGTTCTGCAGCCGCTGCCGCTTTTCCTGCAGGGAGGGGGAAATCCCACCGCTGGGGGGGGGGCGGGGAGGGTGGCACGGGGTCAGAGCGGCACCCCCCTTCCCCCCCCATTAATACAGCCCCACATTCTCTGCACCCCATAGGAACCCTCCCCCCTCAACCCCATATCTCCCTTCTCATGGGGCAGCTCTGAACATCGGACCCCTTCCAAACATCACTGCCCCTCCAACCATCACCCTCCCCGGTCCCACCACCCCAACCCCCACACAGGCCCCCTATCACAGCCCCCCCAAACTGTTACAGCCCCCCCCATTGGACCCAGGCTAACCATTAAACCCCATCCCTACAATCACACCCCCATCCATTACCCACCCCCACAGCCACCCGCATCACCTCCCCAAGCTATCACAGCCCCCCAAGTACAACTGCACCCACCTTAACCCTCCCATCCATCCCAGCCCCCCATTACAGCCCCTTCCCCCAAATCAACCCCCCCCATCATCACAGCTCCCCCCATCACCCCCCTGACAACCACAGCCCCTCCCATCCATCACAGCCCCCTGCCACAATACCCTCCTCAAACCTCCCCTCACAACCCCCCCCCCCCCCCCCATAGCCCTCCCAACTATCGGACCACACCCCACGACAGCCTACCCCAGCCTTTACCCCCCACCCCTCATAACCCCAAAAGCACCACAGCCAACTTCATCCATCACAGCCACCCCAACCACGGCAGCCCTCCCATTACAGATCCCCCCCAACCATCACCCCCCCCCCACAGTCCCCCAGTGACCCTGACTCAGGGGCACTGGGGGGCCCTGTAGGGTCTCTGAGCAGCTTCCACATCCTTGTGGTGATGGGAGTGTTCCTCAGGCAGAGGCTGCTGCAGTAGCACCGGTGAGTGTGACCTGCGGCCCCATAGCAACTTACAGCCCCCCACACCCCATAGTGACCCCCAGCCCTACCTCGATCCCCAGGACCCACAGCTGCCCCCCCTCCAGCCCAGCTTCACAGTGTGGGAACAGGCGCTATGAGAAGCTGTGGGGCAGTTCTGTGGGATTCACTCCACAGACGTGGGGCAACCAGGCCAGGCCATGGGGCAGCACCATCTGCACCTGGAACTGAATCTGGGGTGGGGGAGGATGGGGGCAGTGAGGGGGAATTGTGGGGAGGAGCTGTGAGATCAGTGGGGTAAATCAACTAAGAGTTGTGGTCAGTGGAGTTAAATCCAGTTGGCAGCAAGTCACAAATGGTGTCCCCCAGGACTTGGTGCTGGGGCCACTCCTATTTAACATCTTTATCAATGATCTTGATGAGGGGATTGAGCGCACCCTCACTAAGTTCACAGACAATACCAAGTTGGGAGGGAGTGTTGATCTGCTGGAGGGTAGAAGGGCTCTACAGGGGGAGTTGGACAGACCGGATCGATGGGCTGAGGCAAACTGCATGAGTTTCACTAGGGCCAAGTGTCAGGTCCTGCATTTTGGTCACAACAACCCCTGGCAACCCTACAGGCTTGGGGAGCGGTGGCTGGAAAGCTGCCTGAGGGAAAGGGACCTTGGTGTACTGATGGACAGTCGGCTGAATATGAGCCAGTAGGGTGCCCGGGCGGCCAAGAAGGCCAATGGCGTCCTGGCTTGGATCAGGAATGGTGTGGGGCACTGGCGAGGTCTCACCTCAAGTACTGCGTTCAGTTTTGGGCACCTCAGTACAGAAAGGACACGGAAGCGCTGGAGCGGGTCCAGAGAAGGGCAATGAGGCTTGTGAAGGGCTTGGAGAATGAATATGCCCTATGAGGAGAGACTGAAGGAACTGGAGCTGTTTAGTCTGGGGAAAAGGAGGCTGAGGGGAGACCTGATTGCTCTCTTCAAATACCTGAAAGGTGAGTGCAGTGAGAGCGGGGTTGGTCTCTTCTCACTGGTGACAGATGACAGGACGAGGATCTTTTCCAATCTGAGCAATTCTATGATTCTAAGTAGGATCAGTGGGGTTGGGGGGTCAGAGAAGGAGGTCTGTGAGATCAGTGCGGCAGGGGGCTGCACCTGGTAGCGGTGCCGCAGCAATGCAGGTCTGTCTTGAGATGAAGTTAAGGTATGGGGTGGAGTCCTCGAGCTTGGAGGGGTGGGGGGGTCCATGTTGGCCGCAGAGATGTTCCTGTTCCAGGGTCCCCTTTGGGGGCTGTGGGGTGCAGGGGAGTCCAGGGGGTGTTCTCCCGCCTCACCTGGCGGTCACCACCCCCACCCTGCAGCAGACGGGGATGCTCCGTCACCGTGTTGTCACGCAGCGTCTCTGGCGCTTCACTGGGGCTGTGGGGACAGGCAGCCAGGTCACCTCCAGCATCATTCCTTGATGTCACCCCCCCAGTGGTACCCCAACATCACCTCCTAGCATACCCCAGTGTCAACCCAGCGTCACCACTATGTCTCTCCAGTGTACTCCCCCAGCATCACCGACAGTATCATTCTTTGACGTTTAACCCCAGTGATACCAACATCACCTCCCAGTGTCACTCCCCAACATCAACCCAATGTCTCTTTCCAACATCACTCCACCACATCACTGTAGCATCATCCCAATCTCACCACAGTATCAACCCTCCGCATCACTCCAACAATATCACCCCTCAGTGTCACTCCAGCATCCCTCCTTGATGTTAAACCTCTGTGATCCCTCAGTGTCACTCCAGCGTCACCCCCTAGCATCAGCCCAACATCACCACTGTCACCTCAACGGTGTCACCCGAGCAACGCTACCTGCTGTCAACCCCAGCAATACCCCAACGCAACCACAGTATCATCCCCTAGCATCTCCCCAGCAATGTCACTCCCCAGCGTCACTCTCTGATGTGATGTCTGCAGCATCAGTCTCCCAGCGTCAACTCAGTGTCTCCTCAACGTCACCCCATTGTCACCCCCCAGTGTTACCCCAACTATGTCAGCCTCCAGCGTCACTCGCCGTTGAAACCCCCGAGCGATACCCAAACATCACTCCCCCAAATTCACTCCCTATTATCATCCAAGCTCATCCCAACGTCACCCCAGTGCAACCCCTCACACCACCACCCAGCGTCGCTCCCTGACGTCATCCCCCCAGTGATACCCCATCGCTCCCTGATGTCACTCTCTAACATCACCCAAGTGTAACCCCAGCATCATCACCCCCTAACAATCGCCACTGCTTAACATCACCAGTCTCATCGTGTCACCCCAACATCTTCCCAGCACCACCATCACTCCAGCGTCTCCCCTCAAGCATCAATTCTTGATGTTAAACCCCACTGATACCCCGACGTCACTCCCAGCATCATCACCCCTCAGCGACACTCCCTGATGTCACCCCCAACGTCCCTTTCCAGTATCACCTCTGCAACAGCATCACCCCTTTACGTTAAACCCTAGCGAACCCTCATCATCACCCAACGTCACTCCCCAGTATCGCCCCAGTGACATCATCATCCCCGTAAACAGGGAGCAGAGCCTCCCTAACAGCGCCCTGTTACCATCTGACCCCGGAGAGACGGCAAACCGCCGAGAGCTGAGAGAAGGAATGTGCCGGCGGTGGATGCAATAGGCAGCGCCAGCAGGGCGTCCCCTGCTTCAAAGGGCACTTAGCCTTTCGCCGCCACCGCAGCCTCTCTCCTGCTTGGATTCTGCCCAGGGTCTGCAGGGTTTGTTCCATTGCACGCTGTACCGGCGTGGCCAGCGCGCAGTACAGAGCTCAAGTGGAAGAGAACCCCAACAACCACCCTCAGCCCCAACATTACTACCTGATTTCACCCATCCACTGATACCCCAGCATCACCCCGCAACATCACTCCAACGGTATCACCTCCCGGTGTCACTTCCAACACCAGCCCAGCATCCCCACCCCACATTACGCCAACAACATCCCCCCAGCATCACTCCCCAGTGTCACCCCAGCTTCACCCCACTGCTCCTCCCCAGCATTACCCCAACAATATCACCCCCGAGCGTCACCCAAATGCCACCCCAACAGCGTCACCTTGCAGTGATACTCTAAAATCACCACCCACAGTCACTCTCCAGCCTGAACCCAGCATCATTCCCACGTCACCCCCCCCACAACAACGTCACCCCTGGCGATTCCCCAACGTCACTGCCCAACATCACCACAGTGTCACTCTGTCAGCCCACAGTCAACCCCCAGCATCGCCCTAAAAGCACCCCCAATGTCTCTCCCCAACAATGTTCCCCTACACCACCAACCTTCGCCACCATCACCACCCCTTCGCACCTCTCCCCCCACCATCACCACCATCACCCCCCCCACCACCCACATCACTGTGCCCCCGCCATCACCACTACCATCACCACCATCACCTATCGACCACCACCCTCATGACCATCATCTCCATCACCACCTACATTGTCCCCCCACACCCCCCCCACCGTTCACCACCACTGCTGTCACCCCCCCATCACCCCAGTGCCTTCCCTCAATGCCACTCCCTGATGTCACCCCCCACTGATACCCCAATGTCACCCCCAACATTCCTTCCCAGCATCACCCCAACATCAGCCAACAGCTTCATTCCTCACAGCAGTGTCACCCCTCGATGTCACCCCCTAACGTCACTCCCCAGTGTCACCGCAATCCCTGTAAACAGGGAGCAGAGCCTCCCTAACAGCGCCCTGTTACCATCTGACCCCGGAGAGACGGCAAACCGCCGAGAGCTGAGAGAAGGAACTTGCCGGCGGTGGATGCGATAGGCAGCGCCAGCAGGGCGTCCCCTGCTTCAAAGGGCACTTAGCCTTTCACCGCCACCGCAGCCTTTCTCCTGCTTGGATTCTGCCCAGGGTCTGCAGGGTTTGTTCCGTTGCACGCTGTACCGGCGTGGCCAGCGCGTGGTACAGAGCTCAAGTGGAAGAGAACCCCCAGCATTACTCTCTGACTTCACCCACCCATTGGTACCCCAGCATCACTCCCTAACATCATTCTAATGTCACCCCAACAGTATCACCTCCCAACGTCACTTCCAACATCACCCCAGTGTCCCCACCCCACATTATGCCAACAGCATCCCCCCAGCATCACTCCCCAAAGTCACCCCAGCTTCACCCCACTGCTCTTCCCCAGCACTACTCCAACGCAACCCCCAGCATCACACCAACATCACCCCCATGTCACTCCCCATGTCACTCCCCAATGCCACCTGTGTCACCTGAGTGTAACCCCGCAGCATCACCCTAGCGATACCCCAAAATCACCACCCACAGTCACTCCCCAACCTGAACTCAGCATCACCCCAACAATGTCAGCCCCCAGTGATACCCCAAGATCAATGCCTAACATCACCACAGTGTCACTCTGTCAGCCCACAGTCACCCCCCAGCATCACCCTAAAAACACCCCCAACGTCTCTCCCCAACAATGTTCCCCCACACCATCCACCATCACCACTGTCACCACCGTCACACCTCTCCCGCCACCATCGCCACCATCATTCCCCCCCCACCCACGTCACTGTGCCCCCCTGACCGTCACCACTACCATTCACCCCCCCCACCACCCTCATATCTGTCATCTCTGTCATCACCAGCGTTGTCCCCCCACAACCCCTGCTGTCCACCACCCCGTCACCTCCCCACTATTTACCATGTCCACCACAACTGTCACCTCCCATCACCCCCCCACCCCCGTCACCATCACCCCCGTGCCTTCCCTCAACACCACTCCCTGATGTCACCCCCCAGCATCCCTTCCCAGCATCACCCCAATGTCAGCCAACAGCTTCACTGCTCAGAGCAGTGTCACCCCTTGATGTCACCCCCCAGCATCACCATCCTCCATCATCCCCGTAAACAGGGAGCAGAGCCTCCCTAACTGCACTGTTACCATCTGACCCCGGAGAGACGGCAAACCGCCGAGAGCTGAGAGAAGGAACTTGCCGGCGGTGGATGCGATAGGCAGCGCCAGCAGGGCGTCCCCTGCTTCAAAGGGCACTTAGCCTTTCACCGCCACCGCAGCCTCTCTCCTGCTTGGATTCTGCCCAGGGTCTGCAGGGTTTGTGCTGTACCGGCGTGGCCAGCGCGCAGTACAGAGCTCAAGTGGAAGAGAACCCCAACAACCACCCTCAGCCCCAACATTACTCCCTGATTTTGCCCACCCACTGATACCCCAACATCACCCCAATGTCACCCCAACGGTATCACCTCCTGCTGTCACTTCCAGCATCACCCCAGCATCCCCACCCCACATTACGCCAACAACATCCCCCCAGAATCGCTCCCCAATGTCACCCCAGCTTCACCCCGCCGCTCCTCCCCAGCATCACCCCAACACTGCCCCCCCAACAATGTCACCTGGATGTAACCCCACAGCATCACCCCCCAGTGATACCCCAAAAATCACCACCCACAGTCAATCCCCAACCTGAACCCAGCATCACCCCAGCAATGTCAACCCCCAGTGTTACCCCCAAATCATCTCCCAGCAATGTCACCCCCCAGCATCACCCCAATGTCTCCCCACAAAGTCACTCCACCACATCACTGCGCATCACCCCAACCTCACCACAGTATCAACCCTCAGCGTCACTCTTTGATGTTAAACCTCAGTGATCCCCAACGTCACTCCAGTGTCACCCCTGGCATCAGCCCAGTATCACCCCTGTCGCCTCAACAATGTCACCCCAGCATCACTCCCCAATGTCACCCCAGCTTCACCCCACCACTCCTCCCCAGCATCACCCCAATACAACCCCCAGCATCCCCCCAACAATATAATCCCAACATCACCCCCTACGTCACTCCCAACAATGTCACCCCCCAGCAATACCCCAACGTTACATCCCAATGTAACCCCAGTATCATCCCCTGGCATCTCTCCATCAACGTCACCGCCCAGCGTCACTCCCTGATGTCACCCCCTGTGATACCCCAACATCACCCCAGTGTCACCCCAACCATGTCAGCCTCCAATGTCACTCCCATTGAAACCCCTGAATATCGCTCCCCCAACTTCTCTCCCTGTTACCATCCAAGCTCATCCCAACGACACCCCAGTGCCACCCCCAACATCACCACCCAGCGTCGCTCTCTCAGGTCACCCCCCACTGATGCTCCATCGCTCCCCAAAGTCACTCCCCAACATCACCCCGACGTCACCCCAACATCATCATCACCCCCTAACAATTGTCACTGCTTAACATCACCAGTCTGACCCCGTCACCCCAACAACATCTCCCCAGCACCACCGTCTCTCCAGTTTCTCCCCTCAAGCATCACTCCTTGATGTTAAACCCCACTGATACCCCAGCATCACTCCCAGCATCATCACCCCTCAGCGTCACCCCCAACATCCCTTTCCAGTGTCGCCTCTGCAACATCATCACCCCTTGATGTTAAACCCAAGTGATCCCCCATCACACCCCCGCATCACTCCCCAACATCACCCCGGTGTCACCACAACCCCATAAACAGGGAGCAGAGCCTCCCTAACAGCGCCCTGTTACTGTCTGACCCCGGAGAGACGGCAAAGCGCCGAGAGCCGAGAGAAGGAACATGGCGGCAGTGGATGCGATAGGCAGCGCCAGCAGGGCGTCCCCCGCCTCAAAGGGCACTTTGCCTTTCACCCCACCGCAGCCTCTCTCCTGCTTGGATTCTGCCCAGGGTCTGCAGGGTTTGTTCCATTGCACGCTGTACCGGCGTGGCCAGCGCGTGGTACAGAGCTCAAGTGGAAGAGAATCCCAACTACCACCCAGTAATGCCCCAACGTCACTCCCTGATTTCGCCCACCCACTGATACCCCAACATCACCCCAACAGTATCACCTCCTGCTGTCACTTCCAGCATCACCCCAGCATCCCCACCCCACATTACGCCAACAACAACCCCCCAGCATCACTCCCCATTGTCACCCCAGCTTCACCCTGCCGCTCCTCCCCAGCATCACCCCAATACTGTCCCCCCAACAATGTCACCTGGATGTAACCCCACAGCATCACCCCCCAGTGATACCCCAAAAATCACCACCCACAGTCACTCCCCAACCTGAACCCAGCATCACCCCAACAGTGTCACCCCCCAGTGTTACCCCCAAATCATCTCCCAGAGTCACCTCCCAGCATCACCCCAATGTCTCCCCACAAAGTCACTCCACCACATCACTGCGGCATCACCCCAACCTCACCACAGTATCAACCCTCAGCGTCACTCCAGCGTCACTCCTTGATGTTAAACCTCAGTGATCCCCCAACGTCACTCCAGTGTCACCCCTGGCATCAGCCCAGTATCGCCCCTGTCGCCTCAACAATGTCACCCCAGCATCGCTCCCCAATGTCACCCCAGCTTCACCCCACCACTCCTCCCCGGCATCACCCCCGAACAGTGTCACCCCCAACAATGTCACCCCCCCAGTAATACCCGAAAATCACCACCCACAGTCACTTCCCAACCTGAACCCAGCATCACCCCAGTGTCACCCCCCAACACTGTCACCCCCCAACATCACCACAGTGTCACTCTGTCAGCCCACAGTCACCCCCCAGCATCACCCTAAAAGCACCCCCAATGTCTCTCCCCAACAATGTTCCCCCACACCACCAACCTTCGCCACCATCACCACCCCGTCACTCCTCTCCCCTCACCATCAGCACCATCATTGCCCCCCACCACCCACATCGCTGCCCACCACCACCGTCACTCCCCATCACCACCACTGTCACAACCATCACCTCCATCACCAACACCATTGTCCCCCCACACTCCCCCCACCGTTCACCCCCATCGTCACCTTCCCACCATTCATCACCACTGTCCACCACCGCTGTCACCCCCATCACCTCCCCACCCCCATCACCTCCCCACCCCCATCACTGTCACCCCAGTGCCTCCCCTGAACGCCAACCCCTGATATCACCCCCCACCGATACCCCAACATCACCCCCCAACATCCCTTCCCTGCGTCAGCCCAACATCAGCCAACAGCTTCACTCCTCACAGCAGTGTCACCCTCTGATGTCCCCCCCCCCCCCCCCCCCAACATCACCCCGGTGTCACCACAACCCCATAAACAGGGAGCAGAGCCTCCCTAACAGCGCCCTGTTACTGTCTGACCCCGGAGAGACGGCAAAGCGCCGAGAGCCGAGAGAAGGAACATGGCGGCGGTGGATGCGATAGGCAGTGCCAGCAGGGCGTCCCCCGCTTCAAAGGGCACTTTGCCTTTCACCCCACCGCAGCCTCTCTCCTGCTTGGATTCTGCCCAGGGTCTGCAGGGTTTGTTCCATTGCACGCTGTACCGGCGTGGCCAGCGCGTGGTACAGAGCTCAAGTGGAAGAGAACCCCAACAACCTCGCCTGCAACAACCAACCTCGCCCCCCAACCACCTCACCTTGTTGTCACTCCACGATGTCCCCCGATGTCTCCCTAACAATGTCTCACCCCAGCATCCTTCCCCCCATCACCGTCAGCCCCCAGCATCATTCCCTGATGTCCCCCCAGTGACACCCCTCCATCACCTCAGTGCCATCACCTCAGTGCCACCCCCACAGTGTCACCCCCACACCGAGCTGGAAAGCACAGCAGCGATAGCGGATCAGCCAAGCCTTAGGTTGCAGCAAATGAAGGTCAGCTCCAGCGCAGCATCAGTGAGCACACTCACAAAGGAAACCAAACTGCTCCACACTGGAAGGCCTCAGGCTGGCAGGAACCCACAGCAAAAGCCCCATCCTTCCACTGCCAGCCCTTATATGAGGGTGGGAAGGGGTGGGTCCTGGCTCCGCCCCTTCCTCACTCAGCACCATTGCATGCACCTGAGCTCCCCTGGATCGGCCCCGCCTTCCCACCAGGTGCTCCATCAGTGCTTCCAGCTGCGACTTAGCTTTGCCACTGCGCCCTCAGCATCATCCCAACAACGTTACCCCAACAGTCATCAGTTGTCTTTGAGGACAGATCGGGATCAAAATACGTGGGCTATCGTAGCTCATCCGCTGATGAACTTCCACTTGCCGGACACGCAGACCCCGCTGCCTGCCAGCCATTGCCATGCCTGTACGGGAGCCGTGAGCTCACAGCCTGAAGCAGTGATGGAGCACCTGGGGAGGGGCGTAGCCCTGCGAGCACAGGTGGAAGCAATTCCCAGAACCAGCTGGGGCTGAGCCCGGCTCCACCCCTCCCTGGCTGCATTTAAGGGCTGTCAGGCACAGAGGCAGCATCTCTTCCTGGAGCCTGCCTGCTTAGGAGTGTGGGGGTGAGCCCTTGGAGTGGGGTGAGTGATCCCTTCTTTATTTCAAGGCTGTGGTCTCCCCTTATTTGTTGGATCCTGACCACCTTTAAGGGCTGGCAGCAGCACCTGTACCTGGAGATCTCTTCCTTGGGAGTGTGGGGTGTTTCTCTTTGGAACGGGGTGAGTGATTCCTTCTTTATTTCAGGGCTGTGAGCTCTGCCTTTCTTAGGGGGTCATGACCACATTTAAGGGGTGACACCCGCAAGGGCTGCATCTGTACTTGGAAATTGCTTCCTGTGGGGTGAGCACCGATCCTCGGGAAGGGGTGAGAGATCCCTGCCTTATTGCAGGGCTGCAATCTACCCCTTTTTGGGGATCGTGGCTACATGGAAAGGCTGGCAGCCATAAGAGCAGCATCTCTCCTTGGGGACTGCTTCCTTTGGAGCGTGGGCTGAGTGATCCTTTATTTCAGGGTTGCGATGTCCTCATTTTTGGGGCATCCTGACCATGTTTAAGGGTGGGCAGCTGTGAGGGCGGAGTCTCTCCCTGGACATTGTCTCCTGCAGAGTGTGGGTGAGCGTTTGTCTTTGGGATGGGGTGAATGGTTTCCTCTTTGTTTCCGGGCTGTGAGCTCTGCTGTTTTTGGATATCCTGACCACATTTAAGGGCTCGAAGCCATAAGGGCAGCATTTCTCCTTGGGGACCGCTTCCTTTGGAGCGTGGGGTGAGTGTCTGTGGAAGGGGTTGTGCGATCCCTTCCTGGGAGCAGCTCTGTGGAGAAGGACTTGGGGGTCCTGGCGGACGAGAAGCCGGACACGAGCCGGCAGCGTGCGCTCGCAGCCTAGAAGGCCAACCGTATCCCGGGCTGCATTAAAAGAGGAGCGGCCAACAGGGAGAGGGAGGTGATCGTCCCCCTCTACTCGGCTCTCGTGAAGCCCCATCTGGAGTGCCACATCCAGGCCTGGATCCCTCAGTGCAAAAAAAATGCAGAGCTCTGAGAACGAGTCCAGAGGAGGGCCACTAAGATGATCAGAGGGCTGAAGTACCTTCCCTATGAAGAAAGGCTGAGGGAAATTGTCTTCTTTAATTTGGGAAAGAGAAGGCTCTGGGGAGACCTCACTGTGGCCTTCCAATACTTGAAGGGAATGTATGAGCAGGAGGGAAAAAGGTTGTTTGTGAGGGTGTATAGTGATAGGACAAGGGGAATAGTTTTAAACTGAGATAAGGGAGGTTTAGGTGGGATCTTAGGAGGAAGTTTTTCACCCAGAGGATGGCGACGCACTGGAACAGGTTGCCCGAGGAGGTTGCGGACGCCCCATCCCTGGAGGCATTCAAGGCCAGGCCGGATGTGGCTCTGGGCAGCCCGGTCTGGTGGTTGGCATCCCTGCCCGTAGCAGGGGGTTTGAAAGGAAATGATCGTTATGTTCCTTCTCAATGCAGGCTATCCTGTGGTTCTATGATAAGATATTGAAGAGTATCAGCCCCAGCACCGACCCCTGTGGGACGCCACTCATCACTGCTCTCCATCGGGACACGGAGCCGTTTTCCACCGCTCTCTGGATTCGATCCTACAGCCGGTTCTTCATCCGTCCAACAGTCCGCCCATGAAATCAGCCTCTTTCTCATTTGGAGATGAGGATGGTGTGGGGTACCGTGTCAGAGGCCTTGCTGAAGTCCAGAGAGATGATATCAGTGGCTCTTCCCCTGCCCATTGATGCAGCGGCACCATCACGGAAGGCCTCCAGGTCAGTCACAAGCAGGATTTGCCCTTGGCGAAGCCACGTCGGTTCTCCCGCATCACCTCCCGCCTTCCACGTGCCCTGGGGTCACTTCGAGGAGGATCTGCTCTGCGATCGTTCCCAGCACAGAGTTGAGGCTGACAGACCAGTGGTTCCCGGGCTCATCCTTTCTACCCTTCCTAAAAAGGAGTGCGATGTTGACCGTTTTTCTGCTCACCAGGGACTTCACCTGATTGCTGTCACTTCTCCGACAGCATTGAGAGCGGCTCGGTGACCGCATCAGCGAATTCCCCCCTGACTCTGCGATGCGTCTCATCGGGACCCACAGACTCCTGGATTTCAGGTCCTCAGGTGGTCCCGAACCTGGTTGTCACTCACAATGCGGGACAGGGAGGGAAGCAGTGAGGGTGCCGTTGCTTCCTCCATCCCTGCCTACCAGACCAAAGGTGAGGGCTGTGTGTGATGAGCGGCGATCAGAGAACACGGAGGCAAAAATGTTGTTGAGTGCCTCAGCCTTCTGTTGTCTGTTACCAGCTCTACTGCTGCAGGTAAGCAGCATCGTGCACAGAGCGCAGCCACGTTGCACTGAGAAAGGAGCTCTACAGTGCACGTTTGTGAAAAAGGTGCAACCCTCCATGTGTGGGGCAGCGCCTTCATTATTGTATCGTGCTCAACAGGTGCCAGCAGAGAACCGTGGTGCTCCCGAGTGGTGCAAAAACCGCATGGAGAGCTGTGCGGCTCTTCAGGAGGACAGCGAGGAATAAAAATCTGCATTTCCTGGAATGCCTCAGAACTCAACTTTGCTGACCGGTAATTGCCTGCCCAGCAGGTAAGGGCAATGCACACCCACCAGTGTTTACCCATTACTCGGTGTGGCGCAAGGTAGCATTTCCTGAGCTCTTGTTTGCACTCGATGGTGCCCCAAAGGCTGCCTGTCCTATTCTTCCTGCCTTTGTCTTGCCTCTGGCCTTTCACTGTGCCGTTCTCCTTCCCTTTGCCCTGGGCTTTCTCTGCCATATTCTCTTGCCCTCCTGTTTTGGCGTTCTGTGCAGCGTTCTCTTGGCCTTTGCCCTTGGCCTTCTTTGACATGTTCCCTTTGGCCTTTGGTTTTGGCTTTCTGTGCCCCGTTCTCTTTGGCCCTCCATTTTGGCATTCCATGCGGCATTCTCTCAGCCATTCCCCTTGGCCTTGCGTGCCGCGTTCTCTTTGGCCTTCCGTTTTGGCGCTCCCTGCGGTGTTCTCTTGGCCATTCCCTTTGGCCTCCTGTGCCGCCTCGTCTTTCTTTGGCCTTCTTTGCTGTGTTCCCTACAGCATTTGCTTTGGCCTCAGGTTTTGGCCTTCTTTGCTGTGTTCTCTTGGCCATTCCTCTTGGCCTCCCGTGCCGCCTTGTCTTTTTGGCCTTCTTTGCTGTGTTCCCTACAGCATTTGCTTTGACCTCAGGTTTTGGCCTTATTTGCTGTGCTCCAGGCCATTCCCTTTGGCCTCCCGCGCCGCCTCATCTTTCTTTGGCCTTCTTCGCTGTGTTCCCTACAGCATTTGCTTTGTCCTTAGGTTTTGGCCTTCTTTGTTGTGTTCTCTTGGCCATTCCTCTTGGCCTCCCGTGCCGCCTCGTCTTTTTGGCCTCCCGTGCCACCTTGTCTTTGGCCTTTGCTCTTGGTCTTCTGTACCGCCCTCTCCTTGCCCTTGCTTTCCTTTGGGTTTTCATTTGGCTGTTCTCCTTAATTTGCCCTTGCCTTAGCCTTGGCTGCTTGCTTTGCTTTTCTTTAGCTGTGGCTTTCTGTGGGCGTTCTGCTTGCCTTTGCCTTTGGCTGTCTGGGATTTGCTGGGAAGCAGCGTTCATGTTAACCTTGACTGGCTGCCCAGCTTAATGGCAGCTCTAGTGATAATTACAGAAACCTGCAATTACTATTAAAATAATTACTCGTAACCGTTAACCCAATATTAAAAATGCCTCTTGCACTGAATGCAGCAATAAAAAGGATGCCCTGTGTTTTCTGTTAAGGTAACCTTAATCCTAATAATAGTGCAGAATACAATTGTTAAACTAACTGCAACTTTAAACTTATAAATGGCATTAATTATATCCCTAATGCACTTCTGCATCACTGTTAGCGTAATGTTCACAGGGTGCAGCCCCCGCAGATGCAGGGCAGTGCCTTCAATGTTGTATCGTGTTCAACAGATGGCAGCGGAGAACCGCGGCGCTCCTGAGTGCCGTAACAGCCGCACGGAGAGATCTTCGTGAGAACGGCGAGGAACGGAAATCCGCACTTCTTGGAATGCCCCGGAACCCAGCTCTGCTGACTGGTAACTGTCTGCACAGCAGGTAAGGGCGGAACACACCCACCAGTTTTTACCCATTACTTACTGAGACCCAAGGTAGCGTTCCAGAGCTCATTTCTGCACTTCAGGGTGCCCTACGGGCTGTCTGTTCTCATCTGTCTGCTTTCTCCTTGCCTCTGCCCTTTGCCGTTGCCTGGCAATTTCCTGCAGCGTTCTCTTTGGTCTCTATTTTGGTGTTCCCTGCGGTGTTCTCTTGGTCCTTGCCCTCCATTTTGGCATTCCCTGCGGCGTTCTCTTGGGCCTTGCCCTCCGTTTTGGCGTTCTCTTGGGCCTTGCCCTCCGTTTTGGCATTCTCTTGGGCCTTGCCCTCCATTTTGACGTTCTCTTGGGCCTTGCCCTCTGTTTTGGCGTTCCCTGCGGTGTTCTCTTGGGCCTTGCCCTCCATTTTGGCATTCCCTGCGGCGTTCTCTTGGGCCTTGCCCTCCGTTTTGGCGTTCTCTTGGGCCTTGCCCTCCGTTTTGGCGTTCTCTTGGGCCTTGCCCTCCGTTTTGGCGTTCTCTTGGGCCTTGCCCTCCGTTTTGGCGTTCCCTGTGGCGTTCTCTTGGGCCTTGCCCTCCATTTTGGCATTCCCTGCGGCGTTCTCTTGGGCCTTGCCCTCCATGTTGGTGTTGCCTGAAGTGTTCTCTGGTGCCTTGTCCTCTGTTTTGGCATTCCCTGCGTTGTTCTTTTGGGCCTTACCCACCATTTTGGCATTCCCCGTGTTGTTTTCTTTTGCCTTGCTCCCTGTTTTACCTTTCCCTGTGGCATTCTCTTTGGTCTCTGTTTTGGTGTTCCTGCGGCCTTCTCTCAGGCCTGGCCTCTGCCGAGGCTTCCCCTTGGGTGTTCTCCATGCCTTTGCCTTTAATGTTTCCTTCCCTTGGGTTTTCACCTTTCCTTTTGCTCTTGCCTTTGCCTTCTCTCACGTTCACTCTGAATGTGATCCTAATAAATCTAACCGTAACAACTTTGTCCCAACCCTAATCTCTGGACTACCAATATGGTGCCAATTGTAACTGTAGCTGTACAGATAACTGTATTCACTGTCCCACTTAACTCTGAACCTACCCTCTAATGGGGCTCTAAACCCACATCTAACCTTAATGTAGTGCTAACAACAATCGTATGACTTTTGTGTTAAGTACCCCTAAACTTAATCTTCAGCTCTTTGGTGGGGTGCTGTTTTGCTTGCACTTTTTGTGGGGGTGGGCTTAGGGCGAATGCTATTTATGTCTTGGAATTCCTTGAATTACCCATATTTCTTTCTAAACTGGCTCTCTGTGTTACAGGTGAAGATATCTTCAACACTTCCAGGGTCGGCGACTCCCCTGCAGGCCGCCATCGGCTTTCCGGGCCTCCCACACTCACCGTCAGCTCGCTTCAGTCCAGGTTTTATCCCTATTCCCCGGTCCGTTCCTGTTTTGTAGCGTTCCCCTCTCTGTGCCACAAGCCCCTACCACCGCCCGAGGTTGTCGCAGGCAACGTGTGGGTCGCGGCACTCGGTCTCATCGTAGTTCATCCCATCGGCCTCAGCCTGGTGATCCAACCCGCCCACGTCCTTCCTTAGCGCCCTTCTATTCCCAGGCCGATGGATGCTTCCTTCCGACACAGCGCCCTCGGCAGACTTACCGAGGGTGCACTGCACGCTGCCATAGAGGTGTTTAATAAAGATTTTGGAGGGGACAGGGCTGAAGAGCAGTCACAACAGCACAGCAGCTGCACATCATGGGATTCAGCACCAGTCAGCAGGCCGGGCCGTTCAGCCAGTTCTTCACCTAGCAAACAGCCTACCTGTCCAAGTATGTGGCTGCCATCTTAGTGAGACTTTCATGGGAGACCACGTCAAAGGGTTTGCCTCGCTTGTGGGGTTGGGTCGCCTTTGCTTCAAGTTCGCTCGCAGGGATAACCCAAGCCCATAACCGACAGGCGGTAGCTGGAAGGAGACCATTTGCGCTCCTTCAGCCAGTTTGAGACTCGCGCCCCCTTGTGGCCAGTCTGAGAATTGCGCCGATTTCAGCGTGCGCGGTCAATTGATCTCAACCACATTGGTTTTAGCTTTGGAGTCAATTTATCTCAGCCAAATTGGCTTTAGCTTTGCAGGCAGTTTGTCTCATCCAAATTGGCTTTAGCTTTGCAGTGCATTTATCACTACTAAATTGGCTTTAGCCTTGGAGTCAATTAATCTCAACCAAATTGGCTTTAGCCTTGGAGTCAATTAATCTCAACCAAATTGGCTTTAGCCTTGGAGTCAATTAATCTCAGCCACATTGGCTTTAGCTTTGCCTTGCTTACGGGGTTGGGCTAGCTCACTTGTTTGTACTGTAGGGCTAACCCAACCCCGTAAGCAAGGCCCGAGGGCCGTCGGAGGCGATTGGTGTTTCCTCCCGGCCAGTCTGAGACTCGTGCTGGTTTCACTGCGCGCAGTCATCTTGAATCAGCCATATTGGCTTTAGCATTGGAGTGACTTAATCTCAACCAAATTGGATTTGGCTTTGTAGTGACTTAATCTCAACCAAATTGGCTTTAGCCTTGGAGTCAATTAATCTCAACCAAATTGGCTTTAGCCTTGGAGTCAATTAATCTCAACCAAATTGGCTTTAGCCTTGGAGTCAATTAATCTCAACCAAATTGGCTTTTGCCTTGGAGTCAATTAATCTCAACCAAATTGGCTTTAGCCTTGGAGTCAATTAATCTCAGCCACCTTGGCTTTAGCTTTGCCTTGCTTACGGGGTTGGGCTAGCTCACTTGTTTGTACTGTAGGGCTAACCCAACCCCGTAAGCAAGGCCCGAGGGCCGTCGGAGGCGATTGGTGTTTCCTCCCGGCCAGTCTGAGACTCGTGCTGGTTTCACTGCGCGCAGTCATCTTGAATCAGCCATATTGGCTTTAGCATTGGAGTGACTTAATCTCAACCAAATTGGATTTGGCTTTGGAATCAATTAATCTCAACCAAATTGGCTTTAGCCTTGGAGTCAATTAATCTCAGCCACCTTGGCTTTAGCTTTGCCTTGCTTACGGGGTTGGGCTAGCTCACTTGTTTGTACTGTAGGGCTAACCCAACCCCGTAAGCAAGGCCCGAGGGCCGTCGGAGGCGATTGGCGTTCCTTCCCGGCCAGTCTGAGACTCGCGCCCCTTTGCGGCCATTCTGAGACTCGCGCTGGTTTCAGCGTTGTGCAGTCATCTTGAATCAGCCCAATTGGCTTTAGCATTGGAGTCAATTAATCTCAACTAAATTGGATTTGGCTTTGGAGTGACTTAATCTCAACCAAATTGGCTTTAGCCTTGGAGTCAATTAATCTCAACCAAATTGGCTTTAGCCTTGGAGTCAATTAATCTCAGCCACCTTGGCTTTAGCCTTGGAGTCAATTAATCTCAGCCACCTTGGCTTTAGTTTTGCCTTGCTTACGGGGTTGGGCTAGCTCACTTGTTTGTACTGTAGGGCTAACCCAACCCCGTAAGCAAGGCCTGAGGGCCGTCGGAGGTGATTGGCGTTCCTTCTGGGCCAGTCTGAGACTTGTGCTGATTTCACTGTGCGCCGTTATTTTACATCAAGCAAATTGGCTTTGGCTTTGCCTTGCTTACAATTGTTTTGTGCGAAGTACTGAATGAGGGGATGCTGTACCTGTGAACTGCATTGTGCACTGTATTGAATATATGTATGCTGCGCCTGGAAACTGTGTTGTGGACTGTACTGCATGTGGGGATGCTGTGCCTGTAAACCATGTCTTGGTGTTGTACTGAAAATGTGTATTCATGCTCTGATTGCTATCATGCAGTTGTTGGTGTAGTGTGTCTGTATGCTCCCATGAGCCACATCTTGTGGAAAAAGAGCTGGAATAAACAAATTGTGCCATTATTTAACTCTGTGGTGTGTCTTGCATTGTCACCGTCAGGACTGGGACTGTACTCTCAGGTAGGTGTGCCAGGTAGGTGTGGGGGGTGGTAGACCTAGCGGGGCTGTAGGTGAAGCGGCATAGGTTGCTGGTGTAGTTGGTCAGGTTGTTCGTAAAGTGAAGTTGGTCAGCTTGTTGGTAAAGTGAAGTTGTTGGTGAAGTTGATCAGGTTGCGGGTGAGTACTACATAGGGTTAGAACTACATAGGGTTAGAACTACATAGGGTTAGAACTACATAGGGTTAGAACTACATAGGGTTAGAACTACATAGGGTTAGAACTACATAGGGTTAGAACTACATAGGGTTAGAACTACATAGGGTTAGAACTACATAGGGTTAGAACTACATAGGGTTAGAACTACATAGGGTTAGAACTACATAGGGTTAGAACTACATAGGGTTAGAACTACATAGGGTTAGAACTACATAGGGTTAGAACTACATAGGGTTAGAACTACATAGGGTTAGAACTACATAGGGTTAGAACTACATAGGGTTAGAACTACATAGGGTTAGAACTACATAGGGTTAGAACTACATAGGGTTAGAACTACATAGGGTTAGAACTACATAGGGTTAGAACTACATAGGGTTAGAACTACATAGGGTTAGAACTACATAGGGTTAGAACTACATAGGGTTAGAACTACATAGGGTTAGAACTACATAGGGTTAGAACTACATAGGGTTAGAACTACATAGGGTTAGAACTACATAGGGTTAGAACTACATAGGGTTAGAACTACATAGGGTTAGAACTACATAGGGTTAGAACTACATAGGGTTAGAACTACATAGGGTTAGAACTACATAGGGTTAGAACTACATAGGGTTAGAACTACATAGGGTTAGAACTACATAGGGTTAGAACTACATAGGGTTAGAACTACATAGGGTTAGAACTACATAGGGTTAGAACTACATAGGGTTAGAACTACATAGGGTTAGAACTACATAGGGTTAGAACTACATAGGGTTAGAACTACATAGGGTTAGAACTACATAGGGTTAGAACTACATAGGGTTAGAACTACATAGGGTTAGAACTACATAGGGTTAGAACTACATAGGGTTAGAACTACATAGGGTTAGAACTACATAGGGTTAGAACTACATAGGGTTAGAACTACATAGGGTTAGAACTACATAGGGTTAGAACTACATAGGGTTAGAACTACATAGGGTTAGAACTACATAGGGTTAGAACTACATAGGGTTAGAACTACATAGGGTTAGAACTACATAGGGTTAGAACTACATAGGGTTAGAACTACATAGGGTTAGAACTACATAGGGTTAGAACTACATAGGGTTAGAACTACATAGGGTTAGAACTACATAGGGTTAGAACTACATAGGGTTAGAACTACATAGGGTTAGAACTACATAGGGTTAGAACTACATAGGGTTAGAACTACATAGGGTTAGAACTACATAGGGTTAGAACTACATAGGGTTAGAACTACATAGGGTTAGAACTACATAGGGTTAGAACTACATAGGGTTAGAACTACATAGGGTTAGAACTACATAGGGTTAGAACTACATAGGGTTAGAACTACATAGGGTTAGAACTACATAGGGTTAGAACTACATAGGGTTAGAACTACATAGGGTTAGAACTACATAGGGTTAGAACTACATAGGGTTAGAACTACATAGGGTTAGAACTACATAGGGTTAGAACTACATAGGGTTAGAACTACATAGGGTTAGAACTACATAGGGTTAGAACTACATAGGGTTAGAACTACATAGGGTTAGAACTACATAGGGTTAGAACTACATAGGGTTAGAACTACATAGGGTTAGAACTAGGGTTAGGGTTAGGGTTAGGGTTAGGGTTAGGGTTAGGGTTAGGGTTAGGGTAGGGTTAGTTAGGGTTAGGGTTAGGGTTAGGGTAAGGGTAGGGTTAGGGTTAGGGTTAGGGTTAGGGTTAGGGTTAGGGTTAGGGTTAGGGTTAGGGTTAGGGTTAGGGTTAGGGTTAGGGTTAGGGTTAGGGTTAGGGTTAGGGTTAGGGTTAGGGTAGGGTTAGGGTTAGGGTTAGGGTTAGGGTTAGGGTTAGGGTTAGGGTTAGGGTTAGGGTTAGGGTTAGGGTTAGGGTTAGGGTTAGGGTTAGGGTTAGGGTTAGGGTTAGGGTTAGGGTTAGGGTTAGGGTTAGGGTTAGGGTTAGGGTTAGGGTTAGGGTTAGGGTTAGGGTTAGGGTTAGGGTTAGGGTTAGGGTTAGGGTTAGGGTTAGGGTTAGGGTTAGGGTTAGGGTTAGGGTTAGGGTTAGGGTTAGGGTTAGGGTTAGGGTTAGGGTTAGGGTTAGGGTTAGGGTTAGGGTTAGGGTTAGGGTTAGGGTTAGGGTTAGGGTTAGGGTTAGGGTTAGGGTTAGGGTTAGGGTTAGGGTTAGGGTTAGGGTTAGGGTTAGGGTTAGGGTTAGGGTTAGGGTTAGGGTTAGGGTTAGGGTTAGGGTTAGGGTTAGGGTTAGGGTTAGGGTTAGGGTTAGGGTTAGGGTTAGGGTTAGGGTTAGGGTTAGGGTTAGGGTTAGGGTTAGGGTTAGGGTTAGGGTTAGGGTTAGGGTTAGGGTTAGGGTTAGGGTTAGGGTTAGGGTTAGGGTTAGGGTTAGGGTTAGGGTTAGGGTTAGGGTTAGGGTTAGGGTTAGGGTTAGGGTTAGGGTTAGGGTTAGGGTTAGGGTTAGGGTTAGGGTTAGGGTTAGGGTTAGGGTTAGGGTTAGGGTTAGGGTTAGGGTTAGGGTTAGGGTTAGGGTTAGGGTTAGGGTTAGGGTTAGGGTTAGGGTTAGGGTTAGGGTTAGGGTTAGGGTTAGGGTTAGGGTTAGGGTTAGGGTTAGGGTTAGGGTTAGGGTTAGGGTTAGGGTTAGGGTTAGGGTTAGGGTTAGGGTTAGGGTTAGGGTTAGGGTTAGGGTTAGGGTTAGGGTTAGGGTTAGGGTTAGGGTTAGGGTTAGGGTTAGGGTTAGGGTTAGGGTTAGGGTTAGGGTTAGGGTTAGGGTTAGGGTTAGGGTTAGGGTTAGGGTTAGGGTTAGGGTTAGGGTTAGGGTTAGGGTTAGGGTTAGGGTTAGGGTTAGGGTTAGGGTTAGGGTTAGGGTTAGGGTTAGGGTTAGGGTTAGGGTTAGGGTTAGGGTTAGGGTTAGGGTTAGGGTTAGGGTTAGGGTTAGGGTTAGGGTTAGGGTTAGGGTTAGGGTTAGGGTTAGGGTTAGGGTTAGGGTTAGGGTTAGGGTTAGGGTTAGGGTTAGGGTTAGGGTTAGGGTTAGGGTTAGGGTTAGGGTTAGGGTTAGGGTTAGGGTTAGGGTTAGGGTTAGGGTTAGGGTTAGGGTTAGGGTTAGGGTTAGGGTTAGGGTTAGGGTTAGGGTTAGGGTTAGGGTTAGGGTTAGGGTTAGGGTTAGGGTTAGGGTTAGGGTTAGGGTTAGGGTTAGGGTTAGGGTTAGGGTTAGGGTTAGGGTTAGGGTTAGGGTTAGGGTTAGGGTTAGGGTTAGGGTTAGGGTTAGGGTTAGGGTTAGGGTTAGGGTTAGGGTTAGGGTTAGGGTTAGGGTTAGGGTTAGGGTTAGGGTTAGGGTTAGGGTTAGGGTTAGGGTTAGGGTTAGGGTTAGGGTTAGGGTTAGGGTTAGGGTTAGGGTTAGGGTTAGGGTTAGGGTTAGGGTTAGGGTTAGGGTTAGGGTTAGGGTTAGGGTTAGGGTTAGGGTTAGGGTTAGGGTTAGGGTTAGGGTTAGGGTTAGGGTTAGGGTTAGGGTTAGGGTTAGGGTTAGGGTTAGGGTTAGGGTTAGGGTTAGGGTTAGGGTTAGGGTTAGGGTTAGGGTTAGGGTTAGGGTTAGGGTTAGGGTTAGGGTTAGGGTTAGGGTTAGGGTTAGGGTTAGGGTTAGGGTTAGGGTTAGGGTTAGGGTTAGGGTTAGGGTTAGGGTTAGGGTTAGGGTTAGGGTTAGGGTTAGGGTTAGGGTTAGGGTTAGGGTTAGGGTTAGGGTTAGGGTTAGGGTTAGGGTTAGGGTTAGGGTTAGGGTTAGGGTTAGGGTTAGGGTTAGGGTTAGGGTTAGGGTTAGGGTTAGGGTTAGGGTTAGGGTTAGGGTTAGGGTTAGGGTTAGGGTTAGGGTTAGGGTTAGGGTTAGGGTTAGGGTTAGGGTTAGGGTTAGGGTTAGGGTTAGGGTTAGGGTTAGGGTTAGGGTTAGGGTTAGGGTTAGGGTTAGGGTTAGGGTTAGGGTTAGGGTTAGGGTTAGGGTTAGGGTTAGGGTTAGGGTTAGGGTTAGGGTTAGGGTTAGGGTTAGGGTTAGGGTTAGGGTTAGGGTTAGGGTTAGGGTTAGGGTTAGGGTTAGGGTTAGGGTTAGGGTTAGGGTTAGGGTTAGGGTTAGGGTTAGGGTTAGGGTTAGGGTTAGGGTTAGGGTTAGGGTTAGGGTTAGGGTTAGGGTTAGGGTTAGGGTTAGGGTTAGGGTTAGGGTTAGGGTTAGGGTTAGGGTTAGGGTTAGGGTTAGGGTTAGGGTTAGGGTTAGGGTTAGGGTTAGGGTTAGGGTTAGGGTTAGGGTTAGGGTTAGGGTTAGGGTTAGGGTTAGGGTTAGGGTTAGGGTTAGGGTTAGGGTTAGGGTTAGGGTTAGGGTTAGGGTTAGGGTTAGGGTTAGGGTTAGGGTTAGGGTTAGGGTTAGGGTTAGGGTTAGGGTTAGGGTTAGGGTTAGGGTTAGGGTTAGGGTTAGGGTTAGGGTTAGGGTTAGGGTTAGGGTTAGGGTTAGGGTTAGGGTTAGGGTTAGGGTTAGGGTTAGGGTTAGGGTTAGGGTTAGGGTTAGGGTTAGGGTTAGGGTTAGGGTTAGGGTTAGGGTTAGGGTTAGGGTTAGGGTTAGGGTTAGGGTTAGGGTTAGGGTTAGGGTTAGGGTTAGGGTTAGGGTTAGGGTTAGGGTTAGGGTTAGGGTTAGGGTTAGGGTTAGGGTTAGGGTTAGGGTTAGGGTTAGGGTTAGGGTTAGGGTTAGGGTTAGGGTTAGGGTTAGGGTTAGGGTTAGGGTTAGGGTTAGGGTTAGGGTTAGGGTTAGGGTTAGGGTTAGGGTTAGGGTTAGGGTTAGGGTTAGGGTTAGGGTTAGGGTTAGGGTTAGGGTTAGGGTTAGGGTTAGGGTTAGGGTTAGGGTTAGGGTTAGGGTTAGGGTTAGGGTTAGGGTTAGGGTTAGGGTTAGGGTTAGGGTTAGGGTTAGGGTTAGGGTTAGGGTTAGGGTTAGGGTTAGGGTTAGGGTTAGGGTTAGGGTTAGGGTTAGGGTTAGGGTTAGGGTTAGGGTTAGGGTTAGGGTTAGGGTTAGGGTTAGGGTTAGGGTTAGGGTTAGGGTTAGGGTTAGGGTTAGGGTTAGGGTTAGGGTTAGGGTTAGGGTTAGGGTTAGGGTTAGGGTTAGGGTTAGGGTTAGGGTTAGGGTTAGGGTTAGGGTTAGGGTTAGGGTTAGGGTTAGGGTTAGGGTTAGGGTTAGGGTTAGGGTTAGGGTTAGGGTTAGGGTTAGGGTTAGGGTTAGGGTTAGGGTTAGGGTTAGGGTTAGGGTTAGGGTTAGGGTTAGGGTTAGGGTTAGGGTTAGGGTTAGGGTTAGGGTTAGGGTTAGGGTTAGGGTTAGGGTTAGGGTTAGGGTTAGGGTTAGGGTTAGGGTTAGGGTTAGGGTTAGGGTTAGGGTTAGGGTTAGGGTTAGGGTTAGGGTTAGGGTTAGGGTTAGGGTTAGGGTTAGGGTTAGGGTTAGGGTTAGGGTTAGGGTTAGGGTTAGGGTTAGGGTTAGGGTTAGGGTTAGGGTTAGGGTTAGGGTTAGGGTTAGGGTTAGGGTTAGGGTTAGGGTTAGGGTTAGGGTTAGGGTTAGGGTTAGGGTTAGGGTTAGGGTTAGGGTTAGGGTTAGGGTTAGGGTTAGGGTTAGGGTTAGGGTTAGGGTTAGGGTTAGGGTTAGGGTTAGGGTTAGGGTTAGGGTTAGGGTTAGGGTTAGGGTTAGGGTTAGGGTTAGGGTTAGGGTTAGGGTTAGGGTTAGGGTTAGGGTTAGGGTTAGGGTTAGGGTTAGGGTTAGGGTTAGGGTTAGGGTTAGGGTTAGGGTTAGGGTTAGGGTTAGGGTTAGGGTTAGGGTTAGGGTTAGGGTTAGGGTTAGGGTTAGGGTTAGGGTTAGGGTTAGGGTTAGGGTTAGGGTTAGGGTTAGGGTTAGGGTTAGGGTTAGGGTTAGGGTTAGGGTTAGGGTTAGGGTTAGGGTTAGGGTTAGGGTTAGGGTTAGGGTTAGGGTTAGGGTTAGGGTTAGGGTTAGGGTTAGGGTTAGGGTTAGGGTTAGGGTTAGGGTTAGGGTTAGGGTTAGGGTTAGGGTTAGGGTTAGGGTTAGGGTTAGGGTTAGGGTTAGGGTTAGGGTTAGGGTTAGGGTTAGGGTTAGGGTTAGGGTTAGGGTTAGGGTTAGGGTTAGGGTTAGGGTTAGGGTTAGGGTTAGGGTTAGGGTTAGGGTTAGGGTTAGGGTTAGGGTTAGGGTTAGGGTTAGGGTTAGGGTTAGGGTTAGGGTTAGGGTTAGGGTTAGGGTTAGGGTTAGGGTTAGGGTTAGGGTTAGGGTTAGGGTTAGGGTTAGGGTTAGGGTTAGGGTTAGGGTTAGGGTTAGGGTTAGGGTTAGGGTTAGGGTTAGGGTTAGGGTTAGGGTTAGGGTTAGGGTTAGGGTTAGGGTTAGGGTTAGGGTTAGGGTTAGGGTTAGGGTTAGGGTTAGGGTTAGGGTTAGGGTTAGGGTTAGGGTTAGGGTTAGGGTTAGGGTTAGGGTTAGGGTTAGGGTTAGGGTTAGGGTTAGGGTTAGGGTTAGGGTTAGGGTTAGGGTTAGGGTTAGGGTTAGGGTTAGGGTTAGGGTTAGGGTTAGGGTTAGGGTTAGGGTTAGGGTTAGGGTTAGGGTTAGGGTTAGGGTTAGGGTTAGGGTTAGGGTTAGGGTTAGGGTTAGGGTTAGGGTTAGGGTTAGGGTTAGGGTTAGGGTTAGGGTTAGGGTTAGGGTTAGGGTTAGGGTTAGGGTTAGGGTTAGGGTTAGGGTTAGGGTTAGGGTTAGGGTTAGGGTTAGGGTTAGGGTTAGGGTTAGGGTTAGGGTTAGGGTTAGGGTTAGGGTTAGGGTTAGGGTTAGGGTTAGGGTTAGGGTTAGGGTTAGGGTTAGGGTTAGGGTTAGGGTTAGGGTTAGGGTTAGGGTTAGGGTTAGGGTTAGGGTTAGGGTTAGGGTTAGGGTTAGGGTTAGGGTTAGGGTTAGGGTTAGGGTTAGGGTTAGGGTTAGGGTTAGGGTTAGGGTTAGGGTTAGGGTTAGGGTTAGGGTTAGGGTTAGGGTTAGGGTTAGGGTTAGGGTTAGGGTTAGGGTTAGGGTTAGGGTTAGGGTTAGGGTTAGGGTTAGGGTTAGGGTTAGGGTTAGGGTTAGGGTTAGGGTTAGGGTTAGGGTTAGGGTTAGGGTTAGGGTTAGGGTTAGGGTTAGGGTTAGGGTTAGGGTTAGGGTTAGGGTTAGGGTTAGGGTTAGGGTTAGGGTTAGGGTTAGGGTTAGGGTTAGGGTTAGGGTTAGGGTTAGGGTTAGGGTTAGGGTTAGGGTTAGGGTTAGGGTTAGGGTTAGGGTTAGGGTTAGGGTTAGGGTTAGGGTTAGGGTTAGGGTTAGGGTTAGGGTTAGGGTTAGGGTTAGGGTTAGGGTTAGGGTTAGGGTTAGGGTTAGGGTTAGGGTTAGGGTTAGGGTTAGGGTTAGGGTTAGGGTTAGGGTTAGGGTTAGGGTTAGGGTTAGGGTTAGGGTTAGGGTTAGGGTTAGGGTTAGGGTTAGGGTTAGGGTTAGGGTTAGGGTTAGGGTTAGGGTTAGGGTTAGGGTTAGGGTTAGGGTTAGGGTTAGGGTTAGGGTTAGGGTTAGGGTTAGGGTTAGGGTTAGGGTTAGGGTTAGGGTTAGGGTTAGGGTTAGGGTTAGGGTTAGGGTTAGGGTTAGGGTTAGGGTTAGGGTTAGGGTTAGGGTTAGGGTTAGGGTTAGGGTTAGGGTTAGGGTTAGGGTTAGGGTTAGGGTTAGGGTTAGGGTTAGGGTTAGGGTTAGGGTTAGGGTTAGGGTTAGGGTTAGGGTTAGGGTTAGGGTTAGGGTTAGGGTTAGGGTTAGGGTTAGGGTTAGGGTTAGGGTTAGGGTTAGGGTTAGGGTTAGGGTTAGGGTTAGGGTTAGGGTTAGGGTTAGGGTTAGGGTTAGGGTTAGGGTTAGGGTTAGGGTTAGGGTTAGGGTTAGGGTTAGGGTTAGGGTTAGGGTTAGGGTTAGGGTAGGGTTAGGGTTAGGGTTAGGGTTAGGGTTAGGGTTAGGGTTAGGGTTAGGGTTAGGGTTAGGGTTAGGGTTAGGGTTAGGGTTAGGGTTAGGGTTAGGGTTAGGGTTAGGGTTAGGGTTAGGGTTAGGGTTAGGGTTAGGGTTAGGGTTAGGGTTAGGGTTAGGGTTAGGGTTAGGGTTAGGGTTAGGGTTAGGGTTAGGGTTAGGGTTAGGGTTAGGGTTAGGGTTAGGGTTAGGGTTAGGGTTAGGGTTAGGGTTAGGGTTAGGGTTAGGGTTAGGGTTAGGGTTAGGGTTAGGGTTAGGGTTAGGGTTAGGGTTAGGGTTAGGGTTAGGGTTAGGGTTAGGGTTAGGGTTAGGGTTAGGGTTAGGGTTAGGGTTAGGGTTAGGGTTAGGGTTAGGGTTAGGGTTAGGGTTAGGGTTAGGGTTAGGGTTAGGGTTAGGGTTAGGGTTAGGGTTAGGGTTAGGGTTAGGGTTAGGGTTAGGGTTAGGGTTAGGGTTAGGGTTAGGGTTAGGGTTAGGGTTAGGGTTAGGGTTAGGGTTAGGGTTAGGGTTAGGGTTAGGGTTAGGGTTAGGGTTAGGGTTAGGGTTAGGGTTAGGGTTAGGGTTAGGGTTAGGGTTAGGGTTAGGGTTAGGGTTAGGGTTAGGGTTAGGGTTAGGGTTAGGGTTAGGGTTAGGGTTAGGGTTAGGGTTAGGGTTAGGGTTAGGGTTAGGGTTAGGGTTAGGGTTAGGGTTAGGGTTAGGGTTAGGGTTAGGGTTAGGGTTAGGGTTAGGGTTAGGGTTAGGGTTAGGGTTAGGGTTAGGGTTAGGGTTAGGGTTAGGGTTAGGGTTAGGGTTAGGGTTAGGGTTAGGGTTAGGGTTAGGGTTAGGGTTAGGGTTAGGGTTAGGGTTAGGGTTAGGGTTAGGGTTAGGGTTAGGGTTAGGGTTAGGGTTAGGGTTAGGGTTAGGGTTAGGGTTAGGGTTAGGGTTAGGGTTAGGGTTAGGGTTAGGGTTAGGGTTAGGGTTAGGGTTAGAGGTTAGGGTTAGGGTTAGGGTTAGGGTTAGGGTTAGGGTTAGGGTTAGGGTTAGGGTTAGGGTTAGGGGTTAGGGTTAGGGTTAGGGTTAGGGTTAGGGTTAGGGTTAGGGTTAGGGTTAGGGTTAGGGTTAGGGTTAGGGTTAGGGTTAGGGTTAGGGTTAGGGTTAGGGTTAGGGTTAGGGTTAGGGTTAGGGTTAGGGTTAGGGTTAGGGTTAGGGTTAGGGTTAGGGTTAGGGTTAGGGTTAGGGTTAGGGTTAGGGTTAGGGTTAGGGTTAGGGTTAGGGTTAGGGTTAGGGTTAGGGTTAGGGTTAGGGTTAGGGTTAGGGTTAGGGTTAGGGTTAGGGTTAGGGTTAGGGTTAGGGTTAGGGTTAGGGTTAGGGTTAGGGTTAGGGTTAGGGTTAGGGTTAGGGTTAGGGTTAGGGTTAGGGTTAGGGTTAGGGTTAGGGTTAGGGTTAGGGTTAGGGTTAGGGTTAGGGTTAGGGTTAGGGTTAGGGTTAGGGTTAGGGTTAGGGTTAGGGTTAGGGTTAGGGTTAGGGTTAGGGTTAGGGTTAGGGTTAGGGTTAGGGTTAGGGTTAGGGTTAGGGTTAGGGTTAGGGTTAGGGTTAGGGTTAGGGTTAGGGTTAGGGTTAGGGTTAGGGTTAGGGTTAGGGTTAGGGTTAGGGTTAGGGTTAGGGTTAGGGTTAGGGTTAGGGTTAGGGTTAGGGTTAGGGTTAGGGTTAGGGTTAGGGTTAGGGTTAGGGTTAGGGTTAGGGTTAGGGTTAGGGTTAGGGTTAGGGTTAGGGTTAGGGTTAGGGTTAGGGTTAGGGTTAGGGTTAGGGTTAGGGTTAGGGTTAGGGTTAGGGTTAGGGTTAGGGTTAGGGTTAGGGTTAGGGTTAGGGTTAGGGTTAGGGTTAGGGTTAGGGTTAGGGTTAGGGTTAGGGTTAGGGTTAGGGTTAGGGTTAGGGTTAGGGTTAGGGTTAGGGTTAGGGTTAGGGTTAGGGTTAGGGTTAGGGTTAGGGTTAGGGTTAGGGTTAGGGTTAGGGTTAGGGTTAGGGTTAGGGTTAGGGTTAGGGTTAGGGTTAGGGTTAGGGTTAGGGTTAGGGTTAGGGTTAGGGTTAGGGTTAGGGTTAGGGTTAGGGTTAGGGTTAGGGTTAGGGTTAGGGTTAGGGTTAGGGTTAGGGTTAGGGTTAGGGTTAGGGTTAGGGTTAGGGTTAGGGTTAGGGTTAGGGTTAGGGTTAGGGTTAGGGTTAGGGTTAGGGTTAGGGTTAGGGTTAGGGTTAGGGTTAGGGTTAGGGTTAGGGTTAGGGTTAGGGTTAGGGTTAGGGTTAGGGTTAGGGTTAGGGTTAGGGTTAGGGTTAGGGTTAGGGTTAGGGTTAGGGTTAGGGTTAGGGTTAGGGTTAGGGTTAGGGTTAGGGTTAGGGTTAGGGTTAGGGTTAGGGTTAGGGTTAGGGTTAGGGTTAGGGTTAGGGTTAGGGTTAGGGTTAGGGTTAGGGTTAGGGTTAGGGTTAGGGTTAGGGTTAGGGTTAGGGTTAGGGTTAGGGTTAGGGTTAGGGTTAGGGTTAGGGTTAGGGTTAGGGTTAGGGTTAGGGTTAGGGTTAGGGTTAGGGTTAGGGTTAGGGTTAGGGTTAGGGTTAGGGTTAGGGTTAGGGTTAGGGTTAGGGTTAGGGTTAGGGTTAGGGTTAGGGTTAGGGTTAGGGTTAGGGTTAGGGTTAGGGTTAGGGTTAGGGTTAGGGTTAGGGTTAGGGTTAGGGTTAGGGTTAGGGTTAGGGTTAGGGTTAGGGTTAGGGTTAGGGTTAGGGTTAGGGTTAGGGTTAGGGTTAGGGTTAGGGTTAGGGTTAGGGTTAGGGTTAGGGTTAGGGTTAGGGTTAGGGTTAGGGTTAGGGTTAGGGTTAGGGTTAGGGTTAGGGTTAGGGTTAGGGTTAGGGTTAGGGTTAGGGTTAGGGTTAGGGTTAGGGTTAGGGTTAGGGTTAGGGTTAGGGTTAGGGTTAGGGTTAGGGTTAGGGTTAGGGTTAGGGTTAGGGTTAGGGTTAGGGTTAGGGTTAGGGTTAGGGTTAGGGTTAGGGTTAGGGTTAGGGTTAGGGTTAGGGTTAGGGTTAGGGTTAGGGTTAGGGTTAGGGTTAGGGTTAGGGTTAGGGTTAGGGTTAGGGTTAGGGTTAGGGTTAGGGTTAGGGTTAGGGTTAGGGTTAGGGTTAGGGTTAGGGTTAGGGTTAGGGTTAGGGTTAGGGTTAGGGTTAGGGTTAGGGTTAGGGTTAGGGTTAGGGTTAGGGTTAGGGTTAGGGTTAGGGTTAGGGTTAGGGTTAGGGTTAGGGTTAGGGTTAGGGTTAGGGTTAGGGTTAGGGTTAGGGTTAGGGTTAGGGTTAGGGTTAGGGTTAGGGTTAGGGTTAGGGTTAGGGTTAGGGTTAGGGTTAGGGTTAGGGTTAGGGTTAGGGTTAGGGTTAGGGTTAGGGTTAGGGTTAGGGTTAGGGTTAGGGTTAGGGTTAGGGTTAGGGTTAGGGTTAGGGTTAGGGTTAGGGTTAGGGTTAGGGTTAGGGTTAGGGTTAGGGTTAGGGTTAGGGTTAGGGTTAGGGTTAGGGTTAGGGTTAGGGTTAGGGTTAGGGTTAGGGTTAGGGTTAGGGTTAGGGTTAGGGTTAGGGTTAGGGTTAGGGTTAGGGTTAGGGTTAGGGTTAGGGTTAGGGTTAGGGTTAGGGTTAGGGTTAGGGTTAGGGTTAGGGTTAGGGTTAGGGTTAGGGTTAGGGTTAGGGTTAGGGTTAGGGTTAGGGTTAGGGTTAGGGTTAGGGTTAGGGTTAGGGTTAGGGTTAGGGTTAGGGTTAGGGTTAGGGTTAGGGTTAGGGTTAGGGTTAGGGTTAGGGTTAGGGTTAGGGTTAGGGTTAGGGTTAGGGTTAGGGTTAGGGTTAGGGTTAGGGTTAGGGTTAGGGTTAGGGTTAGGGTTAGGGTTAGGGTTAGGGTTAGGGTTAGGGTTAGGGTTAGGGTTAGGGTTAGGGTTAGGGTTAGGGTTAGGGTTAGGGTTAGGGTTAGGGTTAGGGTTAGGGTTAGGGTTAGGGTTAGGGTTAGGGTTAGGGTTAGGGTTAGGGTTAGGGTTAGGGTTAGGGTTAGGGTTAGGGTTAGGGTTAGGGTTAGGGTTAGGGTTAGGGTTAGGGTTAGGGTTAGGGTTAGGGTTAGGGTTAGGGTTAGGGTTAGGGTTAGGGTTAGGGTTAGGGTTAGGGTTAGGGTTAGGGTTAGGGTTAGGGTTAGGGTTAGGGTTAGGGTTAGGGTTAGGGTTAGGGTTAGGGTTAGGGTTAGGGTTAGGGTTAGGGTTAGGGTTAGGGTTAGGGTTAGGGTTAGGGTTAGGGTTAGGGTTAGGGTTAGGGTTAGGGTTAGGGTTAGGGTTAGGGTTAGGGTTAGGGTTAGGGTTAGGGTTAGGGTTAGGGTTAGGGTTAGGGTTAGGGTTAGGGTTAGGGTTAGGGTTAGGGTTAGGGTTAGGGTTAGGGTTAGGGTTAGGGTTAGGGTTAGGGTTAGGGTTAGGGTTAGGGTTAGGGTTAGGGTTAGGGTTAGGGTTAGGGTTAGGGTTAGGGTTAGGGTTAGGGTTAGGGTTAGGGTTAGGGTTAGGGTTAGGGTTAGGGTTAGGGTTAGGGTTAGGGTTAGGGTTAGGGTTAGGGTTAGGGTTAGGGTTAGGGTTAGGGTTAGGGTTAGGGTTAGGGTTAGGGTTAGGGTTAGGGTTAGGGTTAGGGTTAGGGTTAGGGTTAGGGTTAGGGTTAGGGTTAGGGTTAGGGTTAGGGTTAGGGTTAGGGTTAGGGTTAGGGTTAGGGTTAGGGTTAGGGTTAGGGTTAGGGTTAGGGTTAGGGTTAGGGTTAGGGTTAGGGTTAGGGTTAGGGTTAGGGTTAGGGTTAGGGTTAGGGTTAGGGTTAGGGTTAGGGTTAGGGTTAGGGTTAGGGTTAGGGTTAGGGTTAGGGTTAGGGTTAGGGTTAGGGTTAGGGTTAGGGTTAGGGTTAGGGTTAGGGTTAGGGTTAGGGTTAGGGTTAGGGTTAGGGTTAGGGTTAGGGTTAGGGTTAGGGTTAGGGTTAGGGTTAGGGTTAGGGTTAGGGTTAGGGTTAGGGTTAGGGTTAGGGTTAGGGTTAGGGTTAGGGTTAGGGTTAGGGTTAGGGTTAGGGTTAGGGTTAGGGTTAGGGTTAGGGTTAGGGTTAGGGTTAGGGTTAGGGTTAGGGTTAGGGTTAGGGTTAGGGTTAGGGTTAGGGTTAGGGTTAGGGTTAGGGTTAGGGTTAGGGTTAGGGTTAGGGTTAGGGTTAGGGTTAGGGTTAGGGTTAGGGTTAGGGTTAGGGTTAGGGTTAGGGTTAGGGTTAGGGTTAGGGTTAGGGTTAGGGTTAGGGTTAGGGTTAGGGTTAGGGTTAGGGTTAGGGTTAGGGTTAGGGTTAGGGTTAGGGTTAGGGTTAGGGTTAGGGTTAGGGTTAGGGTTAGGGTTAGGGTTAGGGTTAGGGTTAGGGTTAGGGTTAGGGTTAGGGTTAGGGTTAGGGTTAGGGTTAGGGTTAGGGTTAGGGTTAGGGTTAGGGTTAGGGTTAGGGTTAGGGTTAGGGTTAGGGTTAGGGTTAGGGTTAGGGTTAGGGTTAGGGTTAGGGTTAGGGTTAGGGTTAGGGTTAGGGTTAGGGTTAGGGTTAGGGTTAGGGTTAGGGTTAGGGTTAGGGTTAGGGTTAGGGTTAGGGTTAGGGTTAGGGTTAGGGTTAGGGTTAGGGTTAGGGTTAGGGTTAGGGTTAGGGTTAGGGTTAGGGTTAGGGTTAGGGTTAGGGTTAGGGTTAGGGTTAGGGTTAGGGTTAGGGTTAGGGTTAGGGTTAGGGTTAGGGTTAGGGTTAGGGTTAGGGTTAGGGTTAGGGTTAGGGTTAGGGTTAGGGTTAGGGTTAGGGTTAGGGTTAGGGTTAGGGTTAGGGTTAGGGTTAGGGTTAGGGTTAGGGTTAGGGTTAGGGTTAGGGTTAGGGTTAGGGTTAGGGTTAGGGTTAGGGTTAGGGTTAGGGTTAGGGTTAGGGTTAGGGTTAGGGTTAGGGTTAGGGTTAGGGTTAGGGTTAGGGTTAGGGTTAGGGTTAGGGTTAGGGTTAGGGTTAGGGTTAGGGTTAGGGTTAGGGTTAGGGTTAGGGTTAGGGTTAGGGTTAGGGTTAGGGTTAGGGTTAGGGTTAGGGTTAGGGTTAGGGTTAGGGTTAGGGTTAGGGTTAGGGTTAGGGTTAGGGTTAGGGTTAGGGTTAGGGTTAGGGTTAGGGTTAGGGTTAGGGTTAGGGTTAGGGTTAGGGTTAGGGTTAGGGTTAGGGTTAGGGTTAGGGTTAGGGTTAGGGTTAGGGTTAGGGTTAGGGTTAGGGTTAGGGTTAGGGTTAGGGTTAGGGTTAGGGTTAGGGTTAGGGTTAGGGTTAGGGTTAGGGTTAGGGTTAGGGTTAGGGTTAGGGTTAGGGTTAGGGTTAGGGTTAGGGTTAGGGTTAGGGTTAGGGTTAGGGTTAGGGTTAGGGTTAGGGTTAGGGTTAGGGTTAGGGTTAGGGTTAGGGTTAGGGTTAGGGTTAGGGTTAGGGTTAGGGTTAGGGTTAGGGTTAGGGTTAGGGTTAGGGTTAGGGTTAGGGTTAGGGTTAGGGTTAGGGTTAGGGTTAGGGTTAGGGTTAGGGTTAGGGTTAGGGTTAGGGTTAGGGTTAGGGTTAGGGTTAGGGTTAGGGTTAGGGTTAGGGTTAGGGTTAGGGTTAGGGTTAGGGTTAGGGTTAGGGTTAGGGTTAGGGTTAGGGTTAGGGTTAGGGTTAGGGTTAGGGTTAGGGTTAGGGTTAGGGTTAGGGTTAGGGTTAGGGTTAGGGTTAGGGTTAGGGTTAGGGTTAGGGTTAGGGTTAGGGTTAGGGTTAGGGTTAGGGTTAGGGTTAGGGTTAGGGTTAGGGTTAGGGTTAGGGTTAGGGTTAGGGTTAGGGTTAGGGTTAGGGTTAGGGTTAGGGTTAGGGTTAGGGTTAGGGTTAGGGTTAGGGTTAGGGTTAGGGTTAGGGTTAGGGTTAGGGTTAGGGTTAGGGTTAGGGTTAGGGTTAGGGTTAGGGTTAGGGTTAGGGTTAGGGTTAGGGTTAGGGTTAGGGTTAGGGTTAGGGTTAGGGTTAGGGTTAGGGTTAGGGTTAGGGTTAGGGTTAGGGTTAGGGTTAGGGTTAGGGTTAGGGTTAGGGTTAGGGTTAGGGTTAGGGTTAGGGTTAGGGTTAGGGTTAGGGTTAGGGTTAGGGTTAGGGTTAGGGTTAGGGTTAGGGTTAGGGTTAGGGTTAGGGTTAGGGTTAGGGTTAGGGTTAGGGTTAGGGTTAGGGTTAGGGTTAGGGTTAGGGTTAGGGTTAGGGTTAGGGTTAGGGTTAGGGTTAGGGTTAGGGTTAGGGTTAGGGTTAGGGTTAGGGTTAGGGTTAGGGTTAGGGTTAGGGTTAGGGTTAGGGTTAGGGTTAGGGTTAGGGTTAGGGTTAGGGTTAGGGTTAGGGTTAGGGTTAGGGTTAGGGTTAGGGTTAGGGTTAGGGTTAGGGTTAGGGTTAGGGTTAGGGTTAGGGTTAGGGTTAGGGTTAGGGTTAGGGTTAGGGTTAGGGTTAGGGTTAGGGTTAGGGTTAGGGTTAGGGTTAGGGTTAGGGTTAGGGTTAGGGTTAGGGTTAGGGTTAGGGTTAGGGTTAGGGTTAGGGTTAGGGTTAGGGTTAGGGTTAGGGTTAGGGTTAGGGTTAGGGTTAGGGTTAGGGTTAGGGTTAGGGTTAGGGTTAGGGTTAGGGTTAGGGTTAGGGTTAGGGTTAGGGTTAGGGTTAGGGTTAGGGTTAGGGTTAGGGTTAGGGTTAGGGTTAGGGTTAGGGTTAGGGTTAGGGTTAGGGTTAGGGTTAGGGTTAGGGTTAGGGTTAGGGTTAGGGTTAGGGTTAGGGTTAGGGTTAGGGTTAGGGTTAGGGTTAGGGTTAGGGTTAGGGTTAGGGTTAGGGTTAGGGTTAGGGTTAGGGTTAGGGTTAGGGTTAGGGTTAGGGTTAGGGTTAGGGTTAGGGTTAGGGTTAGGGTTAGGGTTAGGGTTAGGGTTAGGGTTAGGGTTAGGGTTAGGGTTAGGGTTAGGGTTAGGGTTAGGGTTAGGGTTAGGGTTAGGGTTAGGGTTAGGGTTAGGGTTAGGGTTAGGGTTAGGGTTAGGGTTAGGGTTAGGGTTAGGGTTAGGGTTAGGGTTAGGGTTAGGGTTAGGGTTAGGGTTAGGGTTAGGGTTAGGGTTAGGGTTAGGGTTAGGGTTAGGGTTAGGGTTAGGGTTAGGGTTAGGGTTAGGGTTAGGGTTAGGGTTAGGGTTAGGGTTAGGGTTAGGGTTAGGGTTAGGGTTAGGGTTAGGGTTAGGGTTAGGGTTAGGGTTAGGGTTAGGGTTAGGGTTAGGGTTAGGGTTAGGGTTAGGGTTAGGGTTAGGGTTAGGGTTAGGGTTAGGGTTAGGGTTAGGGTTAGGGTTAGGGTTAGGGTTAGGGTTAGGGTTAGGGTTAGGGTTAGGGTTAGGGTTAGGGTTAGGGTTAGGGTTAGGGTTAGGGTTAGGGTTAGGGTTAGGGTTAGGGTTAGGGTTAGGGTTAGGGTTAGGGTTAGGGTTAGGGTTAGGGTTAGGGTTAGGGTTAGGGTTAGGGTTAGGGTTAGGGTTAGGGTTAGGGTTAGGGTTAGGGTTAGGGTTAGGGTTAGGGTTAGGGTTAGGGTTAGGGTTAGGGTTAGGGTTAGGGTTAGGGTTAGGGTTAGGGTTAGGGTTAGGGTTAGGGTTAGGGTTAGGGTTAGGGTTAGGGTTAGGGTTAGGGTTAGGGTTAGGGTTAGGGTTAGGGTTAGGGTTAGGGTTAGGGTTAGGGTTAGGGTTAGGGTTAGGGTTAGGGTTAGGGTTAGGGTTAGGGTTAGGGTTAGGGTTAGGGTTAGGGTTAGGGTTAGGGTTAGGGTTAGGGTTAGGGTTAGGGTTAGGGTTAGGGTTAGGGTTAGGGTTAGGGTTAGGGTTAGGGTTAGGGTTAGGGTTAGGGTTAGGGTTAGGGTTAGGGTTAGGGTTAGGGTTAGGGTTAGGGTTAGGGTTAGGGTTAGGGTTAGGGTTAGGGTTAGGGTTAGGGTTAGGGTTAGGGTTAGGGTTAGGGTTAGGGTTAGGGTTAGGGTTAGGGTTAGGGTTAGGGTTAGGGTTAGGGTTAGGGTTAGGGTTAGGGTTAGGGTTAGGGTTAGGGTTAGGGTTAGGGTTAGGGTTAGGGTTAGGGTTAGGGTTAGGGTTAGGGTTAGGGTTAGGGTTAGGGTTAGGGTTAGGGTTAGGGTTAGGGTTAGGGTTAGGGTTAGGGTTAGGGTTAGGGTTAGGGTTAGGGTTAGGGTTAGGGTTAGGGTTAGGGTTAGGGTTAGGGTTAGGGTTAGGGTTAGGGTTAGGGTTAGGGTTAGGGTTAGGGTTAGGGTTAGGGTTAGGGTTAGGGTTAGGGTTAGGGTTAGGGTTAGGGTTAGGGTTAGGGTTAGGGTTAGGGTTAGGGTTAGGGTTAGGGTTAGGGTTAGGGTTAGGGTTAGGGTTAGGGTTAGGGTTAGGGTTAGGGTTAGGGTTAGGGTTAGGGTTAGGGTTAGGGTTAGGGTTAGGGTTAGGGTTAGGGTTAGGGTTAGGGTTAGGGTTAGGGTTAGGGTTAGGGTTAGGGTTAGGGTTAGGGTTAGGGTTAGGGTTAGGGTTAGGGTTAGGGTTAGGGTTAGGGTTAGGGTTAGGGTTAGGGTTAGGGTTAGGGTTAGGGTTAGGGTTAGGGTTAGGGTTAGGGTTAGGGTTAGGGTTAGGGTTAGGGTTAGGGTTAGGGTTAGGGTTAGGGTTAGGGTTAGGGTTAGGGTTAGGGTTAGGGTTAGGGTTAGGGTTAGGGTTAGGGTTAGGGTTAGGGTTAGGGTTAGGGTTAGGGTTAGGGTTAGGGTTAGGGTTAGGGTTAGGGTTAGGGTTAGGGTTAGGGTTAGGGTTAGGGTTAGGGTTAGGGTTAGGGTTAGGGTTAGGGTTAGGGTTAGGGTTAGGGTTAGGGTTAGGGTTAGGGTTAGGGTTAGGGTTAGGGTTAGGGTTAGGGTTAGGGTTAGGGTTAGGGTTAGGGTTAGGGTTAGGGTTAGGGTTAGGGTTAGGGTTAGGGTTAGGGTTAGGGTTAGGGTTAGGGTTAGGGTTAGGGTTAGGGTTAGGGTTAGGGTTAGGGTTAGGGTTAGGGTTAGGGTTAGGGTTAGGGTTAGGGTTAGGGTTAGGGTTAGGGTTAGGGTTAGGGTTAGGGTTAGGGTTAGGGTTAGGGTTAGGGTTAGGGTTAGGGTTAGGGTTAGGGTTAGGGTTAGGGTTAGGGTTAGGGTTAGGGTTAGGGTTAGGGTTAGGGTTAGGGTTAGGGTTAGGGTTAGGGTTAGGGTTAGGGTTAGGGTTAGGGTTAGGGTTAGGGTTAGGGTTAGGGTTAGGGTTAGGGTTAGGGTTAGGGTTAGGGTTAGGGTTAGGGTTAGGGTTAGGGTTAGGGTTAGGGTTAGGGTTAGGGTTAGGGTTAGGGTTAGGGTTAGGGTTAGGGTTAGGGTTAGGGTTAGGGTTAGGGTTAGGGTTAGGGTTAG
>CM060577.1:9220101-9299687 GCA_030625065.1 Alectoris magna | reverse complement strand
GGGACCCCCAGGGGGATCAGTTGGGGTCTCTGTGAGCACAGAACGATCCCTAAGGGGTCTGTGGGGGAGAATATGGGGTACATGGAGGGGAATACAGGGTCTGTGGGGGGATATGGGGTCTGGTGGGGGGAATATGGTGTGTGAGAGTTTGGGATATGGGGTCTATGGGGTCTGTGGGGGACTACGGGGCCTACAGAGGGATCTGGGGTCGGTGGGGAGGTCAATGGGGCTCTATGGGACCCAGCAGTACCTGCACTCCGGGGGGGGCCGCCCTCCCGCGCCCACTGCGCCGCCTCCAGCCGCCAGGAGGCGCACGAGGGCTCCCCAACGTGCAGCAGGACGTTCTCGGGTTTGATGTCCGTGTGGATGATCTTACATTTGGTGTGCAGGTAGTCCAGGCCCTCCAGCACCTGGGGGGGGGGCCACATTTTGGGGGGGGAATCCCCATATTGAGAGGGGGGACACCCTTACAGTTGGGGGGGGGGTACCCGAGTGAATGGGGTTTGGGTTGGAAGCTCTCAGGCAGCCCCCAAAGCATTGGTTGGCCCTACGGGGTAACGGGGAGGGGGGCTGAGGGGCTCTGAGGGTGCACTGGGGATTGTGGGAGAGGGGTAAAAGGACAGCAGAGAGGATATGGGGGCCTGTGGGGGTACACGGGGTCCCAAAAAAGCATTTGGGGTCTTTATGGGGCACATTGGGGGTCCCTGTGAGGATTTGTGGGGTCCCTATGGGAGCAGGAAGAGCTCTGGGTGCTCTGGGGGGTGGGGGCTCCATGGGGCAAGGCTCTGTGGGCAGTGCTCTGTGGGGCAGGCTGTGGGGTTCTATGGGGCAGGCTGTGGGGCAGCCCCACCTGTCTGACGATGCTCTTGACGCAGGGCAGCGGCAGCCCCTGGTAGTTGGAGCGGATGATCCAGCGCAGCAATTGGTGGCCCAGCACCTCCAGCACCATCACAACGTCTGAGAGGGTCAAGGAGCCCACAGAGGGGTGCGGGATGTGGGGGGGTGGGTTATGGGGCGGGGGGGGTCCCAAAGGATACGGATGCCGTTGACCCTGAGATGCGGAAGTGGTCGATGAGCTGCACAATGTTGTCCCGCTTTGGGTCCGTGGGGTCCGAATCGCGAACCTGGGGGGGATAAGGGGGGGTTTGGGGGGATCATGGGGGTGTTGGGGGGGGGTAAATATGGGGCCGTTGGGGGGGATATGGAAGTTTCAGGGGCGAATATGAGGGTGCTAGGGGGGTATGGGGGGGGTTGAGGGTGAATATGGGGGTTCTGGGGGCAGATATGGAGAGCTTTGGGGGGATATGGGGGTTTTGGGGGGGTATAGAAGGGGTATGGGGGGGTTCTGGGGGGACCTGGGGCGTATGTGGGGGGTCCTCACACATTTCAGCAGCCTGATCTCATCCAGCGCCGTCTCGGTGTACTGCGCCGCGCTCTTCACCACCTTCAGCGCCACGAAGCGCTTCCTCCTTTTTTGTTGGGGGGTGGGGGTGGCACACAGTGAGGGCGGGCGGGGTGGGGGCACACAGTGAGGGCAGGGGGCTCCCGGCGCCCCCCCCCGCCCCGTCACTCACCGCGTGTCCCAGCACAGCCACACGGTGGCGAAGTGCCCCCAGCCCAGCTTACGCAGCACGTGGTAGCGGCCCTGCAGCAGCTCCCCGATGCACACCGGGCAATACCCGCCTGGGGGGCACGGAGACCCCCGGGGGGGACCCCAAAAACGGCATTTGGAGACACCCCCCAAACAGACTCAGGACCCCCCGACGTCAGGAGGGGCTCCATTTGCAGCCACCCCCCGCATTTAGGTAGCCTCCCCCCCCCCCCCCACCAGCATTAGGGATCCACCCCTCATTTGGGGGCCCCCCCAGAGGATTGGGGACCCCTCTCCCACTTTGGGACCCCCCCCCAGTTTGCAGACATCCCCCCACCCTTTGGGAACCCCACGAAGTTTGGGGACCCCCCCCAAAGTTTGCAGACCACCCCCAATTTTCGGGACCTCCCCAAGGTTTGGAAACCGCCCCCTCCGCCCCCAATTTGGAACCCCATGCATTTTGAGACCCCCCCCCCCCCCATTTCAGGACACATTTGGGCTTCTTCCATCATTTGGGACCCCCACATATGTTAAAGTGCCCCCCCATTTTGGGACCCTCCCCCAACTAACCCTCCACGTTTGAAGCCCACCCCATTTTGGGACCCCCCCTTCACTCAGGACCCCCCCATAGATCCGGAATCCCCTCCCCCATTTCTGCAGCCCCCCCCAACCTTTGCAGTAATCTCGGGGGTCCTCCTGCTCCCCTTCGTCCGACCCAGCAGCCCCCCCAGCAGTGGGGGAAGGGCGGGGGGGGGGCCTGGGGACGCATCCTGGGGGGGGCTGGGGGTCCTGGCCGGATGGGAGCAGCGTTGGGAACCCCCCCAGCCCCCCTATTCCTCATCGCTTCTCTCCCCCATGCTGAAGGTTGACCCCACAGAGGCCCCCCCCCCCCCCCCCACTGCTGGAATTGAAGAGGACTTGCAATGCATTATGGGGTGTTTAAAGCCCCCCCCCCCCCCCCCAATTAAAAATAGAACTGAGCTCAGGGCAACGTGGGGTTAAAAATAGCGCCAGGCTGAGCGGGGAGGAATGGGGGCCCCACGGGGGGGGTCTGAGCCCCCCCACCCCACAGCAGCCATGGGGGTTTGCAGCCCCTCTGGGTGAGGAGGGGGCATTTGGAGGGGGGGGGTGCATCTGGGGGAGTAACTGGGGTGGGGGCATGGGGGGGGGTGGGGGGGTAAATGGGGGTGAGGGGTAAGTGGGGTTGGGGTAATTGGGGTTGGGATAAAGGTGGGTGGGGATATTTGAAGGGGGGAAGTATTTGGCGGGGGTGTTTGGGGGGGTTCTCACCGCGGAGACTGTTTTAATTTTTTCTCCCTTTTCCTTTTTTTTTTCTTTCTGCCTATTTCTGAAAAACGGGGAGGTGGGGGGGGATGAGCAGAAGGCACACAAAGGGGGGGGGACCCCCGCAATACAGACCCCCCCCTTCATCGCCCAACCCACCCCCAATCCTTCACAAAGTGCCTCAAAGCCCCCCTCCCCACCTTCCACCCCCCATAATCCCAGATCCCACAGCCCTCCTTTTACTGCACACTCCCCTCAGGACCCCCCCAGACCCATTTTTATCCCACAAAACCCTTCAGGACCCCTCCAACCTCCCCCAGAATCTCCCCCCCACCAACCAGCCCAACTTTTACTTCACGGACCCCCCCAGGACCCTCCGACACACTTTTACCACATGGACCTCCCCCAGAGACCCCTAGGACCCTTCAGGATCCCCCCAGACCCACTTTTATCCCACAAAACCCCTCAGGTCCCCGCCAAAATCCCCCCCCCCCCCCAGCCCCACATTCACCTCATAAACCCCCCCAGGACCCCCCCCAGGCCAATTTTCACCTCACGGACCCCCCAACCCCACAGGGCCCCCCCCAGGCCCACTTTCACCTCACAAAACCCCTCAGGACCTCCTGCAGACCCCTCCCTCCAACCTCAGGCCCCACTTTTACCATAATCCCCTCCTCCCCTCCCCAGAACTCCCCCAGACCCCCATTTCCCCTCACTGCCCCACCCCCCCCCCCTTTACCTCAGCTTCGCTCAATTCCTCACTTTTTCCCTCAAAAACCGCCTTTTTTTCCCTCACCTGTCCTCGCGCCCGCCGCCCCCCCGCGCAGCTCCATGCCGCGCTCCGCCGCTCTGCGCATGCGCCGCTCCTCTCACAGAAGAGGAGGGGCGGGAAACTGCCCCCGCCGAGCGCGGGCCAATGGGAAGCGCCCATCGGGCCTTTGCCCCACCCTCAGCTGTCGCCATGGAGACGGCGCTCTGCGCGCTTCGTCGTGTCGCGTTATACGGAACGCTTCGGCTGCTGATTGGCTGCCGCTTACGTCATCACTCAGTGACTCGCTGCCATGGCAACAGCTGGGCGCCCCAGCGGCCTGGTAAGCCCCGCGCTTCCGAAGTAGGCCTTCGCCCTCCAAAAACCGCGCTTTTGTCCCCGAAACGGAACCCAGGCGCACAGAAGAGGGCCACCGAGCAACCCCCAACCATGCCCAGGCCTCACTCGCACATAAACTCCCTTAATTAACTTTATCCCCCCAGTAAATAGCTCTCCACAACTCAGCCCACGCCCACGGCTGCACCCTCCCCACTTTTATTTTATCCCTTGCATCATTTTCAGACCCTTCAAACAATTTGCACGCACTCCCACTCCCCAGACACAGCGAAGAGACCCTAAAGAGTTCCTTAAAGGACAGAAAACCCCCCTTAAAGTGACTCTCAAAGGACACACCACCCTCCCCCAAGCAGCGAAAACCTCCCCCAAATGGCGCAGCCCACCTCCCCCCCCCTCAGTATGCTGGGGGGGCTCCTCCATACTAAGAGGGGGGGGCAGAAGGGGTCCCCCCAAAGAGAAGGGGCGGGGGCTGCTGGGCATCAGTTTAATACCGGGGTGAAGAGGGGCGGGGGGAGGGGCAGCACCCAAACCCTCTCCCCCCTCCCCGCCAATTGGTGTGTGGGGGTGGTTGGATGCTCTGTGAGGGCAGGGGGACAGAAAGTGGGACCCCCCCCCCCCCCCCCAAAATATAGTAAAACCCCACAAGGAAAGAGGTGACCCTAGAAAAAATAGGAGCCCTTCACCCTCCCTCCTTCCCCACCCCCCCCAAGATTTCACGAGGGGAGGGGTCCAACCACCCCCCCCCACAAAAAAAAAATATTCATAATAAAGCCGAGGTTTGTCTCGCGGCGTCCAGCGCTGTGTCCCCCTCCCACTCCTGTACTGGGGAGGGGGAGGCCCCCCCCGGCCATGCATGCCTCGAGGTCCCTGGGTGGGCTTTGATGTGGAGCTGTGGGGTTGGGGGGTGGGGGGGGGGGCAGTGGGGGGGTCCGGGGTTTTGCAGTCCAGGGGTTCAATATCAACTTTTGTCGGGGTTGGGGTCTCTGTGGCGGGAGGTCTTCATGGTCTCCAGGTACTCCTGCTGTGAGACGGCCAGGACTGATGCCAGGATCTCATCGTCCTCCCAGTCGTTGAGGCCTGGGGGATAGCAGAGGAGGGATGAAATTAATGGGGGGGGCATCATAAAAATTCAAAGAGTTTGCCCCCAAAATTAAAGCGATGGAGAACCCCATAGCACAACAGTGCCTTCAGTAGGGCACTATGGGTATATGCCGTGGTACACTGAACCCCCCCCCAGCTCCTCTTCTCAACAAAATGACCTCTAAAGCACTGTATTCCTCGCACACGTTCTCCCTCCCCAATAAAGAAAAAAAAAAAGCCCCCAAATTGCCCCAAAACTAACCCCTTAAGAATGACTTCAACAAAGGGGGGGCTGTGGTGGGGAAAGCATTGAGCCCCCCCCAGAAATAACCCCCCCAACAGAAACATAACAGCTTTTCACACACACAAAAAAACCACCTCTCAAATGACCTCGCAAAACCAAAACCAATAAGTAAACCACCCCCCAACCCCAAAAAAAAGCCTAAAATGAAACGAGAATCCACCAAAGATCCCAAATACCCCCCCCCAAAAGACCCCTCCCTCACCAAAGGCAGTGGGGGACATCTGCTGCATGATGGCACGGCACTCCAATGCTGGATAAAGGGACACCAGAGGGGGGGTGGCCCGGCCCCCCCCTGCCCCCAGCTGGCTGCTGGTCCCTGTGGGGTGGCAGAGTTGGGAGGGCAGACATCCCATAACACCATTGAGACCCCCAGACCCTTCCAGTACCTCCATGACCCCCATAATCCCCATTTTATGCCCCCCCCCCATACCCTACAATGCCATTTAGTCCTCCAGTAACCCCATAACCTCTCTTTGAGCACTCTCAAAAGCTCCCATTTAAACCCCCATAATCCCACTTAATACTCCTCAGTAACCCATTATCTCCAGCACCGCATAACCCCATTTTATGCCGCTTAGAACCCCATTTTACGCCCACTTGCTACCCCATTAACCACATTTTATCCCCTTTTTATCTTCCTCAGAGCTCCACAAACCCCATTTTATGCTCCTCAGAACCCCACAACCCCCATACAGCCCCTCTACACCCCCTATAACCACCATTTAACCCCTCCCCCACCTACATACCATCCCCCCCCCTCACCCACCTGGAGCGCAGGGCGATGGGGGCTTCCCAGGGGGAGGGACGCTGGGTGATGGGGGTTTGGGGCCAGGGGCTTCGGGGTGCAGCCCGGGATGCTCCGGGGAGGGGGCGGCGCTGCGGGGCCGGGGGGAGCGGCCGCTCCACTCCTCCAGGCCGCTGGCAGCCGCTGCTGTGGCTGAGCTGCATGTGGCGCTGGCCTTGCGTGGCTGGGGGGGAGGCAGGGGGATCAACAATGGGGGCAGCTCTGGGGGGCAGTTATGGGGGGAGCTATTGGGGCAGCAAGGGGGGTCATACATGGGGGGTAGCAGGGAATCCCTCCCCATGTGGGATGGGGACGGGGGGGGGGGGGGGTCCTGGGGCCCCAAACAACATGGGACAAAGGGATGGGTGTAAATAGGGATAGAGCATGGGGGTGGAATGGGGTAAGAGAGGGGGATGAGAGGGTGGTTATGGGAGTGAGGAGCGCAATGGGGGGTAAGGAGGGGGAAATGAATCCCAGTGGGGGACGGGAGGTGGAAGAGAGTGACTTGTGATGCCATAAAATGGGACGCAGACCACACTGGGGGGGGGCACAGGACCCACTGCAGTACAAAAGGGGGCACAAAGAGGGACCCAGAACCCAGGGCAGTGTGGGATGGGGGCAGGCGGACCTGCCGGGCCTGCTTCTCCTGGTCACGCAGCCACTGCAGGTAGGACTCGCGCGCCACCTGCTCCTCGATGGCCTCATTGGTGGCTTCCCAGTCCGTGGCACGCTTCTTGTCCTCCAGCATCTGCTGCTCGATCCACGACTCCTCCGACGTCTTGATGGCGCTCTTCATCAGCGACTGCTCCGCCAGCTGGGGGCGGGGCCACTAGCTAAGCCACGCCCCTCTGCATAGGCCACACCCCCACAGCCCCTTTGCACCACTTTCTGCAAGGCTGCGGCACCTGGCCACGCTCCCCAACAGCAAACCACACCTCCTTTCCCCAGGCCACGCCCCTACCCCACCACGCCCCCTTTGTGCCACTATCTGCAAGATGGCAACGAGTGGCCACGCCCCCTAACAGCAAATCACGCCCACCTCATCCCAGGCCACGCCCTCTAACATCAAACCACGCCCCTATTGATCTACCACACCCACTTTGCAACACCCTTTAGGGCAGCAACTCTTGGCCACACCCCCAAACGCCAAACCACGCCCCCTTCCAGGCCACGCCCCCGAGCCCCATGCCCCCTCTTATAGGGCAGCCCCCCCACTGACCCCAGGTTTGAAGGACGGCAGCCCCAGCCCCACCCCGATGGTGGCTTTGTTGGGGTTGACGACGGAGTTGTAGTGGATGTTGCGGTGGTAGCTGACCCGGATGGGTTCGTCCTCATTGTGCTGGATCCCATGGAAGGTGTTGATGGGTTCTGTGGGGACAGCAACATGTGGGACCCCCAGGAATCCATAGGGCAGACCCCACAGTCACCCCCAAAGCAGAACCTGGGGACCCTAAGGACCCTAAAAGGACATCTAGGTGCCCCAAAATGGTACCCAAAACTCACAGGGGCTCCACAACCACCTGGAAAACCCCCAGCAATGTCATCTGGGGGTTCACAGACCCACAACCACCTGTGAGTCCCAAAAAAGCAACGGGGGGCCCCACAAGAAACTGCCCAGAGATCTCCAGAAACACCATAAGAGTACAGGCAGAAGTCCCACAATAGCACCTGGGACCCCCACAGCCACATGGAAACTCTCAAAGCAGCATCTGGGGATCCATGGGACCCCAAAAATGCCCAGAAAACCCCCAAAGCAGAGCTCGGAGACCCATAGAGACCCCAAAACACCTCCTGGGGACCCAGGAGCCCCAAAACAGCCTGGAAAATCCTTTAAACAGCACCTGCGGGGCTCAGAATGGTCCCTGTGCACCCATGGGGACCCATAGGAATGCCCAACCCCCCCCCCCCCAGAAAAGGTTAAACAACACCCCAGAACCCCCAGGACAGAACAGAGACCTCCACATCCACACCCCAGGACTCCCACAAAGGCACTGCAGGGACCTCCAGGCCCTGTGGGGTCCCACAGCCCCCTGCAGGGTCACCCAGCCCTACTGGGGCCGTACCGGTGCCGTACTGGTAGACCTCGACGGGGCGGTTGTACATCTCGGCCATGGCCTGCATCTCAATGTGGTTCCCATGGCAGGTGCTCTTGCGCTTGCGGTTGATGTAAGTGGTGAAATCCTCCGTCACGTAGTTGGAGAAATAGTCGGCGTTCTTCATCTGAGGACACGGGGGGGGATGAGGCCCAGTACGGCCCAGTACGGCCCAGTGCCCCCTGCAGCCTTTCTCAATGCTTTTCCATCCCTCCCAGTGCCACACAGTTGGCCCTCAGGACACCAAAGTATCTTCCAAGGTACCTCAGCTCCTCTCAGTGCCCCCCAGTTCCCCCCCAAGGGTTTCCAGAATAACCCAGTGCCTGCCTATTTGCTCCCCAGACCCTTCCCAGTACATCCCAGCACTTCCCAGTGTCGCCCCTCAATGCTTTTCTATCCCTCCCAGTGCCCCAAACTTGGCTGTCAAGACACCTAAGTGCCCCCAGGGCACCTCAGTTCCTCTCAGTGTCCCCCAATTCCCCCCCAGTGCCCTCCTATGTGCTCCCCAGACTGCCCTCCAGTACATCCCAGTGCGTTCCAGGCCTCCCCATCACAGGGTCCTCCCCCTCACCAGGTAATCCATGCAGTGCTTCCGCACCACTTCGTGCATGTCCTGATCTCCGTACACCTGATCGGCTGCGGCAGGGGGGCACAAAGTGACAGCCGTGTGAGGCACTGCAGGTGGGTGATAACGCCGTGATAAGGGGGTGGGGGGGGGCACAAGGGGGGCTCACCCACAGCCCGGAACAGGCAGGCACCATCCTCCTTCATGCGTTTGATGATGAAGCCCTTCTTCTCCCGCAGAGCCTTCTCAAACCGGTGCTCCTGCTGGAGACACAGCAGGGCTCAGGGTGGGGTGGGGAGGGAAGGCCGTAGGGATGGGGTCAGGGTAGGGGACACCCAAGGGGGGGTGATGGGTTCAAGGTGGTAAGGATGGGTGTAGCGATGGGCTCAGGGTGGGGAAGGAACACTGGGGAAGGGGATGGGCTCGGGGATGCAGCGATTCAGATAAAGAGCCAACAGAAGGTGCCAGCTTTGCAGATGGACTGAGGGCCACGGGGATGGGGCGGGGACAAAGGCACACAGAGGAGAGCACCAGTGTCCGAAATGGGCTCAACCACACGGAGATAAGAGGAATAAAATGACTCCGTGGGGTGTGACAGTGTCAGAGGGGGGAGGGAATAAAAACACCTTGGGGGGGGGGGGGGGGGGGGGGGGTGAAACTCGAGGGTGAGTTTGGGGATGCAGTGACCTCAGGGATGAGTTTGGAGTCATGAAAATAAGAGAAACAAAAGCATCGGGGGGGGAAGGGAGGCAGCCACGGCCTCAGGGATAAGAGCTATGGGGGGATGAGGGGGATCAACGCCACCTGGGGGGGGGGGTGGCACTCCAGGATACCCCGCCGCCCCCGGCCCCCCACCTGCTCGGCCGTGGCCGGGTCCATCTCCACGCGGGCCGCCTCGTATTCATCCTCACTGTTGTAGCCTCCTCCGGCCTCGTCGGGCCCAGGGCTGCCCCCGGAGCCCAACCCCAGCCCCAGCGCCAGGCCCCCACCGCCGGGCCCGGAGCCGCCCCCCGCGCTGGGCCCGGCCCCTCCACGCCGCCGCCGTTTGCTGTGCCCGGGGCCTCCCCCTCCTCCTCCTCCCCCGGGGCCGCGGGGTTCGGGCAGCCCCAGAGCGGCCGCGTCGAGACCCAGCAGTGAAGCGGGGCCGTCCGCACCGCCAGGGCCGCCGCCGCCGGGGCCTCCGGGGCCGGAGGGAGGAGGAGAAGCGGCGGAAGGCAGCCCGGCCCAGCCTCGCAGCGGCGGAGGGGGCGAGGCCCGGGGCCGCGGGCCCACACCGGGGCCAACGGGCTCTCCGACGCCGCCGGGGCCGCGCTCGGGGCCGGAGTCCGCTCCCCGCTCGGGGCCGGCGTCGGGGCCGGAGTCAGCATCGCCGTCGGGAGCCGGGACCGCTTTTTTCTTCGGGAGGATCGTCATGGCGGGGAGCGCATGGAAGGCCCCGCTGGGCCGGCGGGCCCCGCCGTGCCCGGGACCCGGCCCCGCTGCTCCCCGCGGGCCCCGCGGAACCGGGGGGGCCTGAGCGAGGCCCCCCCGGGGCGGCGGCGGCGAGGGCGGGGCGGCGGGGCCGGGGCTGAGGGTTGAAGCTTAAGGCGCTGAGGCCGCCGGGCGCCGTGTCAACATCAACAGCGGCGACCTCTGACCCCCAGCGCCGCGCTTCCGGCTCGCCCCGGACGCCGCGCCGCCCTATTGGGCGACACCGCCCGCCCGGTATGCTCTGATTGGTCGCGCAGAAAGCTGCTGGGAAGGTATTGGGTGGAGAGTGGAGAGGAAGTCCCGCCCCTTTCCCCCTTCCGTCCTCCCTGTGGGGGCGGGACGGGCGTCGCTGCGGTGACGGCGCGGCGGGACACTGATTGGTCAGCCAGAAAGGCGGGGGGTAGGGACGGAGGGTCTAAGAAGACGCGGGCGCTGATTGGGGGCGACGGGCGGGGAGGCGGAGCCGCCGGCAGAGAGAGCGCTCATTGGACAGCGCGGAGAGGGAGCCCGAGGACAGCCGCGAACAGCGATTCGTCTCCACCCACGCCCGCCCCGAACTCCTCAGCGCAGCGTCCCATTGGCCAGCGCAAGCGACCTAATTTCCCATTGGCTGCCGCAGGCAGGACGAGCCCTCCCCACGCCGTCACTCAGAACGTGGCCCCGCCCCCTTCCTGCTGCCTCTTCCTCCGCCGGCTCCCAGCGCGCACCTCGGGCGCCCGGAGCCCCCTTCCCCGCCAGGGGACCCCCCGTCCCCCCGTCCCCACCACACATCTCCATTTCCAGACCGTTTATTAAAATCCACCTCATTGCCCCCAAATCCCCATCACAGAAAGCAGAGCCCCATTCGGGGGCATCCCGTGGTGGACTGAGGCCCCCCAACCCAGCTTCGTCCCCTTCCTCCGACTTGGGTAGCCGTGGGACTCTCAAGTTGGCTCCGAGGTGTCCCTGGGGTCCTCGGGCCCAGAGCCAGGGGGCTGCAGAGGTCTGGGGTGGGACTGAGGGCACCCCAAGGGTCTCAGGTCTGGATGTAGGGGGCTGTGGGGCTTTTGGATCGTGACCAAAGGGGTGCTGGGGGTCAATGTGCCTTCCGCCGGGGGCTGTCGTGGGCACGCTGGGCAGCAGAGAGGTGTTTGCAGGCATCAGCAATGAGGGCAGCAGGCACCACCACCCAGATCCCATTGAGCCCCACAAAGTACACCCAAAAATAAAGCGGGTGGGGGTCACTGTGGGTCCACCCCGCCCGTGCCTCTGTGGCGAAATAAAGGATGTCCCCATAGAGCTGCCCTATAGGGGGGAATGTAACACATTAGGGAGGAGGCAAACGGGCAGGACCCCGTCCAGGTGACCCCACGTACCGAGGGAGACGATTAGCTGCAGCACGAAGCGGGCGGGATGACGGCACAGGAAGGCCAGGAAGGTGAGGAAGCTGAGAGGACCCCAAGCCCACGCCGTCACCGTCTCCATGGCCACCGTGAAGTCATCGCTCCTGGAAGGGGGGGACACACACAGCCGGGTGCAGCAGCAACCCCTGGGGTCACCCCACATCCCCCACAGACCCCAACTTACGTCACATAGCGGCTGTCGGCTTTGGCATATTCCTTCCCTGTGGGCCACGAGGGGTTAATTGGGAAGGGATCGATCCTCATTGACCCCCCCCCCCCCGCCAACCCACCCCCCACCCGCTGCCCTGTGAACAGAACCCACAGAACCTCCACCCATTCGGGGACCTGGTGCCCCACTCCTCACCTGGGACCGCCCAGGGGCCCATGAACTCCCCATGGGAGGCACCAAATCCCCACTAACGCCCCCCAGGAGTCCGCAGACCCTTATTAACACCTCCCACACCCCCAGCAACATCCCATAGGAGGCCCCAGATCCTCACAAACACCTCCGAGATCCCCATTAACCCCCCATAAAAGGCCCCAGATAAACATGAACACCCCCCCCAGACCCTCATTTACTCCCCCAATAGGCTACCCCACAACACCACCCGCGAACGTCCTGCGACTCACAGACTTCGGCCAGCAGCCCGGTGTCGGCAGGCAGCTCCCGGTGCCGCAGGCTGAAGTACCCCTCGAGCACTCCGTGCACCCCGGCGCACACCAGGAACCAACTGACCGCCAGGCGCCGGACGGTGCTCCGCTCGGCCCGGCCCAGCGCCCAGCCCAGGGCCAGAAGCCCCACTCCCGCCGCCGCCACTGAGCCTGCGCACTGCCATCCGGGTCGCACATTGGTGACGTAGTGCGGCAGCGACAGCGTGCGCGGCCAATAGGGGTGCGTCGTCGTCTCCATGGCAACAGCGCCGCTCTCCCTGAGAGGAAAGAAGGAAACGCGCTCCAGAGGGCGGCTCCGGGCCCCGAGGCACCACCGCAGCTTCACCGGGCGCTGCGTCCGGATCCGTCCGCTCCGTTTTCACCCCTGGAACACCACGCGGCGCTCCGAACCCCTACGCTTTCCGTGGAACCTCACCAGGCTGGGCCTTCACTCAACTGAAAGGCCTGCCACCCAACCGGAAGGCCTACCTCTCTGCACAGCGGGTTCTGCTGGTCGCCCACCGCACCGCTCGGGCCTCTCTCCCGCACTGCACTCAACTCTGCCGCACTCTGCCCGCGTCGCCCCGCCTCCGGCCTTCGCCGCTCGCCCCTCGGCCAATCACTGCGCGTTTTCCGCCTGCTCCAGCCAACGGCCTCGTTCCCCGCCCGCCAACGCCGCTCGCTGATTGGTGGAGGCGGTCGCTGAGGCGATGTGGGACCAGGGGGCGGGGCGGAAGGTGAGGTCGGGGGCGTGGCCTCCCGGCGGGCGTAGACATGCCCATATTTGGATGACGATGCTCCTCCTACTCAGGTACCATCAGCTCCCATAGGTTCTATAGAGGTCCCCACCCAGGGCGGCACGTGGACCCCACAGCTCCGCCCCACGAGCACGCCGGGGCCGTATACACACATAAGGACCATATACTCTCCCAAGGAACTTCTACAGAGCGGACACCCCCAGGAATAATGCATCCCCCTCCCGTCGGACCCATAAGGACCCTACAGCCCCCCCCCCCCCCCCCCCTCCAAAATAAAAGAGCCGGAAGCAGAGGGGGCAGCAATCCCCTGTATTGTACAAACCCGGCTGTACAGCCCGCCCCAAAACCCCATTTTTTCCACCCAAAAAATCCTCCCACCCCCCCACACGTGGGGACGCTCCTTGGGGGGGGGGGGGGGCATGCAGCTGTGGGGAGGAGAAACAGCATCGCTCGCCAGGAGCGACCAGGAGGGGCGGAGGGGCTGCTTGTGGGGCTGCCCCACACTTGTGGGGCTCCTGCCCCCTAACCTGGGGTTCCCCTCTCCTGAATGTGGGTCCCCCTCCTACGCAAAACTTGGGGGTCACACCAGGGTGCCGGGGGGCTGCGGGTCGGGGTCGGCCACGGGGGGGTCCCTGAATCGAGGGTGTGAAACGTGGGGAAAGAAAGGTGAAATGAGGGGGAAAAACAACAGAGAAACAACAAAAAAAGGAAGAGAGAAAAAAGAAAGAGCAGTTAGGGCCCCCCCCAGGCAAACAGCCCCCCCAGGAAGACAGAACAGCCCCCCCAGAGAAGCTCGCGCCCCCACACCCCCCCAACCCCCCCCAAAACCCCAGAATTAAAGCAAAGGAGAAAATTAAGGGGGAAGAAAAGAGAAATTGGGGCACTTTGGGGGGGGGGGGTGGAACCTTGAAATTCAGGTTTTGAGGGCAGGGTCCCAATATGGGGACATTATGAGGTGGTGGTCCCCCAAAAAGGGGACTTCTGGGCTCATGTTGTGGGGGACCCCAACCCACCCCCCACCCCCAAATTTCTGAAGCCTCCAAACCGCAGATCCCTCCCCCCCCCCCCAACTAAAAGAGGGGTGTGTGGTAACCCCGGTGCCTCCCATACCTGGGGGTCAATGCCCCGGCGTAGCTGAGAGAGTGGGGCAGCCCGGGGGGGTCGCGACGACGTGGGGGGGGCCAGGCTGGGGGCTGCGGGCGGGGCTGTGGTGGTGGTGGGGGGGCATTTTGAGGCCCCCCTGTGTGCCGCAGGTACCAATCCCGCAGCCCCTCCAGCGCCAACCACTTCTGGCTGCGGCGTTGCTCAGCCGAGGGGGGGGCACAGCGACCCCGGGCGGCTTCAGGGGGTGGTTCGGGGGTCGCCCCCCCCCAGTCGATCAGAGCCTCGGAGCTGTTGCTACGGCGGGTGCGGGGGGGCGGAGGCAGAGCCGAGGAGGTGGGAGGTGGGGCCTGTGGGGGGGATGTGACCCCCGTTGGGGGCCCCCCCAGCTGGGAGTCCTGACTGCCCGACCACGGCCGGGGGGGCAGTCCTGAGGACTCCGGGCTGGGGATGGGGTCAGAGGAGTCAGGCAGGTGGTTTAGGGGGGAACCTTTTCCTATTGCCCCATTGCCCCTTTCTGGCCCCGCCAGATCCCCTTTTGCTGCCTCAAGACCCGCCTTCCACTGCCTCAGATCCCAGTACCTCCCAGCACCACCTCATTGACTGCATGCTCCCCTTTAACTGCCCCTCACCACCTCCCAATGCCCTCCCCACCCCCCATTATCGCCCGCGTGCCTCTCACTATTTCAACCCCACCACCTCTACCCACCCCCAACATCTCTAACATCCCCTATAACCCCCCCACAACCCTGTATAATCCCCCATAACTCCTTCTTGCCTTCTTCTACCCCCCAGAATAACCCCCCAAGCACCCAAAACCTTTTCAGTACCTCTTTTTCCCCTCCCCTCGCTGCATTTTGCATTCCATTATTTCCTCCCTTGCCTGGCTCTCACCTTCCCCCAGCAACCATTTGTGCCCCCCCCAAAACACTCACCGGCACAGGGGGGGCCCATGGGGGCTTCGTGCCAGCACTGGGGTGGCCGGGACACTGCGGCCCTCAAAACTGGAGGCACTGCGGGGCAGAGTCCGGGCGGGGCTGCCAAAATGAGGTGGCTGTGAGGATACAGGGGAGCATTACAGGAACGGGGGGTGGCTTTGGAGGTGGTATGGGCTCACCTGGTGGGGCTGGCAAGCGAGTTGCGGCGGCTGGGACCCCCGGTGGAGGGGTCTGAGGCCCAAAGGGGTCTGCGATCGGGGCTGCCAGACGGGGCCCTGGGGGGTGAGGGGCGTCCAGCCCCGCTCAGGGGGGGTTTTGGTGTGGGAAAGCCTGTAGGGAAAGGAACACAGCGTGGAAACTGGGGAGGCCCCCCCTTCTGGCGGAGCCTTGCATGGCACACAGGCACTCACCGTTCTCCAATCCAGGCAGCTCACAGAGGGACCCATTCTCATCTGGGATGGGGAGGAAAAATGGGAAGAAATTAAAGAGATTTCCTCAGAGAGCCCCTAAATCTCCTCTGTGACTCCCCCCACCCCTATGATTCTCATACCCTCCCCGTTCAACCCAGGACATCAGCCCCCCCCAGAATCCCTCCAACAACCACTATAGGCCCCCGTCATTGCCCCCACGACCCCTCCCACTGCTCCCAGGCCATCGTCATTTTCCCCAGGACCGCCCCTACTGGCCCCATCATTGCTCCCAGGCCCCTCCCAATTTCCCCAGGACCCCCCTCAGCCCCCCCCCCCCAGCTCACCCAGCTGTGCCCGGAGCTGCCGCAGCCTTTGGGCCGCCTCAGCCTGCAGCCGCTGTCGGCGCCGTCGCTGCTCCGGGGGCAGTCCGGGGGCGGATGCCAGACGCCGCGCAGCTTCCACCACCTGCAGCTGCACCGCCACCTCCCGCCGTGCCGCCCGAGCCGCCTGCGGGACGGGAATGGGATGTTACGCGGTCTTGAGACCACCGCCGGAGTGAGGACGGCCGCTCGGGGGCGCCATCGTGGCCCGCGGGCGCCGACATATGACGTCACGCTACAGCACCCCTCCATCGGGCACTGCGGACGCCATTGAGCCCCGAGCACCGCCGGCAGCCGCAGCGCTATGGCGCCCCCTACAGGGCTGGCGCCGATGGGACATCGGAGGAACGGCGTTGGAGCGCAGCGCTACCGGGAACGGCAGCTGCCGCGCGGCGTACGAGGGTCTGAGGACCACCAAAAGGGGCTGTGGGCGCCCAATGGATCCCAACGTGGTCCCCCAAGGAGTGGGGACACCTTCTGTTGCCTTTGGTGTGCCCTCAAACTGACAAAGTCTGCCCCAAGCCCCCCATTCTGCCTCCCAACACATTTTGTCCCACCAGATCCCTATTTCCACCCTTACCCCGGGCCACAATGTGTTCTCCAAGACACCCATCGGGCCCACTTAGAACCCCAAGCTTACCTCGGTGAGGGGTCCTCGTGGGGGGGCTGCAGACCGGCGGCGCGGGGGGGGCTGGGGTCTTTCCCCAGGTTCCAAGGGGTACTCGGGGGGAAGCTTCCCTGTCAGCTCCTGTGGGGGGGGGGGGGGGGGCTTCGGGAGGCAGCAAGGAGGGAGTCGGAGGCTGGGAGGGTGGAGGTGGACATAGGGAAGGGCTGGGGGAGGCTTTAGAGGGCCTCAGTTGGGGAGGGAAGGCTTAGAAAGCGGGGGGGGGGGGGGGGAGGGGAGGGGCTAGGGGGGTTCTGTTCCAGGAGAGGGATTATAAAAGCTTTGGGGAAGGGGAGGGGAGAGGGGCAGACTGGAGAGCTTTGAGGATCCTGGGTGGGTCTCCAAAGGGGCTGTGAAGTGGATGGGGGGCAATTAGGGGGATCCTTGTGTGGGGGGCAATGAGGGCTTTAAGGGGAGTGGGAAGTAATGGGAGGATTTGTGGGGGGGATATCTGAGCATAGCGGAGGTCTCAGAAACGGTTCTGAAGTGGGTTGAGGGCAATTGGTGGAGCAGTTTGGGGGGTGACAGGGAGGAGGGATGAGAAGGCTCCTGAGGACCCCCGTGGGCTCTGGGGGGTGGGGGCAACGGGAGGGTCCTAGGGAGCTCTACAGGGATCCATGGGGGCAGGGTGTCCCCCAGGTTCCCCGGGTGATTGAGGGGGAGCCCCGGGGTCAGAGATCGGGATGAGGGACCGAGATCAGCGATCAGGGGTGACTCACGGCCTCCTGCAGGCAAAGCCTCCGCAGCTCTCGCAGCCGCAGCCCCAGCGCGTGGCGCAGACCCCGCTGCCGCTCCCGCAGCTCTTGCAGCCGCCCCGGGGGGGGCCCTGAACGGGGAGGGGGGAGGATAACACAGGTCAAAGGGCAGCGGGGGTGAGGGGGCGCGAGGTCAGGGCCCGGCCCTACCTGCGGGGCTATGGGTGCCCGGGGGCAGGATGTGGCCCCTCAGCTCCATGCGGCCGCGGAACCCACAGCCATGGGCGGGGGGGAACCGGGAACGTCGCCGGGGGGGAGCAGAGGGCGGGGGCCGAGCGCCCACTCCCCCCTCACCTCCGCCCGGCCCCGGCTTCCTGCGCTGCCTCTTCCACTTCCGGCTTCGTCGCTTCCGGTTCCCCCAACACTTCCGCTCTCAGGCCTTTCCCTGTGATGTCGCTTCCGGTCAGCCTCCACTTCCTGTCCCAGCCCAGCAGCCCCCCCAGCGGGGTCCTGGGATGCCCCCGCTTCGGCCTCGTAGCAACTCTCCTAGCCCCATAGGAGCTTTCCAGAAGCTCTCCTAGCCCTAAAACAGACCCATAGCAGCGCCCTGAGCCCCACGCCAGCCCCACAGCAACAACAGCAGTCCCACAGGAGGTCTACAGGAGCCCCTCCGGCCCTCCAGGACCCCCCCCAGCACCGTACCAACGCTCCCAACCCTACAACAACGCAACCAGCCCCATTGGAAACCCACAGGAGTTAAACACTCCAGCCCCACAGGAGCCTCCTGCTCATCTTTAAGACACCTGGGGACGTTTTGGGGGGGGACCATGTCTCGTGGAGCAGCTGAAGGGACCCCTGTGCCCCCCCCGGGCCGACCCACGGTGTATGTTTTGCTGGAGGGGCCCCGGGCCCCAGACAGTCTGCAGGTGGTGAGGTAAGAGGGTGCATGCTATTGGGGGGAGGGTCAGGGCTCAGAGATAATGGGGGGGACTCGAGGAGGGGGGATCCTGCAGGCGGGCTCAAGGATATAGGGGGGTCAGTGAGCACAGTGCTTTTTCTGGGGGGCCGACGGGGGCTGTGGGCACAGTGGTGGGGGTAATTTGTCTCATCCCCCCCAGCGTCAGCTCCGTGCTGCCCGAATCCGGCATCGTGGCCGACATTGAGTGGGATCCACCCGGAGGTGGAGGAGGTGCAGACAACGGGAAAGCAGCCCCTGGTGAACCCCCGCCCGGGGACCCCCCAGGCCCTTTCTACAGCCTGAAGAGCCAACCGCTACCACACAGGTGAAAAGAAAACAAAGCAAAACAAAAAAAAACAACAACCCCCCCCACATATTTCTATGGCACCCTGCAGCCCCCCATTAACTCCCCTCATACCTTAGCACTGCTGCGGCCCCCCCAGCTCCTCCCTCGTCACGGGTGCTGCTGCGGCAGCAGCTGATGCGGGCACAGGCGCAGGAGCAAGAGCGCAGAGAACGAGGTGGGGGCGGCCCTTCTGGCCCCTCTGCACCCCCCCAGGCCCCTGGCCCATCGCCTGCCATCGCTGTGGGGGCCCCCCCACAGCGGGCACCGCCACCTCATGTACCTCCTGAGGTGCTGAAGGTGAGGAGGGGGCACCATGGGTTGGGGGGGAGATTTTTGAGTGGGAGGGGGAGGCACAAGGGGTGTCTTGGAGCATTGTGAGACAGGGGGGTTGGGGGTTTGGGGGAGATCTTGGGGCGTTGTAGGATGAAGACCGGGTTGTCTTTGGAGGAGGGATTCCCGGTGTATTTGGGTTGGACTGGGGGGCTGGGGTGGGGGCTGGGGGGTCATGGCAGGGGTGCAGATGTATTTTGGGATGGGAGGTGGGGGCTGTGGGTCTTTGGGGGACTCCAAGGATGCCTGTGCCCCCCCCGCAGGTGCAGACCCACCTGGAGAATCCCACACGTTACCACATCCGTGCAGCGCAGCGGCAGCAGCTGCGGCAGTACCTGAGCTCAGCCCGCGGCCGCAGCCCACCCAGCCCACCTGCACCCCCCCCCACGGCCCCCCCTGCCGCTGCTGCACCCCCCCATAGCCCCATGGCACTGCTGCACATCGGGGCGGGCTCTGAGAAGGAGGTGGGTGCCGTTATGGTGCTATGGAGGAGGGGATCGGGTTGTACTGCAGTGTAACGACTTGCTTTGAGATATGATGCAGGGACTGTGGAGCGTAGTTCTGAGAGTGGAGTGGATCTGGGGGGGCTTGGGGGTGATGTTGGGCTGTGATGCATTTCTGCAGCTTTTCATTGAATTTTACGGGGGCTGCAGTGTAACTTCTGGGCATTCTGATGAGGTTTTGCTTGGAGGTGGCATCACAGCCCACAGCGGGAAGAGGTGAAGATCATCAGGAATTGCCAGTGTAGATTCATGGAGTGAAAACTGTGTTTGTCCAACCCAAGGCCTGCTGTGATGGCATTGCCAGGAGGCTGGGATCAGTTTTGGAGATTGCGACCCAAGTTTCAGGGGTTTTGATGGATTCCCTTTAGAGCACGTTGAAAATCTGAGGAGTTGCCCATTATTGTTCCCCCCCCCCCCCCCCCCAAAAACAGATCGATGATGTCATTGATGAGATCATCAGCCTGGAGTCCAGTTACGACGAGCTGCTCAGCTTCGGTCCCACTGACAGCGCCACGCTGCCCAGCACGGTAAAGCGGCGCTACCCCTTTAAGGCCCGGGGTGTGCGTGGAGCCGGGGGGGCGTGGCTTTGTGATGGAGGCGTGGTTTGTGGGGGGCGTGGCCTACTTGACTCACTGATCACGCCCTCCCTCCCCCTCCCGCCAGATGCCCGCCCCCGTGGTGCCCCTCCTAGAGGTGTTCAGCCCCCCCCCGGCGGGCAGCAGCTCCTGTCCTGCCGAGCTGCCCTGCGTCAAGGCTGAGCTCTCTGGTACTGAGGGGGGGTCTTGTGGAGGGGACGGTGGGGTGTTCTGGGCGGGCTGGAAGGGGCTCAGGGGAAGGGGAGGGGCTGTGTTGTAAAGGGGGTGAGTCTGGGTTGTCCCAGAGGGTTGAGAGAGGGGACTGGAAGGGGTTAAAGGGTTACGGTCCCTGTGGAGGCTGGAAGGGATTCAGGAGAAGGTACTGTGGTGAATATGGGAAGATGTGGGGTGTCCTGTAGGGTTTGGGAGGGTCCGGTGGGGTGAAGGATTCCTCTGGGTTATGGGGGGGGTTCTCTGTGGGGCAGGTAAGGGGGGGGGGGGGGGGGGTCATCCTGACAGCTCTCTGCTCCACCTCACCCAGAAACGGAGGCAAAGGCGCTGCTGAAGGAGCGTCAGAAGAAGGACAACCACAACCTGAGTGAGATGGGGGGCTGTCAGTGGGGGGGGATCTCCCTGTGAGTCTGGGGGATCTCCCTGTGGGTCTGGGGGTCTCTGTGTTGGTCTGGGGGTGCTGCTGACCCCCAACATCCCACAGTCGAGCGGCGCCGACGTTTCAACATCAATGACCGCATCAAAGAGCTGGGGACCCTCATCCCCAAATCCAATGACCCGTGAGTGCACCCCGCCTCATTTCCAGGGTCCCCCATCACCCCATGCGCCTCAATGCATATTTTTTTTGTTGGGGGGGGCTGCAGGGAGATGCGTTGGAACAAAGGCACCATCCTGAAGGCGTCGGTGGATTACATCCGGAAGCTGCAGAAGGAGACGCAGCGCTCCCGGGAGCTGGAGCTGCACCAGCAGCGCCTGGAGGAGGCAAATCGCAGCCTGCAGCTGCGTGTGCAGGTGGGGGGATGTGGGGTTGGAGGGTCTGGGGCAGGGGGGGTCTCTGTGTGGGGTTTGGCAGTCGCTATGGGGTGTGGGGGGGTTGTCAGTGTGGGTTTTGGGGAGATTTCTGTCGGTGTTGGGTGCATTTGTATAGAAGTGGGGGGGCTTTTTGCAGTTGAGGGGTCTCAGTGTGGGTCTTGTGGGTGACTCTATGGGGTTGAGGGGCTCTCTATGGGACAAGTGGGCTGTGATGCGGCTGTGGGTGCAAGATGGGTCTTGAGAGAGTCTCTGAGGAGTTGGGAGGGGGCTTTTTTATGGGGCTAGGGGGTTTCAGTGAGTCCGAGAATGGTCTTTTTAGGGTGGAGAAAGTCACTGGGTAAAGGCGTTGGGACGCGTTATGGGTACGGGAGGGGCTCAGTCTGGGTCCCAGGAAGGGCTCTGTGGGGTTGCACTGCTCACTGCCTCCCCTCCAGGAGCTGGAGCTGCAGGCGCAGCTGCACGGCCTCCCCCTGAGCCCCCCCACAGCAGCACCTCTGCCAGATGCGGGGGGGTCTGAGGAGGAGACCCCTGGTGCCCCCCCCTTCCCTCTCCCGGCCCCGCAGTGCCTGCTGGACCTGGCGCTGCCCCACGACCTGGAGCTGCCGCTGGGGCTGGGGGTGGTGGGTGGGGGGGGCCTCGATGACCTCCTGATGGATGAGGGCGGGGGGCTTGAGGCCTTGGGCCCCCCCGGTACCCTCGTGGCCTCTCCTGTGCCCTCCTGCGCCTCCAGCCCCCGCAGCAGCCTCAGCATGGAGGACGACCCCTGAGCCCTCGCGTGGCCCCTCCCGCCTTCATCTTTCAGTGGAATGTTTGGTCCGTCTCTTGGAGACGGAGTTGTTGTTTGAAGGGTGTGTGTCCCTTTAAGATGGCATCGCCTCTTTACGGCTGCGGGCCCCGCCTCGCCCTGGCTCCTCCCCTGGGGGCGGGCCCTCAGGCGCCAACGCCTCTCTCGCTCTCGCCCTGCCTCCCTTAAAGGGCCACTCCCTCTTTTTTTTTTCCCAATTTTTTTTTACGAAAATCTTAAAAAAAGTGGCAGAAATAAACTTTTGTTAAAGAAACGGTGCCTGGTTTTCACAGGGGTCCCGTGAACATAGGAGCGCGAGTTATGTAGAATTATAGACTTTGAAGGACCACAGAATTCTACAGAATAGGGCCAATTCCTGCCGGGAGGACCGCCGCACAGCCCCTTCTTTCCGCCGCCCTCTCGCGCTGCCGCTCTGCTCTCCGAACTCTATGGTTCTGGCGTCACTTCCGCTTACGCTCGCGGAGGAGAGGAAGTGCGGGGGAGCGTGTAAGATGGCGCAGGCGCTGTCTGCCGAGGAGTTCGAGCGGATGCAGGTAGGGGCTGGGGGGGGTCCTGAGGCGGTCCGGGGCGGCCACTGGGACGGCTGTGACGCCCCCCCTCCCCACCGCCCCCCCAAGGCCCAATTGCTGGAGCTGCGCACGGAGAATTATCGTCTCTCGGACCAGCTGCGGCGGAGCAGCACAGGTAAAGGGGCGGCGGGGGCGGCCCCAGGGGGGTCCTGAGGGACAACGGGGGGGCCCTGAGGTACTGACCCCCTCCCCCACCCTCCCCACCGCAGAACTCGCGGGGCTGCGGCAGAAGGTGCAGACGTTGGACAAGGACCTGGCCAAGGCCAATAAGGTGGGACCCGCCCTTTGGGACCAGGAACCCCCCCACCTCCACCGGGACCTCCCGGGGGTCCTCACCGCCCCTCCACCCTTGTTGTTTTTTAGGCTCTCAGTAAGAGTAAGAAGGCTCAGGTGGGTGATGGCAGTGGGGGGAGATTGGAGGAGACCTTGCAGGGGGGGGGCACGCTCCTTACTGGGGCTTCTTTTATTGGGGGGGGGTGGTTCTGGTGTTTTGTGGGTTTTTTTTTTATTTGTAGTAATATCTTGGTTTGGAGTCTCTTTGTGGGGTTTTCTTTTTGACTGGGGATTTTGTGTGAGTCTGATTTTGGGGGCGGGATTTTCTTTTTGGAAACAGTTTTAATGGGGGGGGGTGGTTCCTAGGTCTCTTTTTGGGGGAAATCCTGGGTGTATCGGGGGGTCTCCCTCGGAGGGCTTCTGGGTCTTTTGGGGCAGCATTTCAGCTTCATGGGAGCGTGAGGAGTTCCTTATGGGGCTGCTCATGGGACCCCTCCGTGGCTCTTTTTCTTTTTTGGGGAGGGGGGGGGGGGGGAGGGGGAAGGGGTAGCTCTTTTAGGGGGGGTACAACTCGGGGCCACCCCGGGGGTCGGTGTTCCCATGGCAGGAGGTGGAGGCGCTGCTGGGGGAGACGCGGATGCTGCAGGGGAAGCTGCAGAGCCAGGAGGATGATTTTCGCCTGCAGAACAGCACCCTGCTGCGGGAGTTGGCCAAGGTGACCCCCCGGACCCCCCTGCCCCCTTGCCCAAACCTCTGGGGGGGAACTTTGGAGGTCCCTATTTAATGGGGTGGCTCTGGGGGGTCTCAGCTGTGTGCGCAGATCGAGGAACTGGAAAAGGAGAACCAACGCCTGCGGGATGGGGGGGGTCCAGGACCTCCACCTGGGGACCCTTCGAGTACTTCAGGACCCCCTCAGGACAGGGGTGATGGTGACAGGGGGGTCCTTCCAGCCTCTATGGAGGGTGAGTTAGAGGAGGTTGGAAAAAAGTTGGGCAGGGGAGGGGATGTTTGTGGGGTGGGTTCTGGGTCTGATTTCCTTCCTGCAGCCCCCCAGGAGCCCCCCAAGGAGCTGCAGACAGCAGAGGAGGGGGGGGCTGGAGGTGGGGACACCCCCAATGGGGACCCCCCAGCACCTACCACAGAGGTACATCGGGTGGGGGGGAGGGGGTAGGGGATGTCTGTAGAGGAACTAGGGGAGGTGGGGAAGGATTTGAGAATGGGGGGAAGATTTGAGGGGATTTGGGCAAACTTTGGGGTGCGAATGGGTGGGGGAGAGGATGGAGGTAGAGATCGTGAGAGGGAGAATTGAGGACAGAGAGAAGTTTGCAGGGAGCAAAGAGGGAGGGAGTTGGTGGTGGAGGGAACGTGAGACTAAAATGGGGTTCATTGGGAGAGGCTGTGGGTGTCTGAATGCCTTCCTCTGCATTTCGCCCCCCAGCAGGAGCTGTCCCGGTTGCAGGCAGAGGTGGCTGAGGTAAGGGAGGGGGGGCGACTGTTTTGTTGGTGTTGTGAGAGTTTGAGAGGGTTATGGAAGTCTTACTGATTGTTTGTTCTCCTTGCAGCTGACAAATGAACTGAGGAAAAAAGATGAGAGGTGAAGGGGGTGGGTGTCCGGGAGGGGGAGGGGGCACGGAAACGGTGGGTTGGGTTTGATTGAACCATTTTTGTTTGTTCTCACCCAAGTTTGCAGCAGCTCCAAGCAGAAAAAGATGCACTGAGCAACACCCAGAGGTAGAAGGGGGCTGGGGAGGGGGTCAGGGGTCCCAGAAAATCTTGGGACCCCAACGCCCCTCCCTACCCCCCCCAACCTGGACCACCCCCAGGGCAGAGGCAGAGCAGGAAGTTCGGGAACTGCAGGAGCAGAACAGGCGGCTGCAAGAGGAGCTGGAGGCTGCGGCACAGGTTGGGGGGTCCTGGGGAGGGGTTGGGAGGCTCCATAGGCTCTGGGTTGCCATACAGTCTCTATTTTTGGGGTGGGGGCAGATGGAGAAGGGGCTGCGGGAGCAGAGTGAGACGCTCAGCCGGGAGCTGCAGGAGGTCCAAAGCCGACGTGATACCCTTCAGGCTCAGCTCCAGGTGGGGCCAAGGGGGTCCTGGGGAGGTTCGAGGGGGTCCTGAGTGCCCCATGTCCCATCTACAGTGGGAGGGGTTGGGGTCTTTGGGGGTAAATTTAGGATTTCCAAAGCATTCTGACCTTATGGGAGGGTTTGGGTTCCTCAGGGTTGGATTTTGGGTTCCTGGGGAGGATTTGGGGTTCTTGCAGTGTCCTCATCCTATTTCTGAGGAATTTGGGAGCCCTGTGGGGTTGGATTTGGGGTTTCTGGTGGTGAATTCGGGGTCTCCACCCTCGGCTGCCCCATAGGAGCGCTCGGAAGAGCAGGAGGAGCTGCGGCAGCGCTTGGAGGCAGCTGAAAACACACAGGGGGACATGGAGCAGCGCCTGCGGCAGGCACAGGTCAGAGCTCCCACCCCAAAGCCTCATCCCTTCTACCCCAAATTCTCCATCTGTGCCTCAGTTTCCTCATCCTCCACTCTGAATTCTCATCTCTAATCCCTGTGTTCTCAAGTTTTAGTTCTGTGTCTTTAAACTTTGCTCCCCTGCTCCAAAATCCTCACTCCCTGCCCCAATACCATCACTCATCACAGCCATACCCCAAAATCCTCACCGCCTGTCCCAAAACCATTTAATCTCTATCTCAAATTCTTATCCCCACCCCAGGAGCTGCTGGAGCTGCAGGCACAGGAGCACATGGCAGCCACCCGTGCCCACCGGGAGCAGCACCGGGCAGAGCTGGAGGTGGGGGCTGTGGGGATCTGTGTATATCGGGGCGAGAAATGGGTCCTGAGTAGCTTGTATAGAGTCTATAAGAGCTCACGTAGAAGTTGTGGCATTGTGCATACAATTTCATAATTGCTGTAGGGAGTGCTGCGGGGCCTCACCGGATACCTACGCAGAGTGTTCTACAGCCTTTATATGGAGTTTTCCAGCTTTCAGTGCTTATGGATAGTGCTCTAAGGGTGATAAAACCCCATAGCGGTTCTATAGGACCTGTGCTGTCCTCGTCCCCAGGGCCGTGTTGGGGAGCTGCGGGCATTGCTGGGGGATGCAGAGCGGCAGCGGGAGCTGCAGGAGGCTGAGGGCCGGGCACTGCGCCAGGTGCAGTACTGTCTGCCCCCCCCCCCCCCCCCAAAAAAAATCCCCCCATTCCTCCTAGGACCCCACTGTGTCCTCTGGAGCCCCTGAAATCCAGGCCAGGACCCGAACATCCCCATTGGGATCCCCAAATCTCCCATGGGGATAGCAATTTCACTTACTTTTCCTCCTGGGGGACCCCAAAATCCCTCCCCCAGGAGTCCAAAATCCTACCCTGGAGACTTTGCTGCATCCCTCAGGACTGCAGTGATCCCAGCACCAAGCCACTATCAACCCCCGAACCCCAATATTGCTCCCAAATTCACCCCTGCAGACCTCAGTCCTTTTCTGCCCACCCCCCCAGGAACTGAAGGACGTCCGGGACGGGCAGCGTATCCTGGAGAAGAAGGGCAGCGCTGCGGTGAGCCCCATGGTTGGGTGTGGGGGATGTGGGGGGTAGCACAGGAGGGTGACGGGCTGCCCCCCGTGTGTCCCCCCCACAGCTGAAGGACCTGAAACGCCAACTGCAGTTGGAACGGCGCCGTGCTGACCGCCTGCAGGAGAGGCTGCAGGAGCTGCTGACTCCAACCCGCATCCGCTCTGGTCAGGGGGGGGGATGAGGGGGCGGTGGGATCCCCAAGGAGGGCACAGCCCAGCATTGGGGTGCTGTGGTGTGTGTCCCCCACGCTCATTGTCCCCTTTCTGTGCCTCCCCCCATCCCATTTCAGGGCTGGAGGAGTTGGGGCTGGAGGGTGGCTCCCCGGGCCGGGGGCCAGGGGGGGACAGCAGCAGTGTTTCCTCATTGGGAAGGGAAAGCTCCGCCCCTGGCAGCACGAAGGTGGGTATGGTCGGGTGGGCGTGGCAAAACAAAGATGGGTGTGGCCTGCCAATGGGTGTGGTATTGAAAATCTTCCCCCCCCCCCCCCCCCCCCCCCCAGTCGGGGTCTGGCAGCCCCGGGGGGGGCAGTGGTGGAGGGGTGCCTGCAGGGGGGGGGTTGTCCCCAGCAGAGGTGGCTGAGCTGTTCCAGCGCCTGGCCCAGAGTCAGCAGGAGAGGTGGCTGCTGGAGGAGAAGGTGTGGGGCTGGGGGCAATGAGGAGGGAGTGGGAGGATGCTTGGGGGGGCTGGGAGAGGGCTGAGGGGATGGAGGTAAGGGTGTGGGAGGCGCTGGGAGGGACTGGGTCAATAGGGAGGATAGATATGGGCAGGGTACTTGGAAGTGGATGGAACTGGCAGAGGGAAGGGTGTGGGGAGCAGAACTGGGGTTAGGAATGGGGGTAGGGACTGGGAAGGGATTTGGGGTTATATTGGGATGGTTCTGGGGGGCACTGGGAACAATCAGAGGGGGCTGGGAAGGGATTCAAACAATGAAGTGGTACTGTGAGTTACTGGGAGGGGATTGGGGACACAGCAGGTGGGGGGAATAAGGGAATGGAAAGGGGACTGGAAGGGGATTGGAGGCACTGAGGTAGAACTGGGACAAACTGTGGGCAGTGGGAGAGAGATGAGGGGCTGTGTGAGGGAAGGGGGAGTGGGGGTGGAGGGCATGGGGGATGTTTGACCCCCTCACTCCCTCCCAGGTGCGCCACCTGGAGGTGAGCAGCGCGTCCATGGCGGAGGATCTGTGCCGGAAGAGCGCCATAATTGAGAGTTTCGTGAGGGACAGCCGGCTGGGTGAGCCCCCCTCAGTGTCCCCCCATATCCCCCCACAGGGCCGGGCGCCCCTCCTCACCCCTCCCCACCCCTCCCATTCCCCCGCCAGAGGCTGCAGGACCCCCTGTGGCCCCCCGGCGTGGGGCGGGGCCGGGCGAGGAGGGGCTGCGGGAGATGAACAAAAAACTGCAGAACCTCCTGGAGGAGCAGCTGACCAAAAACCTGCACATGAGCCAGGTGGGCGTGGCCTGGGGGTGGGCGTGGCCTGGGGGTGGGCGGGGCTCTTGCTATTCTGTGCCTCGCTGTGGGTGTGGTCTAATGGGCGTGGTCTGGCCGGGGGCGTGGCCTGACGGGTGGCAGTTCTAAAAGGGTTTGGTCTGTTTGGTGGGGGCGTGGCTTATATTGACCCCGCCGCTTATTTCCATCCCCAGGACCTGGAGATGCTCTCGCAGGAGCTGGCGCGGCTCCGCAATGAGAGGGCACCGCCGTGAGCGACGGCCATGCCCCCCCTAATGGGTGGAGACAGCCGAGGCCTCGCCTACTCCCCGCTGCTGTACAAAGTTCTGCTGCTCGGGTTCACCGCGGTGCTGTGGCCTCTTTAAGGGGGCGTTGCCCTTTGAGAGGGCGGAGCATGCAACCCCCGTTCCCTCCCCCGCCTCAATAAAGTGCTCCAATCCGCTGCCGAAGCGTCATGGGGGGTGGGGCTTGGAGGGCGGGGCGGTGCGTAGGCCGCGTCAGAGTCCGCCGCATTGCCATTGTGCGCCCCCTGTGACGTCACCTCCGGTCGACAACCCGGATGTTGTTGCCGCCGCGGTGGCCGGAGGAAGGGGACACGCTCGGCGCAGCGCTCCGCGTAGCCCCGAACTCCGCTCTACAGCTACGGGGCCAGCGCCGTGACGTTAGCGCGGTGACGTATAACATTTCCCCATTCCCTCCCGTCCGCCGGGCGGCGGCGGCCCCGCGGCCGTCTCCATGGCGGCCCCGGGGGGCGGGGCCTGCGGGGACGAGGAGTGCGAGGTAGTGCGCGTGCGCGTCCAGGTGAGGGCGGGGCTTGAGGCTGGGGAGGTCACGTCGGCGGGGGGGGTGGTCACGTGATGGCGCGAGTCAATGAGGGGCGAGCGCGGGAGCAACGAGGCGGCGTCTCCATGGCAACGCGGCCCGGCGCTGTCTGAGGCGCCGCCGCCGCCATTTTGTGCGCAGAAGACCGAAGGGCCGCAGCCTCCCGAGTTCCGCTCGTTTGCCGTGGACCCGCAGATCACCTCGCTGGACGTCCTGCAGCACATCCTGGCACGTGCCTTCGACCTTCAGGGGTGAGCACGGCCCTTTATGCTACCTCAGCCCAGCGTGGCACCAGGCCGGGGTCTGACGTGCTGTGCCCACAGGAGGAGGAACTTCGCCCTCAGCTTCGCAGCTCGTGACGCTCAGGGCCGGGAGAGCTTCATGCCGCTGCTCAGCGATGGGGACCTGGCGGCTGCCTTCACCACTGCCCGACCCGCACTGCGCCTGCGCCTGGATGTGCGCCCGGCAGCCGACTGTAAGCAGCTGGGGGGTGGGGTGGGGGATTGAGGGTACATGGAGAGCCCCCAGATGTGCACTGACCCTGCCCCCCCACCTGCAGGCCCGCTGCTAGAGGACTGGGACATCATCAGTCCCCGGGAGGTGGCAGCCGCTGAGCCCCCCCCACCCCCCCCGGCCGAGCGCCGCTCTCTGCTGGCAGCTGCTGTGCCTTTCACGCAGGCACTGTGGGCACAGGTGGGCACCGCACCCTTCGGCTCCTTATTCCCTTCACTTGCTCCTCAGTCCCCTCCTGGCATCTCATTGTGCCTCCCTGTTTATTGCCAGCACTTACGGTGTTTCTCTGCTTCCGCTTCCAACATTCCTATTTCCTTTCTAACTTTCTTAGTTTTGCTTTTCTAGTTATTGGCACTTGTAGTGCTTCCAGTATCTCACTGGGGCTCCTGGTTTATCTCCAATCTTTCTCTGTATTCCTAACACCTCACCCAGTTGCCCCACAGTCTCCTCCCAGCACCCCAATCCCCCTAGTCTGCTTCTAATCCCTTTCTAGTGTCGCAAACCTGCCTCAGTATCCCCTCCAGTCCCCTCCCAGTACCCCCATGCTTCCATTCTGTTCCTCGTCCCCTTCTAATGCCACAAACCTCCCTTAGTATTTCTCCAGTTCTCTCTTAGTGCTCTGTCTCCCATTCTACATCCCCAATTGCCACCCAGTTACCCCCCAACCCGTCTCCTATCCATAGACTCCCTCCCCAACATCTCCTAGTCCCTCCCAGTGCCACCAGTTCCCCTTCTAGGTGGGCCGGACGTTGGCGCGGGCGCAGGCAGCTTTGGTCTGGTCTGACAGCACTTCCCAGACCCCCACCTCGCCGCCATCCACCCCGCCTCCTCCGTGTGCCCCGCTGAGTGATGCTGACCTGCGCTCCTACTTGGGCCCCGGTGGGCGCCTGCTGAGGCCGCACGACCTCCGCCTGCACGTCTACCATGGCGGTGTGGAGCCCGGGCTGCGCAAGGTGGGCTCAGAGCCGCTTCACCCAGCCATTATGTCCCTAAATCCGCCTTCATTGCCCTAATTTCTTGTTGTTTCCTCCCCAAAAGGTGGTGTGGCGTTACCTGCTGAACGTCTTCCCAGCGGGGCTATCAGGACAGGAGCGTCTGGCCCACCTGCGGCGCAAAGCTGACGAATACACGGCGCTGAAATCCCTGCTGGCATCGCGGGCCGCCCCAGCAGAGCTGGCTTTGGTGGCAGCTGCTGTGCGCAAAGACGTGGTGCGCACCGACCGCGGGCACCCCTACTTTGGGGGTCCCGAGGAGGGGCACCCCCACCTGGCCGCGCTGCAGGCGCTGCTCACCACCTTCGCCTTGGGCCACCCGCGCCTTTCCTACTGCCAGGGCATGTCCGACGTGGCTGCGCCGCTGCTGGCCGTGCTGGATGATGAGGCTCAGGCCTTCCTCTGCTTCTGCTCCTTAATGCGGCGCTTGGGGCCACGCTTCCGCCCGGGGGGCCGCGGTTTGGCCCGGGCTTTTTCCCACCTGAGGCGATTGCTGCGCCGTGCAGATCCGCCCTTCTGGGCCTTCCTGGCCGCCCGCGGCGCCCACGATTTGCTCTTCTGTTACCGTTGGCTGCTGCTGGAGCTGAAGCGCGAGTTTGCCTTCGAGGATGCGCTGAGGGTGCTGGAGATCACCTGGAGTTCGCTGCCGCCCGCCCCGCCGCCGCCCCCTGAGGGGATCCCGCTGCTGGGAGCGCCCCTGGGGGCACGCAGGGCACGGCGGGGGCTGAGGGAGAGGAGGGGGATGCGGCCTCGGCCTCCCCGGCGTCGCAGGGAGAAGCGGGGAGGGGGCATCCAGGAGGGTCCCGGCAGCTCTGAGGACAAACTGAAGGCTGAGGGGTCGGAGCACGTCACCTGTGGTCCCAGTAGGTGCAAAAACGATGGCCGAGAGGATCCCAAAATCGGCAGAGAAGGTTCTGCTGTCCCAAAGAAGCTCACGGATGTTTTGACGCCGGAGGAGGTCTGTGCCCAACCCAGCATCTCCAGGAAGGCTCACGAGAACCACAAAATGAGCTCAGGGGACCTCAAAGGCTGCAGGGGAGGCGTTGGAGGCCCTGAGAGCCTTGAAGACAGCAACGCAAAGAGCACGTGTGAAGGTCTGAGCGTCTCCAAGATGGTGCACACCCCAAAGGAGGTTGCAGGGAATCCTGGTGGGGTTGGTGGCGACTGCAGGGAGAACAGTAGGAAGGTCAGAGGAGCCGGCAGGAGCTCCAGTATCCAAAAAGATGTTTGTGAAGAGCCTAGAGAGGTTGGTGGGGATCTCAGCGCTACCAAAGAGGTTGGTGAAGGTCCTGTAGAGGTCGTCAAAGATGATAAGACTCCCAAAGAGGTCAACGGGGATCCTAAAGGGATTGGTGGAGGTGCCAAATGGGTCGGTAAGGACCCCATTGTTGCCAAAGAGTTTGGTGAAGACCCCAAAGAGGTCAGTGAAAGCCCCAAAGAGGTGAGTGAACACCCCGGAGTGGTCAGTGGAGGCCCCAGGGAGGCCAGTGAAGGCCCCAGCGTTGCTGGGGAGCTCGGTGTAGATCCCACAGAGGTAGGCGATGGCCCTACAGACCCATGCAGCGAGCCTACAGCTGTGGATGCGAATCCCACCGTGCCCAACACGGCCATCGATGCCCTGGAGGACCCATGGGCAGGAGGCTGGGCTTGGGAGGACTCGTGGTCCTCCTCCTCCTCCTCCTCCTCCTCCTCTTCCTCAGAGGAAGAAGAGCTGGGCGTGGAGGATGATGGAGCGCCGCTGCCGCCGCCAGCAGAGCTGGGCCAGGGGAATCCCTTCCTGCTGTTCGTGTGCCTGGCCATGCTGCTGGAGCAGCGCGAGGCCGTGATGGCGCGGGCCGGGGACTACAACGAGGTTGCCATGCACTTCGACCGCCTGGTCAGGAGGCATCAGCTGCCCCGCGTGCTGCGCCGCGCCAAGGGGCTCTTTGCCCGCTACCTGGAGGGCTGGGGAGGGGCGGCTCCGGGGAGCCCCACGCATGGGTAAGGGGGACCCCGTCGGGAGTTGGGGGGTGGGGGGAATCCCACGGGGGATGTAGGCTGAAGTGGGGCTGCTGAGTTGATGTGGGACCCCATAAAGATCTCCATGGGGACTCATGAGGTTAACATGGCAACCCCATGTAGACCTGAGGGGGACCCCATAAAGACCCCCATGGAGATGCTTAGGTTCATATGGGGACCCCATCCTCTCTGGGGACCCTATGGAACCCTGGGGATGCAGAGGCCCCCCAGCTCACCCCACATCCCCCAGATCCCTGTGGAGTGGCCACAGAGCCCAGCGTAGCCCAGTGCCTCCCAGTACAAAGCACTATAGCGTCCCAGCTGGGAGCTGCCCTGGCTTGGACCAGTATGGACCAGTACTGCTTCCAAACTGGGATCACTGCATCAACCTGCCTTCAGCCCCCCCAGCACGGATCAGCACAGACCAGTATGGCAGCTCAACTAGGAACTCCATCTGCGTGGCCTTGTGTCATCCCAGTAAGGACCAGTACAGCATCGTGCTTGGGATCTTCTCACCTGCGTGGCCTTGTGTCTTCCCAGTAAGGACCAGTACAGACCAGCTGGGCTTCCCAGCTGGGGTCTCATCACATCCGTGAGTTCTCCCAGTATGGACCAGTGCACCCCAGTTCCTGTCCCCAGGTGCCTCTCCCCCCCCTTATTTATTGTCCGCCCTCCCCCCCACCCCGCAGTGGGGCACCGATGGCACAAATAAAGCTGAGGCCTGGCAGCTGTGGGCTCTGGATTGCAGTGTGGACCAGGAGGGCTCCTGTATGGAGCAGGGATCGGAAGGGGGCTGCAGCGTGACCCCCTCCCAGTACATACTGGATGGTGGTTGGGGTCCTGGTCCATACAGGGTGGGGAAAGGAGCTCCCGTTATGGACTGGAAATGCTCCAGTATGGACTGGGAAGGGGTTGTGGTTGTTGATGTGGGATAGGAAGTGGGGAGATGTGGACGTGGGGGTCCCCGGGGGAGAGGGGCCATTCTGCCACCCCCAATCTCTGCCTCCCAGTTCCGCCCTGTCGCCCCAGTTCCCCTCCCAGGCCGGAGGTGACGTCCCTGCAGCCGCGGGCCTCGGGGTGCTTCCGGGTGGAAGAGGCCCTACAGAGGGCCGTGGGGGTGGAGAGTGTGCTGGGGGGGTCCCAGGCATTGGAGGGGTGCCACGATGAGCCGAGGGGGGCGGGGGGGCATCCCAGGAGCTGAGAATGTTGGCTCAGTGCTGCTGCAGCAGCAGGAAAACCTGCAACTGTTCGAGCTGCTGGGCCGGAAATGTGTGGTGAGGGGATGGGGGGCCCTGTGGGGTGCAGGGAGTGCCATGGGGAGGCCTGTGGGGTCCTTGGGGGTCCCATGGGGGCTAAGAGGGTCCAACGGTGTTGGGAGTGGGGGGACTCATGGGATCCTGAGGGGGCTTAGAGGGTCCCGGGGGGGGGGATAGGGGAGTCTTAGGGGGTTCGTTGGGTTCTTGGGCGGATGATAATGATGCTTACAGGTACGTGGGAGATCTCACATGGAAATCCCAAGTGGGTATTGTGGGTTTTTGGGGTCCTTTGGGGTTGTGAGAGGCTCTGTGGGAAATCTCATAGAAAGGTGTGGGGATGGGGTGGGGGGGGTCCTACGCTCACTGGGGGGGCTGTTTGGGGAAGGGGGGCTGTGGGATCCGCCATCCCCACTCATCCCTCCTCAGACGCTGGCGACGGCAGTGGTGCAGTTGGTGCTGGCAGAGCCGGGGGGGGGCGCGGGGGGGTCCTGGGCCAAGCGGGGCTGCGGCGTCGCCTGCCTGGTGAGGGACAGCGGCCGGCGCTCCTACTTCATCCGGCTGTACGGGCTGAGGGTGAGTCGGGGGGCCTCAGGGGGGTGGGGGGGGCACACTCAGATCCTGTGTGGTGTGTGGGGGTGTCGCTGTTTGGGGCTGGGGTCTCGTTTTGGGATACTGCATTGCGGTGGCTATTCCTGGGGCGGCAGACGGAGGCCCATTTAGGGGGGCTGTGGGGGGGGGAGGTGTTCATGTTGGGGCTGAGGTCCGGCTGTGCCCCCCAGGCCGGCTGCCTGCTGTGGGAGCAGGAGCTGCAGGCACAGATGGGGTACGGAGCCGCGAGGCCCTTCTTCCACACCTTCAGCTGTGAGGTGAGGGGGGGTGGGGGCGGGGCTATGAAGCAGTGGGTGGGGCTAAGGGCATGTGGGTGGGGCTAAAAGTGGTGGGTGGGGCAATTGTGGGTGGAGCGGCGGTGGGCGGGGCTACTGAAGTACGGACCGCCTATGGGCTGTGGGTGTGGTCAATGATGAGTGGGTGGGATGAAGGGGCTGTGGGTGGGACTAAGGGGCTGTGGGTGGGACTAAGGGGCTGTGGGTGGGGCTATGGGGCTGTGGGCGGGGCTAAAGGTGGGCGGGTGGGACTTGAGGTGTTAAGGTGTGGTCAGTGGGTGGGGCCTGCCGCCTGTGGGAGGGGCTAAAGCGCAGGGGGTGGGGCCTCACAGGAGGGCCAGGCAGGACTGAACTTCGCGGATGAGGCCGAGGCGGCCGCCTTCGAGGAGCGGGTGCAGGAGAGGCTGCGCCGGCGCCAGCAGCGGGCAGGTGTGTAAATGGGGGGGGGGGGAATGCAGAGCCCTGGGGCTGCACAGCGTTCTGCTCACCCCCCCCTCCTCACAGAGACCCGGCAGCTCCCGCCCCCGCCGCCTCCTGGCGATGGTGAGTTCCACCCCTCGGGTAGGCTGGGGGGCAGTGGTGAGGTGGGGTGGGGGGCACAGGAGCATGTGAGGGGAGGGGCATGGGGTGCACACTGATCCCCTCCAATGCAGAGCGTCGTGGGAGCCTTCCACGGCCCCCCCCAGCCCCTATGGATGGCAGTGGTGAGTGCCTACCCCGTAGCACAGGGGCTTCCTACCCCATAGGCTTTTTCACCCTTGGAGGGGCCCCCAAACCCACAAACTCCCACCCTCCCACCTTCCCGCTACTCCCACAGCCCCATCGCTGCCAGCTGTGCCCATCGCCAACCCCGACATCACAGCCTCCCGCTACCGAGGGCTGCCCAGCCCCACAGCAGGAAGCCCCACAGGGGGCAGTGAGCGCAAGAAAGGCCGCAAGAAAATCTCCAAGGCTGACATTGGAGCCCCTTCTGGCTTCAAGTGAGTGTGGGGGGGAGCGGTGTGGGGCTGATGGGTGACATATGGACAGGTGGGAGGGGAACATGTGGGGCTGGGGGAGATGTGAGGCACCTCCTGAGCCCCCTCTGTCCCCCAGGCACGTCGGCCACATCGGCTGGGATCCCACCAATGGCTTTGATGTATGTAAGGGCTGTGGGGAGGGGGGTTGGGAGGAACCCCCCCGGGCAGAGCACAGGGGTCCTAAGGGGCTGCGTGGGTGCAGACAGCAGCGCTGGACCCCGACCTGCGGGCGCTGTTTGCACGTGCTGGCATCAGCGAGGCACAGCTGGCAGATGCTGAGACCTCACGCCTCATCTATGACTTCATCGAGGGGCAGGGGGGGCTGCAGGCCGTCAAGGAGGAGATGCGGCGCCAGGGTGAGAGACACAGAGCCCCCACAAAGCTCTATGGGGACACTGCTTCCTACAGACCCACCCTCAGAGCCCATCCAACACTGCAATTAATGCCTCTCCTTGCAGGCCCCCAAGGCAGAGGGGGCACCCCACCCCCTCCACCTCCTCCCTCCGGACCCCCACGGGCTCGCAGTGGGCCGCTGCCTCCCCCCCCACCGTCCGGGGGTCCTCCGCCCCCTCCACGGGGGGGGCCCGGCCCGGTTTCCACCCCTCGGCCCGTGGCTCCGCCCCCTCCGCGAGGCTCCGCCCCTCCGTGCGCCGCCGCCTCTGTGGCTCCGCCCCCTCCGCCCCCACCTCTGCCCCCCCCCAGCGGGAGCCCCTCCGTGGTGGGGGGGGCCACCCCTGCGCGGGGGGCCCTCCTGGATCAGATCCGGCAGGGGGTGACGCTGAACAAGGTGGGGAGACGCTGCGACGTCGTGGGGTCGGCACGGGGGGGGGCGTATGAGTGGGGTTGGGGTGGTTGAGGGGCACCCACGGCTTCCATTCCACGGCCCGACCGCAGCGCCGGAATTGGGCAACGGCTTTCCATTGCAATGGGGTCGGTGGGAGCGCCGGGGGTCCCTGCGGGCTCAGCTCTGACCAACCTCCCCTCCGTCCCGCAGACCCCCGAAGCCCCCGAAGGCGGAGCTGCGGGGGGGGCAGCGGGAGGGCTGGTGGGCGCTCTGATGGATGTGATGCAGAAGCGGAGCCGCGTCATTCACTCCTCAGGTGAGACAGCCCGACCCGCCCTCCCCTTCCCCCATGGCGGAGCCCCCCCTCACCCCCGCCACCCCCCCGCAGACGAAGGAGACGACGGAGATGAGGACGACGAGGACGAATGGGACGAATGACGGCTCCACAGCGCCCTCTGGCGGCCGCAGCGCTTTGCGCCTCCTGCCCAACCCCCAATTGGAAATAAACAGCGGCGGACGAGCGATTAATTATCACAGTACCGCCCGTTAATGAGCGCTGGGAGGTAGTAAGCGTCGTTAATTGGTGTAAGGGGGTTAATCAATGGAAAACGCGTGTAAAACTGATAACGAGCGCTGATGAGCGGCAATTAAAAGCGAAAGGTCCCCCAGAATCCACCGCGCACCGCTGAGAAACACATTGAGGCTGCGGTGCGAGCAAAGAGCAGCGATTTATTGGCGTGACGGCATAAGAAGGGCGGTCCCAGCTACGGGCAGCGCTGCGGAGCGACAGAACTTGGAAAATGGGGAGAAAAAGGCATTTTTAGGGGGAAATCCGCCCTCCGCAGGGGCCGACGGGGAAGATGTAAATTAGGTGTGCCGAAGAGCCAATCGGCGCGCGGCTGTGGATGCAGAAGAAGAGGAGCGGGCGCCGCCCCCCGCCGCGCGCTGCCTGTCGGGCGGAAGCGGAAAAAAAAAAGAAAAAGAGAAAAAAAAAAAAAGAGCGCGCGGGGGGGGCAGAAGGAGGGAAAAGGAAGGCGGCAAAAAAAAAAAAGGCAAAAGATGGCGGAAAATTTAAAAGGTGAGCGCGCGGCCGCGGCGGGAGGGCGGCGCTTCCCGCGCTTTTCGCTGCGCGGCGGCCGTTTGGCGGGGGAGGGGCGGAACGTGGAGGCCCCCCCCGTGTGCGCCCCCTGTGCGACCCCCTGTGCGACCCCCGCAGGCTGCTCCGTCTGCTGCAAATCGACGTGGGCGCAGCTGCAAGAGCTGTGCCGGGCCGAGCGGCTGCGCTGCGCCGCGCTCGGCGTCACCCGGCGGAACCTCGGGGAGTTCGAGGTGGAATATTTGTGCGACTACAAACGAGTCGGGGTGAGCGCCGGGATGGGGGGAAGGGGGGGTGGGGGCGGGGGGGAGAGCCGGGATCGCCCCCGGCACTGAGCGGAGAGCAGCGCTGAGACGCCCCGATGTTCCCCACTGCGGGCTGCGGGGGACGCCGAGATCCCAAAATGGGTAATGTGGGCACTGGGAGGGACGCGGTGAACCCAACTCTCCCCCCCCCCTCCGCCTTCCCCTTCTGTCCCAGTGGGTAATAGGACAGGGAGGGACGCTCAGAGCTGAGATCCCCTCCCGGAAGGAGTTAAAGTGGTGGCAGGAGAGCTGCTGTGACCTTAATTGTACCCCAAATGGGTGATGAGGGACATAGGAGGGCTGCTGTGACCTGAGAGCCTCTCCAGATTGAGTTATAGGGACCCCAGGAGGGACACTGAGACCCCAAACCCACCCCCAGAATGTCTTATAGGAGTTCCAGGATGGATACAGACCACAACTCCCCCTCAAATTGTGTTAAAGGGACCCCAAACCCTCTCTAAAATGGGAAACGTGAATTGTAGGGGCCCCAGGAGGGACAATGAGAGCCCAGATCCCCCTCGAATTGGTTTAAATGGACCCTGAACCCTCTCTAAAATGGGAAATTTGAACTGTAGGGGTCCCAGGAGGGGGGGCCCTCTGAGTTCCTGGGCACAAAGCCGTGCCCACCCCCTGCCCTTCCCCTCCGCAGGGCGACGAGTTCTACCTGGTGAAGTGGAGGGGATACCCGGACAGCGCCAACACCTGGGAGCCCCGCAAGAACCTGCGCTGCCGGGGGCTGCTGAAGCAGCTGCACCAGGACCTGGCGCGCGCCCCAGGGGGGCCGGTGAGACCCGGACCCCGAGGTTTGCCCCCCCGTGCCTCCTCATACCTGGTGCAGAAAGCAGAGCAGCGGCGGGCACTGCGGCGCTGGGAGCAGCAGCTGAACAACACCCGCAGCCACCGCGGCCGCATCGCCGTGGAGAACGAGGTGGACTTGAACGGCCCCCCCCGGGACTTCGTCTACATCAATGAGTACAAAGTGGGGGCTGGCATCCAGCTGACCCCTGTGGCCGTGGGCTGTGAGTGCAGCGACTGCTTGGCGGAGGCTGCGGGCGGCTGCTGCCCCGGCGCCTCGCACAATAAGTTTGCCTACAACGAGGCGGGGTTGGTGCGCATCCGGGCCGGGCTGCCCATCTATGAGTGCAACTCGAGGTGCCGCTGCGGCTCCGAGTGCCCCAACCGCGTGGTGCAGAAGGGGATCCGCTACGACCTCTGCATCTTCCGCACTGGGAACGGGCGCGGCTGGGGCGTCCGCACCATGGAGCGCATCCGCAAGAACAGCTTCGTGATGGAATACATCGGGGAGGTGAGCGGGGAGGGGGGAGAGGGGGGTTAGGGTTAGGGTAGAGTTAGGGTTGGCTATGGGTAGGATTAGGGTTAGGGTGGCTTAGGGTTAGGGTTGGTTTGGGTTAGGGTGGTTGCTGTGCTGGGGCTGCAGTGCGTTCACAATCACAGAATGGTTGGGTTGGAAGGGACCCCAAGGATCATGAAGCTCCAACCCCCCCCCCCACCCCCCCCGGCTGCATGCAGGGCTGCCAACCTCCACATTTAATACCGGCCCAGGCTGCCCAAGGCCCCATCCAACCTGGCCTCGAGCACCTCCAGGGATGGACGGGGCATCTGCAGCCTCTCTGGGCAGCTGTTGCAGCACCTCACCACTCTGAGAGTGAAGAACTTCCCCCTGACATCCAACCTAACCCTTCCCCCCTTCAACTTAAAACCATTTCCCCTTGTCCTGCTATTATCTACCTTTTCAAAGAGTTGGCTCCTGTTTGTAGGCTCCCTTTAGGTCCTGTAAGGCTGCAATGAGGTCACCCTGCAGCCTTCTCCGCGCTCCCTCAGCCTGTCTTTGTAGGGGAGGTGCTCCAGCCCTCTGAGCATCTTTGTAACCCTCCTCTGGACCCTCTCCAGCAGCTCCCCGTCTTTCTTGTATTGGGACCCCCAGACCTGGACTCAGTACTGCAGATGGGGCCTCACAAGAGCAGAGCAGAGAGGGACAATCAGCTCCCTGTCCCTGCTGGTCGCCCCTCTGCTGATGGAGCCCAGGATACCATTTGCTTTCTGAGCTGCAGGCGCTCACTGCTGGCTCACGGTCAGTTTTTCATCCATCAGGACCCCCTGGTTCTTCTCTGCAGGGCTGTTCCTCCCAGTCTGTATCAATGCCTGGGCTTCACCACTGGTTGGTGGTGCTATGGTGGTGCTGTGATGGTGCTGTGATGATGGTGTGACGGTGCTGTGGTGCTGCCCCCCCTGCAGATCATCACCTCGGAGGAGGCAGAGCGCCGTGGGCAGGTGTACGACCGGCAGGGTGCCACATACCTCTTCGACCTGGACTATGTGGAGGACGTCTACACCGTGGATGCCGCCCACTACGGCAACATCTCCCACTTTGTCAACCACAGCGTGAGTGGGGCTGGATCCCCCTACCCTGATTTGTGGAGGGTGTTCCCGGGGTCAGTGGGGCTCCTTCTGACCTCTCCCCACCCCCGCAGTGTGACCCCAACCTGCAGGTCTACAATGTCTTCATTGAGAACCTGGACGAGCGCCTGCCCCGCATCGCCCTCTTTGCCACCCGCCCCATCCGTGCTGGCGAGGAGCTCACGTTCGACTACAACATGCATGGTGGGCACCCACAGCCTGGGCCAACCCCCCCCTGCTCCCACCCTGAGACCCCGGGCCCAAAGCCACGCAGGATCCCCTGGCACATGGGGAGCATCCCACGGTGCTCTGGGGTTGATATGCCTGTGCATACAGGGGGGTCCCACAGGGGCTTTGGGGTTGGCTCTGGTCCCGTGATGACCTGAGGTCCATCCCAGCCCTACAGCACAGCCTCCCACCCCACAGGGTCTGCCCCTGCCCCACGCTGCTGCTTTAAGGACTGCAGGGGGGCAGTTCGAGCCTCACCCTTCTCTTATTGCCCTCCTCCTCCCCACAGTGGACCCGGTGGACGCAGAGAGCACCCGCATGGACTCCAACTTCGGACTGGCAGGGGGGGCCCTGAGCAGCTCCCCCCGCTCCCGGGGCCGCATTGAGTGCAAATGTGGGGCTGCTGCCTGCCGCAAGTACCTCTTCTGACCCCAAAGTAACGCTGGGGGGGTTGCAAACACACGTGTTGAACGCAGCAGGGGGTCTGTGCCATACCGTGGAAGGGGAGGGGGGGGGGGAACAGAGGAGGGGGAAAGGGGGGGGGGGGTCACTTCATGCGTGCTGCCGGCGCCAGACGATGACAGTTCCAGCAGCGTCGCTGGAGGCCAGGAGGCTCTCGTCGCAGTTGAAGGCGACGGCCAGCACGGCGTGCCCGTGGCCCTGCAGGGTGTTGACCGTGGCACGGGCGGAGCGGCCCACATCAAAGAAGTGCACGCAGGCGTCCTCGCTGCCCGTCACTGGGGAGTGGAGGGGGGGGGGGGGGGGGGGGAAAGAGGGTTGGGGGCGGCCCCGTGGAGTGCCCCGCCCCCCTCGATTCCCGGTACGAACCCACGCAGGCGCCCTGGCGGAAGGACATCAGCGGGCAGAAGCAGCTGCGCAGCGGTTGCTCCCGGTGACGCGTGGGGAAGCTGCGCCGTAAACGCAGTCCTGGTGCACCCGAGCCTTCTTCCTCCACCACGCTGCAGAGGGACAACGTCAGGCCTGCGGGCCTGGCCCCACAAACCCCACACATCTCCCCTCCCGGACCCACAGACTTCCACAGTCCTGCTGGGGTGCCCCACAGACACCTCCCCAGCCCCGCTGGGACACCCACAGCCATCTCTCAAGGGGTGATTATTGCCCCCAAAATGTCCGTCGCCCCCCTCCGTTACCCCCCCCCCCCCCCCCCTCCAGCCAGGACTCAGGGGGTCTCTGCTGCTCCCAAGGTGCCTCCCCACCGGAAGAGCAGCAGGCGGTCGGGGCAGGCGTTGACGAGCAGGGAGGGGTCGGGAGCCTCACGGCTGGCCCAGGCTCGCGCTGACAGCGAGGTGATGGATCCGCCCGCCTGCACCACCACGCGGGAGGCTTTGGTCAGGCGCCCTGGAGGAGGGGGGAACACGGTGAGGAGGAGGGGAGGCACAGTGAGGAGGGCTCCGCTCCGCACAAGGCGCTGCCCCACGTACCGGTGCCGGGGTCGCACAGGAAGGAGGAGATGGAGCCGCGGTCGTCACCGGCCCACAGCACCCGGCCAGGGGCATCGAAGCACAGCGCCAACACCCGGCCAGGCAGCCGCCCTGCGCCACCGCGGGCTGCCTTCCCCGTGGAGATGTTGACCACCCGAACCATGTGCCGGGCACTGCCCACCTGAGGGACAAATGGGGTGAGGTGGGATGGGGACAGCGTGAGGAGGTGGGTGTGGGATGGGAGGTGGGATGGGGTGTGATGACGGGACACGGTAAGGGGGGTGGGACACAGGGATGTGGTGATGAACGGGGCATGGGGATGCAGTGCTGGGTCACAGTGATGGGATGCAGCGATAGGGATGGGATGAGGTGACAGGACACAGTGATGGGACACAGTGGCAGGGATGGATGTAGAAGTGGGTCAGATGGCGATGGCAGCACTGGGATGCAGCAGTGGGTCAGGTGGTGGTGATGGCAGCACTCACCACGGTGAGGTTGTTGTTGAGGGGCTGGAAGGCACAGCAGAGCAGCGCGGCGCCGTCGGGGTCGGGCACACGGCGGATGCAGCGGCCGTCGTTGGGCGCCCAGAGGCGCAGCGTCCCATCCAGGGAGGCCGACACGAGGACGTCGTTGGACAGCGACCACGCAAAGTCAGCCACGCCTCCATCGTGGCCCCGCAGCACCTGCAGCACCGCCGGCGGCCCCGGTGCCAGCCGGCACACAGAGATGGTGCCGTCCAGCGAGCAGCAGGCCAGCAGGTGGCGGTCATCGTGGGCAAACTGCACCTTGGGCACTGCAAACAGCGTCAGCTCCGCGCCGCCCGCCCGGCGACCCCCAGCGCTCATTCCCAGCTACCCCCGTTACCGGCGCTGTCCGTGTGCTGGTCGAAGACATGGTAGACGCCGGCGAAGGCGTAGTTCTCACTCAGGGTTGTGTCTCCTGCCATGGCCCGGCTCGCCTCCGCCAGCGGTGTGGGCACGACGCCAGAGGGGCTGCAGGGTCAGCGATAGCGTGTGGAACCCCCCCCCCCTCCCAGCAAGAAAACAAACCAACCCCGAGCCTCTCCTGCAGAGCTCACCGCTCGTCTGTGCCCCCCCGGGGTGCTCCAGGGTGGGAACCACGGCTCAGGGACCGCCTGTGGCCACGGGGTGCACGTGGGTCCTCCTCGAAGTCCTGGGGGGGAGAATTGGGGTGTGGGGGCTCCTGGGCTGCCCAGAATACCTCCAGGATAGGAGCTGTGAGCCCAGATTGCCCCCAGGGGGGCTATGGGGAGCTCGGGATGCACACTGTGACCCCAAATGCTCCCAAAGCGGGTTACAAAGATCCAAGGAGGGACAGTGCCAACCCAGATCCCCTCAGATGGGTTACAGGGACAGCGGGAAGGACACTGGGATCTCAAATGCCCCCCCACGAGTTACAGTGGCCCCAAAATAATGATGCAAGCCCAGATCCACCCCCAAAATGAGTTACAGGGACCATAGGAGGGATGCTGTGACCCCAAACATCCCCCAGATGGGCTACCGGAACCCGGGATGGCTGCTGTGACCCCACATTCCCCCTCCCAAATAATTCGCAGAGACCCCCAGAGAGCCACAGCGATGCCAAATCCTCCCAAATAGGTCATTGGTGTCCAGAGATGGCTGCTGTGACCCCCAATGTCACCCAATCCCCACCCCCCGCACCTCCATACGGTCCAGCGTGGTTCTGCTCGCCCTCAGCGCGCTGCCGCTGTGCGCCCTGCAGCTGCCGGCCTCGGACAGCGCCCCGTAGCGCTGGGCCAGGAGCCGGGCCCGCAGCCTCAGGTACCACCGCCGGGTGCCGCCCTCCAGCGCCCCGCCCTGCGCCCGCTCCCGCAGCAGCTGGCTGCGGCGCCGCACGTACTGCGTGCGGAACTGCGGGCAGCGCGGGCTGCGGTAGGCCGCGTACCTGCGGGCCGGGGGGGACCGTCAGACCGCGCGCCGCCGCAGCCGGCATCCCCCGCACGGAGCGCCACCGCCCCCTCCCCCCCCCGAGCCTCACCGCGCGTCCACCGCCAGCACCTGCTGCCACACGGCGGCCATGGCGGCGGCCGCCCCCGGGGGCTGCCCGTCCCGCTCCACCGCTGCGCAGAGCCGCCGCTCGCGGCCGCCGCCGCAGCCTCAACGCCAAAATGGCTCCGCGCGTCTCCCCGGCGACGAAACGGAGGGCGGGGCTTCGTCTCCTGGCCAATAGGAGCGGAGGAGGGAGGGCGGGAGCGGAGGCTAAGCTGGGGGCTCTGAGCTAAGCGGCGCAGCGATTGGTCCTCGCCGTCACCCTCTTCCCTGTCGCGCTTCCTCAGCGCCCGCTGCACCTCACTTTACGGCTTCTCGCCGCTCTTCCTACCTTTACGACAGACGGCGGCTCTTTCCGGCAGCGGGAAGCGCGGCGCGGGCGGAGGGGTCTGTGGGGCGATGGGGGGCGTTGGGAGGAATAAGAGGGGCGATAAGGAAGCAATGGAGGGTAGTGGGAGGCAATTGGAGGAGACAGGGAGATAATGGGGGTGGTAACGGGGGCAGTTGGGGCCGATAGGGATTAATGGGGGCCTATGAGGTGCAGTTTGGGTGCATTTGGAATCACCTGGGGGGCAGTGGGGCTCTTTAGGGTCTCTTGTGGGGTATTTGGGGTCACCTGGGGGGTAGTGGGGGCACATTGGGGTCACTTGGGCAGTGTTTTCTGGCTGGGGGTGCAACCTTTGTCCCCCCAGTCCCGCCATGGCGCGATGCCTCTGGCCGTGAGGTGGCCGTTCCCCGCAGGGCCGCCGCTCTGCAGCCGCCTGGTGCTGGGCCTGGTGGGCACCTACAGCTGCCTGTGGACCCGTGAGTGCCCCACAACCTGGGAGCCTTCCCCACAATAGATGAGCGGGGGCATCTCACCTTGTCCCCCCCCCCCACAGGGTACCTGAACCGCCTGCGGGTGCACAATGCTGAAGTGCTGCATGAGCTGGTGGAGCGGCGGGGGCCACACACCCCCCTCCTCACCCTCTCCAATCATCAGTCCTGCATGGATGATCCACACTTGTGGGGTGCGTGGGGCTCGGGCGGGGGCCTCAATAGTGGTTGGGGTGGGGTTTTTTGGGAGTGCTCGCGGGGTCCCGTGGGTCTGGGGGCATCTCATTCTCTCTGTGCCCTTTTGCCACCCCCAGGCTCCCTGAAGCTTCGCCACATTTGGAGCCTTCACAAAATGCGATGGTGAGGGGGAGGTCCAGGGTGCGGTGGGGGATGTGTAAGGCTCCCCACTGCCCCCCCCTCACACTGTGGACAACCCCAGGACCCCCACAGCCGCAGACATCTGCTTCACCCGAGAGCTGCACTCACGCTTCTTCAGCTTGGGGCGCTGCGTCCCCGTTTGCCGCGGTGAGGGGTGTTACTGGGAGGAACTGGGAGGAACTGGGAGGGCTCAGTTCATCCTGGGTGGGGACTCTGATCTCTGCAGGGGACGGCGTCTACCAGCGTGGGATGGACTTCGTCCTGGAGAAACTCAATCAGGGAGATTGGGTGCATGTCTTCCCTGAGGGTATGGGGGTACTGGGGGAGCCCGGGTGGCACTGGGGTTGATGGGGAGGGCGAGACTCAAAGAAGCCCCTGCTAATATCCTCCCTGTGCTATCTTTTCCACAGGCAAAGTAAACATGGGGCAGGAGTTCGTGCGCTTCAAGTGGGGTGAGACCCCCATGCCCATCATCCCCCTCTATGCCCCACATTTTCCTCTCTGTACCTCACAGTTCCCCCTGTGCCCCAGCCAGGCATCGGGCGGCTCCTGGCTGAGTGCCGCCTGGACCCCATTGTCCTCCCCCTCTGGCACGGCGGTGAGTGGAAATTTGTTGGTTTGGTTTTCGGTTCTTTTTTAGGGTAGAGGGATTGGGGTTGCTACGGGGCTGGGCCCTGCTATGGGGCCAAGCCTTGCTGTTGAACAGGGCTGACCCCGTTGTTCCAGGCATGAATGATGTGCTGCCCAATGCCCCCCCCTATGTGCCCCGTGTGGGAAAGGTGAGTTGAAGGGGGAAGGGGCACAAAAAAACACTGGGGGGGTGTTGGTGGGGTGCTGACACTGTCCCACAGCGGATCACAGTGGTTGTGGGGCGACCCTTCAGCGTCCGACCCCTCCTGGAGCGGCTGAAGGCTGAAGGCACCTCCACAGTGAGTGGTTGTGGGGTCACGGGGCTGCTCTGCCCCATTTGCGGATTGTGGGGTGGGGGAGGCTCTCTGGGTCAATCTGCACACCTCCATCCCTTAGGTGGAGATGCGGAAAGCGCTGACAGATTTTGTGCAGCGGGAATTCGAGGCGCTGAGGAGCCACGCACGGACCTTACATCCAACCACATAGCTTGTGGGGCTGCCCCACAGATGGACAGATGGAGCCTTCCAAAACAGTGCACCGTGCCAATAAAGGTGGTAGAGCTCTGCACCCCCTCCCCATTGCGTCCCCTCTCAATCCCACAGATGTGGGGATGCTGCTCCCAATCCCAAACCTTTATTGAAGTTCAAACTATGGGGTGAGAAAGGTGGGCAGGGGCAGACCCCCAAAATGGGGCTAAAACCCCCAAATGGGGCCAAAGCCACACCTTGGGGCTCAGCCCCCACCACTGTCACCCTATAACGGAACTGCGGTCCCCCATTGGCTTGTGGGGGAGTGATCCCCTCCTGAAAAAACAAAGTCCCAATGGATGTGGTGTGGTCCTGGAGGGAGGCTCTCCCATCACTCTTCCTTTTTGTCTCGGGGGCCGTCGTGGGCTGCCTGGTAGGGGTTGGGGGGGGGGCGGTTAAACAGAATGGTCCCTCTGTGCCCCCACAGTACTACCAGTCTATCCCAGTCTATCTCCCACTGCCCCCCACCTATCCAAGTCCCTCTCCCAGTCCTCTCAGTCCTTCCTCCAGCAACTTCTTTTTTTCCTCTGACGCTGTTTATTCTGCTTTCTCTCGGTGCTCCCTGGCACTCTCCTATTAAACCCTGTGACCCCAATCCCGCACCAAGTGCCCCCGGTATATCCCAGTTCAATCCCAGTCCCTCTCCGAGTGCTCCCAGTCCCCCCAGTACCTGCAGCCTTGCGTGCTGCTCCAGCAGCCGGTCATACTCCCGCGTCAGCCCCTCTGCCTGCCGCCGCATGGCCTGCACCTCATTCTCCGCCTTCTCCAGAGCTGTGAGGCAGGGAGGTCACCCTATAGAGTCCCCCCTGCTCTAACCACCCTGCCCCCCCTCATTTTTCTTGCCCTTACTGCGCTTGCTGGCTGCCAGCTCCTCCTTCAGTTTCTCCACTTTCGCCTTCAGGCTCTCATTCTCAGCCCGGCTAGGGGGGGCCACGTCCTCTCCTGCCTCTTGCAGCTGCTGCAGGATGGGATGGAGGGAGTCAGAACGCCAATAACCGCCTTAAAACCCCCCCAGAACTCCAGTATATCCCCTGGGACCCCCCCAGCACTCCACACAAATGCCCTGCCACTCCCCCCCCATTTCACCTTACGCAACGCCTCGTTGTCCTCCATGTAGCGCCGTGCCGCCTGGCTCGCCCCTTCCGCCTGCTTGCGGAATGCTTGGCTGGAGGCCCCAAGCAGCGCTTGCTGCGAGATCAGGGTGACCAAACGCCGCAGCAGGCTGCAAACGGGGATGTCAGCAGTGCTGTGCCCCCCCTCCCCCCTCAGGACCCCGTTCCTTTCCCTGTACTCACAAGGAGAGCAGCAGCGCAAAGCCGGCCAAGTAAAGGTTGCGTTGGGCACGGAACAGCCGCATGTGGAAGTGCTCCAAAGCCCCTGGGGTGGTGGGGAGCGCTGCCCGCTCAGAGGCATTGTACTTACGGGTCTCCCTGTAGGCATCTGGAGGGTGGAGGGATTATGGGATGTCAGGGTTTAGACAGAGGTTACGGGGATCCTATAAACACGAGGATGGGGTCCTTGGGGTGGTCCCAATGGAGCTGTGGGGGACCCCATGGCTTTTGGGCAGTGCCAGCCACCCCGGGCGGGGGCTGGAGTTACGGGGGGGACTCACGGCTTTATAGGGGTCATAGGAACGCATGGAGGTGTATAGGAGGATTATGAAAAGGTTACAGGGGGTTTATGGAGAAGTTACGGGGCTGTGGAGTCGCACCCAGCAGCAGCAGAACGAGGATGACGATGAGCACCACGAAGGCCGTGTTGCCGTAGGCCACTGCCAGCCCCACCAGGCGCGACTTGAAGATCTTCTGCCATCTTTTTGGGTGGTGGGGGTGGGGGATTAGGGGATTCCCGGCTGCGGGGACAACCCCAACCCCAAACCGCTCACCTGGTGGGGGACACGAAGGGAACACAGAGCAGGAGGACGAGGAAGACCTCAGCGTAGAGGAAGGTGGCGACCACTGTCCACTGCAGACTCATGGCACCCTGGGGGGGGGACAGCGTGAATGGGACCCCCCCCCCCAGAACCTCAATAATTCCCCTAAGGATCCCCAACAGGACACCAATAACGCTCCCCCGGACAACCCTAACTCCCTTAGGAAGCCTCGGGGCTCCCATAATTCTCTTAAGACGCCGCGAGCACCCCAATAACCACAGCGCTCTCCCTGATCCCCCTCCTCACCCCCCCCCCCTCCCCCCCCGACCCTCCGGGCCCCTCCTCGCACCGCAACAGCCGCTTCCCCGCCACCGCCCTCGGACGGAAAAAGGAAGCTGCCCAACGGAAGTGCCCGCCCACGTCAGGGCTGGCGACCAATCAGCGCAGTATTATGGGCGCTTCTTTAGCGACGCGCGTTACTTTTCTGCCCCCTGCAGGTTGAAAGGAGGCACTGCAGGCCCCTGTCCCACTTCCGTGTTTCCTGCCGGCGCATGCGTAGTGATTTGTCTAGAATGGCGCGTGTTTTGTATTTCGGGGCGGGCTGGGCGTGTGGCAATCAAAGCCTGCAGCCAGCATAAGGACACGGAGCAGGTATGTTCATTAGCGATGCGCGTACAGCCTGATGCAAGGGGGATAGCTCCACCTAACTTGCCCACCGGTAAGCAAAGTGAGCTCCACATACTGGGCAAGCTTATACGTATTCAGTAGAGTTCTGGAACGCGAATACGGATGCGTTGCAGTGCATCTGTAACTCCGTTACGTACCGCTCCTCCCCCTTCCGCCTGCGCCGCAGAGTGTGGGGAGGCTTCTCCTGGTGGCCGTGGGATGAAGGCTCGTGGGCTGCCTCGCGAAGGCCCGTAGTCTTCCTCGCTGTAAACTTTTAACCTCCTCGGGGAGAGACCCCCCTTTATAAGCAGTTTCTGCTTGCCTCGCCGTTCCCTCCTTTTCTTATCTCTGCTTGCAGTTCCTGCACTGTCAAGCACTGTTTGTTATCCACACCCTCTGTTGAAACGTCCTCTATTTTCCCATCTGTTCAAAACAAGGCTTCCCTCGTTTTTGTCTGCATACTATCCATTCTGTATGTTGGAACTTCCTTTCCCGTACGTGTGAGACCAAATGCTTGTCTTTATCCTATTTTTCTTTGCAGCTTAGCCCTAATTATGTAATATAACCCCTTTTGTGGCTCAGTTCCCCCCTTATCATTAATGCAGCACAGACTCCTGGCTGCTGATTATCCCATTCCTCCCCAATGATTTCTGGAAGCAGACCCCACTTTCTGTCTTTTCTCTCATCTCACACCTTTCCCCCTTCTCGTGTTCCTTCCCTGCACTCTGACACAAACACAGCGAACATCTCAGCACCAGCCGTGAGACCCGCCAGGAGGAGCAGAACAGCAGCAGCTGAACGATTTCGTTCGGCCATTCCAGGTTTGGCAGCCAGCTCGTAAGTCCGTCCCATAGGCCTGAGAAAGTCACCTCCCAGCCAGCGCTGTGCTGCCTCACCTCATGCACGACTCTCATTTGTTCCTAAATTTTTTCTAAATCCGTCTCAATCCTCTGATCCTTGTTTATATGTGCACAGCAGCTGTGGTTTATTAGAGTACATACTCCCCCTTCCTTAGCAGTTAATAAATCCAGCGCCATTCTGTTTTGTGATACGATTTTGGACGGAGAGGACGCTTCCTTTTGGCCTGCCTGTACAGCATCTGCCGTTGCATTCTCAATTCTTTCTGACGTGGCAGAGAGATTTACTGCAGCTCTTTCCAGCTGTGCTACTCCTAACATTGGGACAAGGGCCCTGACAAAGCTGTGGCATCCCATATTATATCTCACCAATGGGCTACTTACACTTTGAGCCCTTCTCGTATTTTTATGCTGGCTCCACCCAGTTCTCACTGTCCCTGGTGGGAGTTCGTTTGGATGGATGCTCATAGGAGCTGCTAAGTACCCTCCTATGCAACGTCCTTTCCAATTTATCAGTACTGACTTTCGAGCTCTCCCATCTCCCCATAACCACCAGAACCCTTTACCCGAGCAGCACCTGCTCATTGTATTCCTTCCATTACAATATTCGTTCTGTCTAATAGGGTGTTACTGCTCTCCTTAATGGCGGCCACTGTTAAATATGGAAATAGAAGGTCCTAGAGTAATAGTGCTGTTAACAGTAGCTTCCTCACCTGCCCCTAAATAAATGGACTCCCTTGGACTGCTGTTATATTTGTACTGAGCAGACCACAGAATCACAGAATCACAGAATCGTAGGGGTTGGAAGGGACCTCTGGAGATCATCGAGTCCAACCCCCCTGCCGAAGCAGGTTCCCTACAGCAGGTCGCACAGGTAGGCATCCAGGCGGGTCTTGAATATCTCCAGAGAAGGAGACTCCACAACCCCCCCGGGCAGCCTGTTCCAGTGCTCCGTCACCCTCACCGTAAAGAAGTTCTTGCGCACATTCGTGCGGAACTTCCTATGCCCTAGCTTCGTCCCATTTCCCCTTGTCCTGTCCCCACGCACTACTGAAAAGAGTCCGGCCTCACCACTATGGCCCCCACACCTCAGGTATTTATAAACCTGGATCAAATCCCCTCTCAGCCTTCTTTTCTCAAGGCTAAACAGACCCAGTTCACTTAGTTGTTCCTCAAACGACCAATTTAGTAACAGGATCCCAAACCATGGTGCTGCCATTCCTGCCTTTAGTAGTCGTGTACAGACCCAGCAATCAGAGAAGTTTAAAGTTTTAGAACAGTTGTAGCCAACAATTGTAAGCCAGACTTACAATTTCCAAACAGTTAATGTTGTTTGACCCTTAGCTCCGGTTTTATTGCACCTCTTGCCAGAGTAACCTGGCATGTACAAGAATTTCTGTATTCCAACTTGTTTGCTCAGCCTATATTTCATTGATTTCCAAAGTGAGCCTTGTTGAGCAGCAGCTCCTCCTACTGTTACAAAATCATCTACGGGTAATAAGAAGCACCCGTATCCACCAGAAAATGAACCTCTGTATCCAGCTCCCCAGCTGCAGTTTCACCAGTGGATCTGCTGGGTGAACTCCCCAGGTTCCCGTCCTTCAGCTTTGCAATCAGAGGCGGTTCCTTCTCACTCCGCTTGGTAGGATTTTTCCCCCAGCGTCCCACTGCAGTTTGCCCACTGCTTTCGGTCCGGCAGGGTGGGGCCCTCCCTGGGCTCTTCCAGCCTCCACCCCCCCCGAGGGGATCTCTGGGTCCTACGACCCTACTCTAGTGCTGCAACAGTAACAGCTGCTGTTATTCACCATTTCCTTACCATCTCAGTTTCTCAATCAGTTTTTTTCCATATCATTCACCTCTCCTCAGTGCTGACATCCCTGTTACACCTGGCTCATCTTTGCCTTCCTCAGCCTGTGTCCTTCCCAAACTTCTTCGCTTTTGAAACTCTCATAAACTACGAACATCATGCTTCAGTTTCACCTCCTCCCTCTCTGGAGGCTCCCAGTGCTAACACTGGGACTTCAGGTTTCCCAGATCTCTGCAGATGAAGGCTATTCTCACTTCCAGTGCCCCATCGCCTCCCCCTTCGCAGGTAGTGCTGGTTACAGCAGCAGTCTCCATCCCCGGCTCTCTCTCACTTCGAGTTCTGCTGGCGGGGCAGTGCTGCTGGGGCGGGGGTTTCCTCTCATGGCAGCGCAGATAAACTCCTTTTCTCTTTGACCACCATTCCACTCTTTGTACCCTCAGTTACTCTTCCACGTACCCTCGGTTATGCTTCCGTGTACCATTAACGATTACACTTTCTTATACCATCAAAATGGTTTGTCCCATTTAGGGGCCATTTCTTCCTATCCCCCAATTTATACAGTAACCACTACTGATTGCAGTACTTAATCAAAGTTTTCTTACTTGGGGTCCCTCCCGATTCCCCTGCAATATCCCGCCATGTGCCAATCTGCATCCCAAAGGGGATCCCAAAGGCCTTCCCCTGGGAGCCTCCCATGATGTTAAAAAGCACTCTTTATTGATTCCCAATTTCACCAAAGTTCCCACAAACAGCCCTTAATGCCGCATTATTTCCCAAATTTGTAAATAGGTATAAATGCCTTATCACAGTTGATGGCGCTGATTGAGCCATCTCCCTTCACACAATGCCTCGTAGTCAGAACACAATATTATGTAAACAGGTTGGCACTCATTCCCTGAATGGAGCGGACATCTCTCTATAGGCTCATCCCAGTTCGTAAGTTGGATCCTTTTTACACGCTCATACAAAGAGACACGAAGGCAGACAAACGGTGCCGATCGTTACCGCTCGCTTCGTCCACCTCCGGCCGTTTCCCTCGCGGCAGAACGGAACCGCGGGTCGGGACTCCACACTCGCTCCGCAGCTGTGCTGCGCCTCATCCATCGCACTCACTGCGACTCACACACAGTGCCAGCCTCATTGAAATCTGAGTTTGAAGCTTCTCAGATGACATTTTGGATCTATCGATAGCAATAACTCAAACACATGGTACCGAACACCTACAGCAGATGGTAATAAAAACCACACAGTCTATAACTGTTGCTGTTACTACCAGGTGCCACAGAAACGCAGGTCTGTCTTCAGATGAAGTTAAGGTATGGGGTGAAGTCCTCGAGCTTGGAGGGGTGGGGGGGTCCATGTGGGACACGGGGGTGTTCCAATTCCAGGGTCCCCTCTGGGGGCTGTGGGTGCAGGGGAGTCCAGGGGGTGTTCTCCCACTTCACCAGGAGTCACCGTGTTGTCACCGTCTTGTCACCCAGCATCTCTGCTGCTTCTCTGGGGCTGTGGGGACAGGCAACCAGGTCACCTCCAGCATCACCCCAACAATGACATCCCCCAGTGTCACTCCTGGATGTCAACCCCAATGGTACCCCAACATCACCTCCTAGCATCCCCCAGTGTGAACCCAGTATCACCACAAAGTCACTCCGGTGTGCTCCCCCAGCATCATTCCATGAAGTTTAACCCCAGTGATATGCCAATGTCACTCCAGTGTCACCTCCAGCATCACGCCAACGTGTCCCCCCCAGTATCACTCCACCACATCACTGCAGCATCACCCCTGTCTCACCGCAGTATCAACCCTCAGCGTCAGTCCAGCATCACTCCTTGGTGTTAAACCTCAGTGATCCCCCAGCGTCACTCCAGTGTCACCCCCCAGCATCAGCCCAATATCAGCCCTGTCACCTCAACAATGTCACCCCAGCGTCACTCCCTGATGTCAACCCCAGCGATACCCCAACGTCACCCCAGTGTCACCCCCACCATGTCAGCCTGCAATGTCACTCCCCATTGAAACCCCCGAGTGACCCCTGAACATCACTCCCCCAACATCACTCCCTGTTACTATCCAAAGTCATCCCAACGTCACCCCAGTGACGCCCCCCAACATCACAACCCAGCGTCGCTCCCCGAGGTCACCCCCCAGCGATACCCCATCGCTCCCCAATGTCACTCCCTTACATCACCACCCGCTAACAATTGCCACTGATTAACATTGCCAGTCTCACCCCGTCACCCCAACGTCTCCCCAGCACCACCGTCGCACCAGCGTCTCCCCCAAACATCACGCCTTGAAGTTAAACCCCACTGATACCCCAGCATCACTCCCAGCATCATCACCCCTCAGTGTCACCCCCCGACGTCACCCCCAACTTCCCTTTCCAGTGTCGCCTCTGCAACAGCGTCACCCCTTGATGTTAAACCCCAGTGAACCCCCATCACCCCCCAGCGTCACTCCCCAGTACCACCCCAGCGTCACCACAATCCCCGTAAACAGGGAGCATAGCCTCCCTAACAGCGCCCTGTTACCGTCTGACCCCGGAGAGACGGCAAATCGCCAAGAGCCGAGAGAAGGAACATGCTGGCGGTGGACGCGATAGGCAGCGCCAGCAGGGCGTCCCCCGCTTCAAAGGGCACTTTGCCTTTCACCCCACCGCAGCCTCTCTCCTGCTTGGATTCTGCCCAGGGTCTGCAGGGTTTGTTCCGTTGCACGCTGTACCGGCGTGGCCAGCGCGTGGTACAGAGCTCAAGTGGAAGAGAACCCCAACTGCCACCCTCAGCCCCAACATTACTCCCTGATTTCACCCACCCACTGATACCCCAACGGCACCCTAATGTCACCCCAACAGTATCACCTCCTGGTGTCACTTCAACACCACCCCAGCACTCCCACCCCACATTACACTAACATCTCCGCAGCATCACTCCCCAAAGCCACCCCAGCTTCACCCCGTTGCTCCTCCCCAGCATCACCTTGCAGCGTCACCCCACAGTCACTCCCCAACCTGAACCCAGCATCACACCAGCAACGCCACCCCCCAGCATCACTCCCTGATGTCACCCCCGGCAATACCCCAATGTCACTCCAGTGTCAGCCCCAGCATCACCCCAACGTCTCCCCCCAATGCCACTCTAACATCACTGCAGCACCACCCCAATCTCACCGCAGTATCGACCCTCAGCGCCACTCTAATGGTATCACCCCTCAGCGTCAGTCCAGCAGCACTCCTTGGCGTTAAACCTCACTGGTTCCCCAACGTCACTCCAGTGTCACGCCCCAGCATCACCCCAATGTCTCCCCCCAGTATCACTCCACCACATCACTGCAGCATCACCCCTGTCTCATTGGAGTATCAATCCACAGCGTCGCTCCATCAATATTGTCCCTAAGTGTCACTCCAGCATCACTCCTTGGTATTAAACCTCAGTGATCCCCCAACGTCACTCCAGTGTCACCCCCCAGCATCAGCCCAATATCACCCCGTCACCTCAACGATGTCACCCCAGCGATACCCCAACGTCACCCCAGTGTCACCCCCACCATGTCAGCCTCCAATGTCTCTCCCCATTGAAACCCCCGAGTGATCACTGAACATCACTCCCCCAACTTCACTCCCTGTTACTATCCAAAGTCATCCCAACGTCACCCCAGTGACGCCCCCCAACATCACCACCCAGCGTCACTCCCCAAGGTCACCCCCCAGCGATACCCCATCGCTCCCCAATGTCACTCCCTTACATCACCCCGGTGTCACCCCAACATCACCACCCGCTAACAATTGCCACTGATTAACATCGCCAGTCTCACCCCGTCACCCCAACGTCTCCCCAGCACCACCGTCGCACCAGCGTCTCCCCCAAACATCACTCCTTGATGCTAAACCCCACTGATACCCCAGCATCACTCCCAGCATCATCACCCCTCAGTGTCACCCCCCGATGTCACCCCCAACTTCCCTTTCCAGTGTCGCCTCTGCAACAGCGTCACCCCTTGATGTTAAACCCCAGTGAACCCCCATCACCCCCCAGCATCACTCCCCAGTATCACCCCAGCGTCACCACAATCCCCGTAAACAGGGAGCATAGCCTCCCTAACAGCGCCCTGTTACTGTCTGACCCCGGAGAGACGGCAAACCGCCGAGAGCCGAGAGAAGGAACATGCTGGCGGTGGACGCGATAGGCAGCGCCAGCAGGGCGTCCCCCGCTTCAAAGGGCACTTTGCCTTTCACCCCACCGCAGCCTCTCTCCTGCTTGGATTCTGCCCAGGGTCTGCAGGGTTTGTTCCGTTGCACGCTGTACCGGCGTGGCCAGCGCATGGTACAGAGCTCAAGTGGAAGAGAACCCCAACTGCCACCCTCAGCCCCAACATCACTCCCTGATTTCACCCACCCACTGATGCCCCAACATCACCCCCCCAACATCTCTCTAATGTCACCCCAACAGTATCACCTCCAATGTTACTTACAACACCATCCTAGCATTCCCACCCCACATTACACCAACAACATCCCCCCAGCATTGCTCCCCAATGTTACCCCCAACTTCACCCCACTGCTCCTCCCCAGCATCACCCCAACAATGTCCCCCCCAGCAATGTCACCTGGATGTAACCCCACAGCATCACCCCTCAGTGATACTGCAAAATCACCACCCACAGTCACTCCCCAACCTGAACCCAGCATCACCCTAATGTCACCCCCCAGTGTTACCCCCAAATCATCTCCCAGAGTCACCCCCCAGCATCACCCCAATGTCTCCCCACAATGTCACTCCACCACATCACTGCAGCATCACCCCAACCTCACCACAGTATCAACCCTCAGCGTCACTCCAGCATCACTCCTTGATGTTGAACCTCAGTGATCCCCCGACGTCACTCCAGTGTCACCCACAGCATCAGCCCAGTATCACCCCTGTCGCCTCAACAATGTCACCCCAGCATCATTCCCCAATGTCACCCTAGCTTCACCCTACCACTCCTCCCCAACATCACCCCCCAACAGTGTCACCCTCAACAATGTCACCCCACAGTAATACCCCAAAATCACCACCCACAGTCACTCTCCAACCTGAACCCAAAATCCCCCCCAACAGTGTCACCCCCCAACAGCGTCACAGTGCCACTCTGTCAGCCCACAGTCACCCTCCATAATCATCCTAAAAGCACCCCCAATGTCTCTCCCCAACAATGTTCCCTCACACCACCAACCTTCACCACCATCACCATCCCGTCTCTCCTCTCCCCTCACCATCAGCACCATCATTCCCCCCCACCACCCACATCACTGCCCACCACCACCATCAGCCCCCTACCACCACCCTCATAACCATCACCTCCATCACCCCCAGCATTGTCCCCCCACACTCCCCCACTGTTCACCCTCATCGTCACCTTCCCACCATTCACCACCACTGTCCACCACCGCTGTCACCCACATCACCTCCCCACCCCATCACCCCTGTGCCTCCCCTGAACGCCAACCCCTGATGTTATCTCCCCACTGATACCTCAATGCCACCTCCCAACATCCCTTCCCTGCTTCAGCCCAACATCAGCCAACAGCTTCACTCCTCACAGCAGTGTCACCCTTTGATATCCTCCCCCCGATATCACCCCGGTGTCACCACAACCCCCATAAACAGGGAGCAGAGCCCCCCTAACAGCACCCTGTTACTGTCTGACCCCGGAGAGACGGCAAACCGCCGAGAGCTGAGAGAAGGAACATGCCGGCGGTGGATGCGTTAGGCAGCGCCAGCAGGGCGTCCCCTGCTTCAAAGGGCACTTTGCCTTTCACCCCACCGTAGCCTCTCTCCTGCTTGGATTCTGCCCAGGGTCTGCAGGGTTTGTTCCATTGCACGCTGTACCGGCGTGGCCAGCGCATGGTACAGAGCTCAAGTGGAAAAGAACCCCAACAACCTCACCTCAATAACCAACCTTGCCCCTCAACCACCTCACCCTGTTGTCACTCCCTGATGTCCCACCCATGTCTCCCCAACAACATCACACCCCAGCATCCCCCCCACATCACCTGAACAGCCTCAGCCCCAGCATCATTCCCTGATGTCCCCCCAGTGACACCCCTCCGTCACCTCAGTGTCACCCCAACAGTGTCACCTCCACAAAGAGCTGGAAAGCACAGCAGTGATAGCAGATCAGCCAAGCCTTGGGTTGCAGCAAATGAAGGTCAGTTCCAGTGCAGCAACAATGAGCACACTCACAAAGGAAACAAAACTGCTCCACACTGGAAGGCCTCAGGCTGGCAGGAACCCACAGCAAAAGCCCCATCCTTCCACTGCCAGCCCTTATATGAGGGTGGGAAGGGGTGGGTCCTGGCTCCACCCCTTCCTCACTCAGCACCATTGCATGCACCTGAGCTCCCCTGGATCGGCCCCGCCTTCCCACCAGGTGCTCCATCAGTGCTTCAAGCCACGACTTAGCATTGCCACTGCACCCTCAACATCACCCCGACAACGTTACCCCAACAGTCACCAGTTGTCTTTGAGGACAGATCGGGATCAAAATACGTGGGCTATCGTAGCTCATCCACTGATGAACTTCCCCTTGCCAGACATGCAGACCCCACTGCCTGCCAGCCATTGCCATGCCTGTACGGGAGCCGTGAGCTCACAGCCTGAAGGATGGAGCACCTGGGGAGGGGCGTAGCCCTGCGAGCACAGGTGGAAGCAATTCCCAGAACCAGCTGGGGCTGAGCCCGGCTCCACCCCTCCCTGGCCGCATTTAAGGGCTGTCAGGCACAGAGGCAGCATCTCTCCCTAGAGCCTGCCTGCTTGGGATTGTGGGGTGAGCCCTTGGAGTGGGGTGAGTGATTTGTTCTTTATTTCAAGGCTGTGGTCTCCTTTTTTTTGTTGGATCCTGACCACGTTTAGGGGCTGGTAGGAGCAGCATCTGTACCTGGAGATTGTTTCCTTGGGAGTGTGGGGTGTTTGCCTTTGGAATGGGATGAGTGATTCCATCTTTATTTCAGGGCTGTGAGCTCCCCCTCTCTTAGGGCGTTGTGACCACATTCAAGGGGTGGCACCAGCAAGGGCTGCATCTGTACCTGGAAATTGCTTCCTGCGAGGTGAGCAGTGGTCCTTGGGAAGGGGTGAGAGATTCCTGTCTTATTGCAGGGCTGTGTTCTACCCATTTTTGGGGATTGTGGCTACATGGAAAGGCTAGCAGCTGTAAGGGCAGCATCTCTCCTTGGGGATTGCTTCCTTTGGAGTGTGGGCTGAGCGATCCTTTATTTCAGGGTTGCGATGCTTTCATTTTTGGGGCATCCTGGCCGTGTTTAAGGGTGGGCAGCTGTGAGGGCGGCGTCTCTTCCTGGACATTGCCTCCTGTGGAGTGTGGGTGAGCGTTTGTCTTTGGGATGGGCTGAATGGTTTTCTCTTTGTTTCAGGGCTGTGAGCTCTGCTGTTTTTGGATATCCTGACCACATTTAAGGGCTCGAAGCCAGAAGGGCAGCATCTCTCCTTGGGGACCGCTTCCTTTGGAGCGTGGGGTGAGTGTTTGTCTGTGGAAGGGGTTGTGCGATCCCTTCCTGGGAGCAGCCCTGTGGAGAAGGACTCGGGGGTCCTGGCGGACGAGAAGCCGGACACGAGCCAGCAGCGTGCGCTTGCAGCCTAGAAGGCCGACCGTATCCCGGGCTGCATTAAAAGAGGAATGGCCAACAGGGAGAGGGAGGTGATCGTCCCTCTCTGCTCAGCTCTCATGAAGCCCCATCCGGAGTGCCGCATCCAGGCCTGGATCCCTCAGTGCAAGAAAGATGCAGAGCTCTGGGAATGAGTCCAGAGGAGGGCCACTAAGATGATCAGAGGGCTGAAGTACCTTCCCTATCAAGAAAGGCTGAGGGAACTGGTCTTCTTTAACTTGGAAAAGAGAAGGCTCTGGGGAGACCTCATTGTGGCCTTCCAATACTTGAAGGGAATGTATGAACAGGAGGGAGAATGGTTGTTTACAAGGGTGGATAGTGATAGAACAAGGGAGAATAGTTTTAAACTGAGATAAGGGAGGTTTAGGTGGGATCTTAGGAGGAAGTTTTTCACCCAGAGGGTGGCGACGCACTGGAACAGGTTGCCCGAGGAGGTTGCGGACGCACCATCCCTGGAGGCATTCAAGGCCAGGCCGGATGTGGCTCTGGGCAGCCTGGTCTGGTGGTTGGCAACCCTGCACGTAGCAGGGGTGTCGAAAGGAAATGATCGTTATGTTCCTTCTCAATGTAGGCTATCCTATGGTTCCATGATAAGATATTGAAGAGTATCAGCCCCAGCACCGACCCCCGTGGGATGCCGCTCATCATCGCTCTCCGTCTGGACACGGAGCCATTTTCCACCGCTCTCTGGATTCAATCCTGCAGCCGGTTCTTCATCCGTCCAACAGTCCGCCCATGAAATCAGCCTCTTTCTCATTTGGAGATGAGGATGGTGTGGGGTACCGTGTCAGAGGCCTTGCTGAAGTCCAAAGAGATGATATCAGTGGCTCTTCTCCTGCCCATCGATGCAGCGGCACCATCACGGAAGGCCTTCGGGTCGGTCAAGCAGGATTTGCCCTCGGTGAAGCCACGCCGGTTCTCCCGCATCACCTCCTGCCTTCCACATGCCCTGGGGTCGCTTCCAGGAGGATCTGCTCTGCGATCATTCCCAGCACAGAGTTGAGGCTGACAGGTCAGTGGTTCCCGGGCTCATCCTTTCTACCCTTCCTAAAAAGGAGTGCGATGGTGACCGTTTTTCTGCTCACTGGGGACTTCACCTGATCGCCATCACTTCTCCAACAGCATTGAGAGCAGCTCGGTGACCGCATCAGCGAATTCCCCCCGACTCTGTGATGCGTCTCATCGGGACCCACAGACTCCTGGATTTCAGGTCCTCAGGTGGTCCGGAACCTGGTTGTCACTCACAATGCGGGACAGGGAGGGTAGCAGCAGGGGTGATGTTGCTTCCTCCATCCCTACGTACCAGACCAAAGGTGAGGGCTGTGTATGATGAGCGGTGATCAGAGAACACAGAGGCAAAAATGTTGTTGAGTGCCTCAGCCTTCTCCTTGTCTCCTTGTTGCCAGCTCTATTGCTGCAGGTAAGCAGCATCGTGCACAGAGCGCAGCCACGTTGCCCTGAGAAAGGAGCTCTACAGTGCACGTTTGTGAAAAAGGTGCTACCCTCCATGTGTGGGGCAGCGCCTTCATTATTGTATCGTGCTCAACAGGTGCCAGCAGAGAACCGTGGCGCTCCCGAGCGGTGTAACAACCGCACAGAGAAGATGTGCAGCTCTTTGTGAGAACAGCGAGGAACAGAAATCTGCATTTCCTGGAATGCCCCAGAACTCAGCTTTGCTGACCGGTAATTGCCTGCCCAGCAGGTAAGGGCAATGTACGCCCACCAGTGTTTACCCATTACTCGGTGTGGCGCAAGGTAGCATTTCCAGAGCTCTTGTTTGCACTCGATGGTGCCCCGAAGGCTGCCTGTCCTATTCTTCCTGCCTTCATCTTGCCTCTGGCCTTTCACTGTGCCGTTCTCCTTCCCTTTGCCCTGGGCTTTCTCTGCCGTATTCTCTCGCCCTCCTGTTTTGGCGTTCCGTGCAGCGTTCTCTCAGCCTTTGCCCTTGGCGTTCTTTGACATGTTCCCTTTGGTTTTGGCTTTCTGTGCCCCGTTCTCTTTGGCCTTCCATTTTGGCGTTCCATGCGGCGTTCTCTCAGCCATTCCCCTTGGCCTTCCGTGCCGCGTTCTCTTTGGCCTTCCGTTTTGGCGCTCCCTGCGGTGTTCTCTTGGCCATTCCTCTTGGCCTCCCGTTCCGCCCCATCTTTCTTTGGACTTCTTTGCTGTGTTCCCTACAGCATTTGCTTTGGCCTCAGGTTTTGGCCGCCTTTGCTGTGTGCTCTAGGCCATTCCTCTTGGCCTCCCGTGCCGCCTCATCTTTCTTTGGCCTTCTTTGCTGTGTTCCCTACAGCATTTGCTTTGGCCTCAGGTTTTGGCCTTCTCTGCTGTGTTCTCTTGGCCATTCCTCTTGGCCTCCCGTGCCGCCTTGTCTTTTTGGCCTCCCGTGCCGCCTTGTCTTTTTGGCCTCCCGTGCCGCCTTGTCTTTTTGGCCTCCCGTGCCGCCTTGTCTTTTTGGCCTTTGCTCTTGGTCTTCTGTACCACCCCCTCCTTGCCCTTGCTTTCCTTTGGGTTTTCATTTGGCCGTTCTCCTTGCTTTTGCCCTTGCCTTAGCCTTGGCTGCTTGCTTTGCTTTTCTTTAGCTGTGGCTTTCTGTGGGCGTTCTGCTTGCCTTTGCCTTTGGCTGTCTGGGATTTGCTGGGAAGCAGCGTTCATGTTAATCTTGACTGGCTGCCCAGCTTAATGGGAGCAGCAACCCGCAGTGTATCTGTACATGTAACCCTTAACCCAATATTAAAATTGCCTCTTACACTAAATGCAGCAATAAAAAGGATGCCTTGTGTTTTCTGTCAAGGTAACCTTAATCCTAATGATAGTGCAGAATACAATTGTTAAACTAACTGCAACTTTAAACTTATAAATAGCATTAATTATATCCCTAATGCACATTTGCATCACTGTTAGCGTATTATTCACAGGGTGCAGCCCCCGCAGATGTGGGGCAGTGCCTTCAATGTTGTATTGTGTTCAACAGGTGGCAGCAGAGAACCGTGGCGCTCCCGAGTGCCATAACAACCGCATGGAGAGATCTTCGTGAGAACAGCGAGGAGCAGAAATCTGCACTTCTTGGAATGCCCTGGAACCCAGCTTTGCTGACCGGTAACTGTCTGCGCAGCAGGTAAGGGCGGAACACACCCACCAGTTTTTACCCATTACTTACTGAGACCCAAGGTAGCGTTCCAGAGCTCATTTCTGCACTCACTTCTGGGTGCCCTACGGGCTGTCTGTTCTCATCTGTCTGCTTTCTCCTTGCCTCTGCCTTTTGCCGTTCCTTGGGCATTTCCTGCAGCATTCTCTTTGGTCTCCATTTTGGCGTTCCCTGCGGCGTTCTCTTGGTCCTTGCCCTCTGTTTTGGCATTCTCTTGGGCCTCGCCCTCCATTTTGGCGTTCCCTGCGGCGTTCTCTTGGTCCTTGCCCTCTGTTTTGGCATTCTCTTGGGCCTTGCCCTCCATTTTCGCATTCCCTGCGGCGTTCTCTTGGGCCTTGCCCTCCGTTTTGGTGTTCTCTTGGGCCTTGCCCTCCGTTTTGGTGTTCTCTTGGGCCTCGCCCTCTGTTTTGGCGTTCCCTGCGGCGTTCTCTTGGGCCTTGCCCTCTGTTTTGGCGTTCCCTGCGGCGTTCTCTTGGGCCTTGCCCCCTGTTTTGGCATTCTCTTGGGCCTTGCCCTCCATTTTGGCATTCCCTGTGGCATTCTCTTGGGCCTTGCCCTCTGTTTTGGCGTTCCCTGCGGCGTTCTCCTGGGCCTTGCCCTCCATTTTGGCCTTCCCTGCAGCGTTCTCTTGGGCCTTGCCCCCTGTTTTGGCGTTCTCTTGGGCCTTGCCCTCCGTTTTGGCATTCCCTGCGGCGTTCTCCTGGGCCTTGCCCTCCATTTTGGCATTCTCCTGGGCCTTACCCTCCATTTTGGCATTCTCCTGGGCCTTGCCCTCCATTTTGGCGTTCCCTGTGGTGTTCTCTTAGGCCTTGCCCTCCATGTTTGTGTTGCCTGAAGTGTTCTCTGGTGCCTTGTCCTCTGTTTTGGTATTCCCTGCGTTGTTCTTTTGGGCCTTGCCCTCCATTTTGGCATTCCCCATGTTGTTTTCTTGTGCCTTGCTCCCTGTTTTCCCCTTCCCTGTGGCATTCTCTTTGGTCTCTGTTTTGGTGTTCCTGCGGCCTTCTCTTGGGCCTGGCCTCTGCTGAGGCTTCCCCTTGGGTGTTCTCCATGCCTTTGCCTTTAATGTTTCCTTCCCTTGGGTTTTCACCTTTCCTTTTGTTCTTGCCTTTGCTTTCTCTCATGTTCACTCTGAATGTGATCCTAATAAACCTAACCATAACAACTTTGTCCCAACCCTAATCTCTGGACTGCTAATATGGTGCCAATTGTAACTGTAGCTGTATTGATAACTGTATTAACTGTCCCACTTAATTCTGAACCTACCCTCTAATGGGGCTCTAAACCCACATCTGACCTTAATGTAGTACTAACAACAATTGTATAACTTCTGTGTTAAGTACCCCTAAACTTAATCTTCAGTCCTTTGGTGGGGCGCTGTTTTACTTGCACTTTTTGTGGGGGTGGGCTTACGGCGAATACTATTTGTGTCTTGGAATTCCTTGAATTACCCATATTTCTTTCTAAACCGGCTCTCTGTGTTACAGGTGAAGATATCTTCAACGCTTCCAGGGTCAGCGACTCCCCTGCAGGACGCCATCGGCTTTCCGGGCCTCCCACACTCACCGTCAGCTCGCTTCAGTCCAGGTTTTATCCCTATTCCCTGGTCCGTTCCCTTTTTGTAGCGTTCCCCTCTCTGTGCCACAACCCCCTACCACCGCCCGAGGTTGTCGCGGGCATCGTGTGGGTCGCGGCACTCGGACACATCGTAGTTCGTCCCATCGGCCTCAGCCCGGCGATCTAACCCGCCCACGTCCTTCCTTAGCGCCCTTCTATTCCCAGGCCGATGGACACTTCCTTCCGACACAGCGCCCTCGGCAAACTTACCGAGGGTGCACTGCACGCTGCCATAGAGGTGTTTAATAAAGATTTTGGAGAGGACAGGGCTGAAGAGCAGTCACAACAGCACAGCAGCTGCACATCATGGGATTCAGCACCAGTCAGCAGGCCGGGCTGTTCAGCCGGTTCTTCACCTAGCAGACAGCCTACCTGTCCAAGTACGTGGCTGCCATCTTAGCGAGACTTTCATGGGAGACCACGTCAAAGGGTTTGCCTCGCTTGTGGGGTCGGGTCGCCTTTGCTTCAAGTTCGCTAACAGGGATAACCCAAGCCCGTAACCGACAGGCGGTAGCTGGAAGGAGACCATTTGCGCTCCTTCAGCCAGTTTGGGACTCGCGCCCCCTTGTGGCCAGTCTGAGAATCGCGCCGATTTCAGCGTGTGCAGTCAATTGATCTCAACCACACTGGTTTTAGCTTTGGAGTCAATTTATCTCAGCCAAATTGGCTTTAGCTTTGCAGACAGTTTGTCTCATCCAAATTGGCTTTAGCTTTGCAGTGTATTTATCACTACCAAATTGGCTTTAGCCTTGGAGTCAATTAATCTCAACCAAATTGGCTTTAGCCTTGGAGTCAATCTCAACCAAATTGGCTTTAGCCTTGGAGTCAATCTCAGCCACATTGGCTTTAGCCTTGGAGTCAATTAATCTCAGCCACATTGGCTTTAGCTTTGCCTTGCTTACGGGGTTGGGCTAGCTCACTTGTTTGTACCTTAGGGCTAACCCAACCCCGTAAGCAAGGCCCGAGGGCCGTCGGAGGCGATTGGCGTTCCTTCCCGGCCAGTCTGAGACTCGCGCCCCTTTGCGGCCATTCTGAGACTCGCGCTGGTTTCAGCGTTGTGCAGTCATCTTGAATCAGCCCAATTGGCTTTAGCCTTGGAGTCAATTAATCTCAACCAAATTGGATTTGGCTTTGGAGTGACTTAATCTCAACCAAATTGGCTTTAGCCTTGGAGTCAATTAATCTCTGCCACATTGGCTTTAGCCTTGGAGTCAATTAATCTCTGCCACATTGGCTTTAGCTTTGCCTTGCTTACGGGGTTGGGCTAGCTCACTTGTTTGTACCTTAGGGCTAACCCAACCCCGTAAGCAAGGCCCGAGGGCCGTTGGAGGCGATTGGCGTTCCTTCCCGGCCAGTCTGAGACTCGCGCCCCTTTGCGGCCATTCTGAGACTCGCGCTGGTTTCAGCGTTGTGCAGTCGTATTGAATCAACCATATTGGCTTTAGCATTGGAGTGACTTAATCTCAACCAAATTGGCTTTAGCCTTGGAGTCAATTAATCTCTGCCACATTGGCTTTAGCCTTGGAGTCAATTAATCTCTGCCACATTGGCTTTAGCTTTGCCTTGCTTACGGGGTTGGGCTAGCTCACTTGTTTGTACCTTAGGGCTAACCCAACCCCGTAAGCAAGGCCCGAGGGCCGTCGGAGGCGATTGGCGTTCCTTCCCGGCCAGTCTGAGACTCGCGCCCCTTTGCGGCCATTCTGAGACTCGCGCTGGTTTCAGCGTTGTGCAGTCGTATTGAATCAGCCATATTGGCTTTAGCATTGGAGTGACTTAATCTCAACCAAATTGGATTTGGCTTTGGAGTGACTTAATCTCAACCAAATTGGCTTTAGCCTTGGAGTCAATTAATCTCTGCCACATTGGCTTTAGCTTTGCCTTGCTTACGGGGTTGGGCTAGCTCACTTGTTTGTACCTTAGGGCTAACCCAACCCCGTAAGCAAGGCCCGAGGGCCGTCGGAGGCGATTGGCGTTCCTTCCCGGCCAGTCTGAGACTCGCGCCCCTTTGCGGCCATTCTGAGACTCGCGCTGGTTTCAGCGTTGTGCAGTTATTTTACAACAAGCAAATTGGCTTTGGCTTTGACTTGCTTACAATTGTTTTGTGCAAAGTACTGAATGAGGGGATGCTGTACCTGTGAACTGCATTGTGCACTGTACTGAATATGGGGATTTTGCACCTGGAAACTGTGTTGTGGACTGTACTGCATATGGGGATGCTGCGCCTGTGAATTGCGTTGTGCCATGTACTGCATATGGGGATGCTGCGCCTGTGAATTGCGTTGTGCCATGTACTGCATATGGGGATGCTGCGCCTGTGAATTGCGTTGTGCCATGTACTGCATATGGGGATGCTGCGCCTGTGAATTGCGTTGTGCCATGTACTGCATATGGGGATGCTGCACTTGTAAACTGTTGTGCACTGTACTGCATAAGGGGATCATGTGCCTGTAAACCATGTCTTGGTATTGTACTAAATATGTGTATCCATGCTCTGACTGTTATCATGCAGTTGTTGGTGTAGCGTGTGTGTATGCTTGCATGAGCCACATCTTGTGGAAACAGAGCTGTAATAAACAAATTGTGCCAGTATTTAACTCTGTGGTGTGTCTTGCATTGTCACAGTCAGGATGTGGACCGCACTCTCAGGTAGGTGTTGACAGGTAGGTATGGAGGGTAGTAGACCTAGAGGGGCTGTAAGTAAAGTGGGTCAGGCTGTTAGTGAACTGGAGTTGTAGTTGCAGCTGGTCAGGTTGTTGGTGAACTGAAGTCATTGGTGAAGCTGTGTTGTTGGCATAGTTGGTCAGGCTGTCGACAAACCTAGGTTGTCAGTGTAGTCGGTCAAGTTGGTGGTGAAACGGAGTTGTTGGTGTAGTCGGTTGGGTTGCAGGCGAGTTGGGACTTTTAGGGTTAGGGGGACTTAGGGTTAGGGGGACTTTTAGGGTTAGGGGGACTTAGGGTTAGGGGGACTTTTAGGGTTAGGGGGACTTTTAGGGTTAGGGGGACTTTTAGGGTTAGGGGGACTTTTAGGGTTAGGGGGACTTTTAGGGTTAGGGGGACTTTTAGGGTTAGGGGGACTTTTAGGGTTAGGGGGACTTTTAGGGTTAGGGGGACTTTTAGGGTTAGGGGGACTGTTAGGGTTAGGGGGACTGTTAGGGTTAGGGGGACTTTTAGGGTTAGGGGGACTTAGGGTTAGGGTTAGGGTTAGGGTTAGGGTTAGGGTTAGGGTTAGGGTTAGGGTTAGGGTTAGGGTTAGGGTTAGGGTTAGGGTTAGGGTTAGGGTTAGGGTTAGGGTTAGGGTTAGGGTTAGGGTTAGGGTTAGGGTTAGGGTTAGGGTTAGGGTTAGGGTTAGGGTTAGGGTTAGGGTTAGGGTTAGGGTTAGGGTTAGGGTTAGGGTTAGGGTTAGGGTTAGGGTTAGGGTTAGGGTTAGGGTTAGGGTTAGGGTTAGGGTTAGGGTTAGGGTTAGGGTTAGGGTTAGGGTTAGGGTTAGGGTTAGGGTTAGGGTTAGGGTTAGGGTTAGGGTTAGGGTTAGGGTTAGGGTTAGGGTTAGGGTTAGGGTTAGGGTTAGGGTTAGGGTTAGGGTTAGGGTTAGGGTTAGGGTTAGGGTTAGGGTTAGGGTTAGGGTTAGGGTTAGGGTTAGGGTTAGGGTTAGGGTTAGGGTTAGGGTTAGGGTTAGGGTTAGGGTTAGGGTTAGGGTTAGGGTTAGGGTTAGGGTTAGGGTTAGGGTTAGGGTTAGGGTTAGGGTTAGGGTTAGGGTTAGGGTTAGGGTTAGGGTTAGGGTTAGGGTTAGGGTTAGGGTTAGGGTTAGGGTTAGGGTTAGGGTTAGGGTTAGGGTTAGGGTTAGGGTTAGGGTTAGGGTTAGGGTTAGGGTTAGGGTTAGGGTTAGGGTTAGGGTTAGGGTTAGGGTTAGGGTTAGGGTTAGGGTTAGGGTTAGGGTTAGGGTTAGGGTTAGGGTTAGGGTTAGGGTTAGGGTTAGGGTTAGGGTTAGGGTTAGGGTTAGGGTTAGGGTTAGGGTTAGGGTTAGGGTTAGGGTTAGGGTTAGGGTTAGGGTTAGGGTTAGGGTTAGGGTTAGGGTTAGGGTTAGGGTTAGGGTTAGGGTTAGGGTTAGGGTTAGGGTTAGGGTTAGGGTTAGGGTTAGGGTTAGGGTTAGGGTTAGGGTTAGGGTTAGGGTTAGGGTTAGGGTTAGGGTTAGGGTTAGGGTTAGGGTTAGGGTTAGGGTTAGGGTTAGGGTTAGGGTTAGGGTTAGGGTTAGGGTTAGGGTTAGGGTTAGGGTTAGGGTTAGGGTTAGGGTTAGGGTTAGGGTTAGGGTTAGGGTTAGGGTTAGGGTTAGGGTTAGGGTTAGGGTTAGGGTTAGGGTTAGGGTTAGGGTTAGGGTTAGGGTTAGGGTTAGGGTTAGGGTTAGGGTTAGGGTTAGGGTTAGGGTTAGGGTTAGGGTTAGGGTTAGGGTTAGGGTTAGGGTTAGGGTTAGGGTTAGGGTTAGGGTTAGGGTTAGGGTTAGGGTTAGGGTTAGGGTTAGGGTTAGGGTTAGGGTTAGGGTTAGGGTTAGGGTTAGGGTTAGGGTTAGGGTTAGGGTTAGGGTTAGGGTTAGGGTTAGGGTTAGGGTTAGGGTTAGGGTTAGGGTTAGGGTTAGGGTTAGGGTTAGGGTTAGGGTTAGGGTTAGGGTTAGGGTTAGGGTTAGGGTTAGGGTTAGGGTTAGGGTTAGGGTTAGGGTTAGGGTTAGGGTTAGGGTTAGGGTTAGGGTTAGGGTTAGGGTTAGGGTTAGGGTTAGGGTTAGGGTTAGGGTTAGGGTTAGGGTTAGGGTTAGGGTTAGGGTTAGGGTTAGGGTTAGGGTTAGGGTTAGGGTTAGGGTTAGGGTTAGGGTTAGGGTTAGGGTTAGGGTTAGGGTTAGGGTTAGGGTTAGGGTTAGGGTTAGGGTTAGGGTTAGGGTTAGGGTTAGGGTTAGGGTTAGGGTTAGGGTTAGGGTTAGGGTTAGGGTTAGGGTTAGGGTTAGGGTTAGGGTTAGGGTTAGGGTTAGGGTTAGGGTTAGGGTTAGGGTTAGGGTTAGGGTTAGGGTTAGGGTTAGGGTTAGGGTTAGGGTTAGGGTTAGGGTTAGGGTTAGGGTTAGGGTTAGGGTTAGGGTTAGGGTTAGGGTTAGGGTTAGGGTTAGGGTTAGGGTTAGGGTTAGGGTTAGGGTTAGGGTTAGGGTTAGGGTTAGGGTTAGGGTTAGGGTTAGGGTTAGGGTTAGGGTTAGGGTTAGGGTTAGGGTTAGGGTTAGGGTTAGGGTTAGGGTTAGGGTTAGGGTTAGGGTTAGGGTTAGGGTTAGGGTTAGGGTTAGGGTTAGGGTTAGGGTTAGGGTTAGGGTTAGGGTTAGGGTTAGGGTTAGGGTTAGGGTTAGGGTTAGGGTTAGGGTTAGGGTTAGGGTTAGGGTTAGGGTTAGGGTTAGGGTTAGGGTTAGGGTTAGGGTTAGGGTTAGGGTTAGGGTTAGGGTTAGGGTTAGGGTTAGGGTTAGGGTTAGGGTTAGGGTTAGGGTTAGGGTTAGGGTTAGGGTTAGGGTTAGGGTTAGGGTTAGGGTTAGGGTTAGGGTTAGGGTTAGGGTTAGGGTTAGGGTTAGGGTTAGGGTTAGGGTTAGGGTTAGGGTTAGGGTTAGGGTTAGGGTTAGGGTTAGGGTTAGGGTTAGGGTTAGGGTTAGGGTTAGGGTTAGGGTTAGGGTTAGGGTTAGGGTTAGGGTTAGGGTTAGGGTTAGGGTTAGGGTTAGGGTTAGGGTTAGGGTTAGGGTTAGGGTTAGGGTTAGGGTTAGGGTTAGGGTTAGGGTTAGGGTTAGGGTTAGGGTTAGGGTTAGGGTTAGGGTTAGGGTTAGGGTTAGGGTTAGGGTTAGGGTTAGGGTTAGGGTTAGGGTTAGGGTTAGGGTTAGGGTTAGGGTTAGGGTTAGGGTTAGGGTTAGGGTTAGGGTTAGGGTTAGGGTTAGGGTTAGGGTTAGGGTTAGGGTTAGGGTTAGGGTTAGGGTTAGGGTTAGGGTTAGGGTTAGGGTTAGGGTTAGGGTTAGGGTTAGGGTTAGGGTTAGGGTTAGGGTTAGGGTTAGGGTTAGGGTTAGGGTTAGGGTTAGGGTTAGGGTTAGGGTTAGGGTTAGGGTTAGGGTTAGGGTTAGGGTTAGGGTTAGGGTTAGGGTTAGGGTTAGGGTTAGGGTTAGGGTTAGGGTTAGGGTTAGGGTTAGGGTTAGGGTTAGGGTTAGGGTTAGGGTTAGGGTTAGGGTTAGGGTTAGGGTTAGGGTTAGGGTTAGGGTTAGGGTTAGGGTTAGGGTTAGGGTTAGGGTTAGGGTTAGGGTTAGGGTTAGGGTTAGGGTTAGGGTTAGGGTTAGGGTTAGGGTTAGGGTTAGGGTTAGGGTTAGGGTTAGGGTTAGGGTTAGGGTTAGGGTTAGGGTTAGGGTTAGGGTTAGGGTTAGGGTTAGGGTTAGGGTTAGGGTTAGGGTTAGGGTTAGGGTTAGGGTTAGGGTTAGGGTTAGGGTTAGGGTTAGGGTTAGGGTTAGGGTTAGGGTTAGGGTTAGGGTTAGGGTTAGGGTTAGGGTTAGGGTTAGGGTTAGGGTTAGGGTTAGGGTTAGGGTTAGGGTTAGGGTTAGGGTTAGGGTTAGGGTTAGGGTTAGGGTTAGGGTTAGGGTTAGGGTTAGGGTTAGGGTTAGGGTTAGGGTTAGGGTTAGGGTTAGGGTTAGGGTTAGGGTTAGGGTTAGGGTTAGGGTTAGGGTTAGGGTTAGGGTTAGGGTTAGGGTTAGGGTTAGGGTTAGGGTTAGGGTTAGGGTTAGGGTTAGGGTTAGGGTTAGGGTTAGGGTTAGGGTTAGGGTTAGGGTTAGGGTTAGGGTTAGGGTTAGGGTTAGGGTTAGGGTTAGGGTTAGGGTTAGGGTTAGGGTTAGGGTTAGGGTTAGGGTTAGGGTTAGGGTTAGGGTTAGGGTTAGGGTTAGGGTTAGGGTTAGGGTTAGGGTTAGGGTTAGGGTTAGGGTTAGGGTTAGGGTTAGGGTTAGGGTTAGGGTTAGGGTTAGGGTTAGGGTTAGGGTTAGGGTTAGGGTTAGGGTTAGGGTTAGGGTTAGGGTTAGGGTTAGGGTTAGGGTTAGGGTTAGGGTTAGGGTTAGGGTTAGGGTTAGGGTTAGGGTTAGGGTTAGGGTTAGGGTTAGGGTTAGGGTTAGGGTTAGGGTTAGGGTTAGGGTTAGGGTTAGGGTTAGGGTTAGGGTTAGGGTTAGGGTTAGGGTTAGGGTTAGGGTTAGGGTTAGGGTTAGGGTTAGGGTTAGGGTTAGGGTTAGGGTTAGGGTTAGGGTTAGGGTTAGGGTTAGGGTTAGGGTTAGGGTTAGGGTTAGGGTTAGGGTTAGGGTTAGGGTTAGGGTTAGGGTTAGGGTTAGGGTTAGGGTTAGGGTTAGGGTTAGGGTTAGGGTTAGGGTTAGGGTTAGGGTTAGGGTTAGGGTTAGGGTTAGGGTTAGGGTTAGGGTTAGGGTTAGGGTTAGGGTTAGGGTTAGGGTTAGGGTTAGGGTTAGGGTTAGGGTTAGGGTTAGGGTTAGGGTTAGGGTTAGGGTTAGGGTTAGGGTTAGGGTTAGGGTTAGGGTTAGGGTTAGGGTTAGGGTTAGGGTTAGGGTTAGGGTTAGGGTTAGGGTTAGGGTTAGGGTTAGGGTTAGGGTTAGGGTTAGGGTTAGGGTTAGGGTTAGGGTTAGGGTTAGGGTTAGGGTTAGGGTTAGGGTTAGGGTTAGGGTTAGGGTTAGGGTTAGGGTTAGGGTTAGGGTTAGGGTTAGGGTTAGGGTTAGGGTTAGGGTTAGGGTTAGGGTTAGGGTTAGGGTTAGGGTTAGGGTTAGGGTTAGGGTTAGGGTTAGGGTTAGGGTTAGGGTTAGGGTTAGGGTTAGGGTTAGGGTTAGGGTTAGGGTTAGGGTTAGGGTTAGGGTTAGGGTTAGGGTTAGGGTTAGGGTTAGGGTTAGGGTTAGGGTTAGGGTTAGGGTTAGGGTTAGGGTTAGGGTTAGGGTTAGGGTTAGGGTTAGGGTTAGGGTTAGGGTTAGGGTTAGGGTTAGGGTTAGGGTTAGGGTTAGGGTTAGGGTTAGGGTTAGGGTTAGGGTTAGGGTTAGGGTTAGGGTTAGGGTTAGGGTTAGGGTTAGGGTTAGGGTTAGGGTTAGGGTTAGGGTTAGGGTTAGGGTTAGGGTTAGGGTTAGGGTTAGGGTTAGGGTTAGGGTTAGGGTTAGGGTTAGGGTTAGGGTTAGGGTTAGGGTTAGGGTTAGGGTTAGGGTTAGGGTTAGGGTTAGGGTTAGGGTTAGGGTTAGGGTTAGGGTTAGGGTTAGGGTTAGGGTTAGGGTTAGGGTTAGGGTTAGGGTTAGGGTTAGGGTTAGGGTTAGGGTTAGGGTTAGGGTTAGGGTTAGGGTTAGGGTTAGGGTTAGGGTTAGGGTTAGGGTTAGGGTTAGGGTTAGGGTTAGGGTTAGGGTTAGGGTTAGGGTTAGGGTTAGGGTTAGGGTTAGGGTTAGGGTTAGGGTTAGGGTTAGGGTTAGGGTTAGGGTTAGGGTTAGGGTTAGGGTTAGGGTTAGGGTTAGGGTTAGGGTTAGGGTTAGGGTTAGGGTTAGGGTTAGGGTTAGGGTTAGGGTTAGGGTTAGGGTTAGGGTTAGGGTTAGGGTTAGGGTTAGGGTTAGGGTTAGGGTTAGGGTTAGGGTTAGGGTTAGGGTTAGGGTTAGGGTTAGGGTTAGGGTTAGGGTTAGGGTTAGGGTTAGGGTTAGGGTTAGGGTTAGGGTTAGGGTTAGGGTTAGGGTTAGGGTTAGGGTTAGGGTTAGGGTTAGGGTTAGGGTTAGGGTTAGGGTTAGGGTTAGGGTTAGGGTTAGGGTTAGGGTTAGGGTTAGGGTTAGGGTTAGGGTTAGGGTTAGGGTTAGGGTTAGGGTTAGGGTTAGGGTTAGGGTTAGGGTTAGGGTTAGGGTTAGGGTTAGGGTTAGGGTTAGGGTTAGGGTTAGGGTTAGGGTTAGGGTTAGGGTTAGGGTTAGGGTTAGGGTTAGGGTTAGGGTTAGGGTTAGGGTTAGGGTTAGGGTTAGGGTTAGGGTTAGGGTTAGGGTTAGGGTTAGGGTTAGGGTTAGGGTTAGGGTTAGGGTTAGGGTTAGGGTTAGGGTTAGGGTTAGGGTTAGGGTTAGGGTTAGGGTTAGGGTTAGGGTTAGGGTTAGGGTTAGGGTTAGGGTTAGGGTTAGGGTTAGGGTTAGGGTTAGGGTTAGGGTTAGGGTTAGGGTTAGGGTTAGGGTTAGGGTTAGGGTTAGGGTTAGGGTTAGGGTTAGGGTTAGGGTTAGGGTTAGGGTTAGGGTTAGGGTTAGGGTTAGGGTTAGGGTTAGGGTTAGGGTTAGGGTTAGGGTTAGGGTTAGGGTTAGGGTTAGGGTTAGGGTTAGGGTTAGGGTTAGGGTTAGGGTTAGGGTTAGGGTTAGGGTTAGGGTTAGGGTTAGGGTTAGGGTTAGGGTTAGGGTTAGGGTTAGGGTTAGGGTTAGGGTTAGGGTTAGGGTTAGGGTTAGGGTTAGGGTTAGGGTTAGGGTTAGGGTTAGGGTTAGGGTTAGGGTTAGGGTTAGGGTTAGGGTTAGGGTTAGGGTTAGGGTTAGGGTTAGGGTTAGGGTTAGGGTTAGGGTTAGGGTTAGGGTTAGGGTTAGGGTTAGGGTTAGGGTTAGGGTTAGGGTTAGGGTTAGGGTTAGGGTTAGGGTTAGGGTTAGGGTTAGGGTTAGGGTTAGGGTTAGGGTTAGGGTTAGGGTTAGGGTTAGGGTTAGGGTTAGGGTTAGGGTTAGGGTTAGGGTTAGGGTTAGGGTTAGGGTTAGGGTTAGGGTTAGGGTTAGGGTTAGGGTTAGGGTTAGGGTTAGGGTTAGGGTTAGGGTTAGGGTTAGGGTTAGGGTTAGGGTTAGGGTTAGGGTTAGGGTTAGGGTTAGGGTTAGGGTTAGGGTTAGGGTTAGGGTTAGGGTTAGGGTTAGGGTTAGGGTTAGGGTTAGGGTTAGGGTTAGGGTTAGGGTTAGGGTTAGGGTTAGGGTTAGGGTTAGGGTTAGGGTTAGGGTTAGGGTTAGGGTTAGGGTTAGGGTTAGGGTTAGGGTTAGGGTTAGGGTTAGGGTTAGGGTTAGGGTTAGGGTTAGGGTTAGGGTTAGGGTTAGGGTTAGGGTTAGGGTTAGGGTTAGGGTTAGGGTTAGGGTTAGGGTTAGGGTTAGGGTTAGGGTTAGGGTTAGGGTTAGGGTTAGGGTTAGGGTTAGGGTTAGGGTTAGGGTTAGGGTTAGGGTTAGGGTTAGGGTTAGGGTTAGGGTTAGGGTTAGGGTTAGGGTTAGGGTTAGGGTTAGGGTTAGGGTTAGGGTTAGGGTTAGGGTTAGGGTTAGGGTTAGGGTTAGGGTTAGGGTTAGGGTTAGGGTTAGGGTTAGGGTTAGGGTTAGGGTTAGGGTTAGGGTTAGGGTTAGGGTTAGGGTTAGGGTTAGGGTTAGGGTTAGGGTTAGGGTTAGGGTTAGGGTTAGGGTTAGGGTTAGGGTTAGGGTTAGGGTTAGGGTTAGGGTTAGGGTTAGGGTTAGGGTTAGGGTTAGGGTTAGGGTTAGGGTTAGGGTTAGGGTTAGGGTTAGGGTTAGGGTTAGGGTTAGGGTTAGGGTTAGGGTTAGGGTTAGGGTTAGGGTTAGGGTTAGGGTTAGGGTTAGGGTTAGGGTTAGGGTTAGGGTTAGGGTTAGGGTTAGGGTTAGGGTTAGGGTTAGGGTTAGGGTTAGGGTTAGGGTTAGGGTTAGGGTTAGGGTTAGGGTTAGGGTTAGGGTTAGGGTTAGGGTTAGGGTTAGGGTTAGGGTTAGGGTTAGGGTTAGGGTTAGGGTTAGGGTTAGGGTTAGGGTTAGGGTTAGGGTTAGGGTTAGGGTTAGGGTTAGGGTTAGGGTTAGGGTTAGGGTTAGGGTTAGGGTTAGGGTTAGGGTTAGGGTTAGGGTTAGGGTTAGGGTTAGGGTTAGGGTTAGGGTTAGGGTTAGGGTTAGGGTTAGGGTTAGGGTTAGGGTTAGGGTTAGGGTTAGGGTTAGGGTTAGGGTTAGGGTTAGGGTTAGGGTTAGGGTTAGGGTTAGGGTTAGGGTTAGGGTTAGGGTTAGGGTTAGGGTTAGGGTTAGGGTTAGGGTTAGGGTTAGGGTTAGGGTTAGGGTTAGGGTTAGGGTTAGGGTTAGGGTTAGGGTTAGGGTTAGGGTTAGGGTTAGGGTTAGGGTTAGGGTTAGGGTTAGGGTTAGGGTTAGGGTTAGGGTTAGGGTTAGGGTTAGGGTTAGGGTTAGGGTTAGGGTTAGGGTTAGGGTTAGGGTTAGGGTTAGGGTTAGGGTTAGGGTTAGGGTTAGGGTTAGGGTTAGGGTTAGGGTTAGGGTTAGGGTTAGGGTTAGGGTTAGGGTTAGGGTTAGGGTTAGGGTTAGGGTTAGGGTTAGGGTTAGGGTTAGGGTTAGGGTTAGGGTTAGGGTTAGGGTTAGGGTTAGGGTTAGGGTTAGGGTTAGGGTTAGGGTTAGGGTTAGGGTTAGGGTTAGGGTTAGGGTTAGGGTTAGGGTTAGGGTTAGGGTTAGGGTTAGGGTTAGGGTTAGGGTTAGGGTTAGGGTTAGGGTTAGGGTTAGGGTTAGGGTTAGGGTTAGGGTTAGGGTTAGGGTTAGGGTTAGGGTTAGGGTTAGGGTTAGGGTTAGGGTTAGGGTTAGGGTTAGGGTTAGGGTTAGGGTTAGGGTTAGGGTTAGGGTTAGGGTTAGGGTTAGGGTTAGGGTTAGGGTTAGGGTTAGGGTTAGGGTTAGGGTTAGGGTTAGGGTTAGGGTTAGGGTTAGGGTTAGGGTTAGGGTTAGGGTTAGGGTTAGGGTTAGGGTTAGGGTTAGGGTTAGGGTTAGGGTTAGGGTTAGGGTTAGGGTTAGGGTTAGGGTTAGGGTTAGGGTTAGGGTTAGGGTTAGGGTTAGGGTTAGGGTTAGGGTTAGGGTTAGGGTTAGGGTTAGGGTTAGGGTTAGGGTTAGGGTTAGGGTTAGGGTTAGGGTTAGGGTTAGGGTTAGGGTTAGGGTTAGGGTTAGGGTTAGGGTTAGGGTTAGGGTTAGGGTTAGGGTTAGGGTTAGGGTTAGGGTTAGGGTTAGGGTTAGGGTTAGGGTTAGGGTTAGGGTTAGGGTTAGGGTTAGGGTTAGGGTTAGGGTTAGGGTTAGGGTTAGGGTTAGGGTTAGGGTTAGGGTTAGGGTTAGGGTTAGGGTTAGGGTTAGGGTTAGGGTTAGGGTTAGGGTTAGGGTTAGGGTTAGGGTTAGGGTTAGGGTTAGGGTTAGGGTTAGGGTTAGGGTTAGGGTTAGGGTTAGGGTTAGGGTTAGGGTTAGGGTTAGGGTTAGGGTTAGGGTTAGGGTTAGGGTTAGGGTTAGGGTTAGGGTTAGGGTTAGGGTTAGGGTTAGGGTTAGGGTTAGGGTTAGGGTTAGGGTTAGGGTTAGGGTTAGGGTTAGGGTTAGGGTTAGGGTTAGGGTTAGGGTTAGGGTTAGGGTTAGGGTTAGGGTTAGGGTTAGGGTTAGGGTTAGGGTTAGGGTTAGGGTTAGGGTTAGGGTTAGGGTTAGGGTTAGGGTTAGGGTTAGGGTTAGGGTTAGGGTTAGGGTTAGGGTTAGGGTTAGGGTTAGGGTTAGGGTTAGGGTTAGGGTTAGGGTTAGGGTTAGGGTTAGGGTTAGGGTTAGGGTTAGGGTTAGGGTTAGGGTTAGGGTTAGGGTTAGGGTTAGGGTTAGGGTTAGGGTTAGGGTTAGGGTTAGGGTTAGGGTTAGGGTTAGGGTTAGGGTTAGGGTTAGGGTTAGGGTTAGGGTTAGGGTTAGGGTTAGGGTTAGGGTTAGGGTTAGGGTTAGGGTTAGGGTTAGGGTTAGGGTTAGGGTTAGGGTTAGGGTTAGGGTTAGGGTTAGGGTTAGGGTTAGGGTTAGGGTTAGGGTTAGGGTTAGGGTTAGGGTTAGGGTTAGGGTTAGGGTTAGGGTTAGGGTTAGGGTTAGGGTTAGGGTTAGGGTTAGGGTTAGGGTTAGGGTTAGGGTTAGGGTTAGGGTTAGGGTTAGGGTTAGGGTTAGGGTTAGGGTTAGGGTTAGGGTTAGGGTTAGGGTTAGGGTTAGGGTTAGGGTTAGGGTTAGGGTTAGGGTTAGGGTTAGGGTTAGGGTTAGGGTTAGGGTTAGGGTTAGGGTTAGGGTTAGGGTTAGGGTTAGGGTTAGGGTTAGGGTTAGGGTTAGGGTTAGGGTTAGGGTTAGGGTTAGGGTTAGGGTTAGGGTTAGGGTTAGGGTTAGGGTTAGGGTTAGGGTTAGGGTTAGGGTTAGGGTTAGGGTTAGGGTTAGGGTTAGGGTTAGGGTTAGGGTTAGGGTTAGGGTTAGGGTTAGGGTTAGGGTTAGGGTTAGGGTTAGGGTTAGGGTTAGGGTTAGGGTTAGGGTTAGGGTTAGGGTTAGGGTTAGGGTTAGGGTTAGGGTTAGGGTTAGGGTTAGGGTTAGGGTTAGGGTTAGGGTTAGGGTTAGGGTTAGGGTTAGGGTTAGGGTTAGGGTTAGGGTTAGGGTTAGGGTTAGGGTTAGGGTTAGGGTTAGGGTTAGGGTTAGGGTTAGGGTTAGGGTTAGGGTTAGGGTTAGGGTTAGGGTTAGGGTTAGGGTTAGGGTTAGGGTTAGGGTTAGGGTTAGGGTTAGGGTTAGGGTTAGGGTTAGGGTTAGGGTTAGGGTTAGGGTTAGGGTTAGGGTTAGGGTTAGGGTTAGGGTTAGGGTTAGGGTTAGGGTTAGGGTTAGGGTTAGGGTTAGGGTTAGGGTTAGGGTTAGGGTTAGGGTTAGGGTTAGGGTTAGGGTTAGGGTTAGGGTTAGGGTTAGGGTTAGGGTTAGGGTTAGGGTTAGGGTTAGGGTTAGGGTTAGGGTTAGGGTTAGGGTTAGGGTTAGGGTTAGGGTTAGGGTTAGGGTTAGGGTTAGGGTTAGGGTTAGGGTTAGGGTTAGGGTTAGGGTTAGGGTTAGGGTTAGGGTTAGGGTTAGGGTTAGGGTTAGGGTTAGGGTTAGGGTTAGGGTTAGGGTTAGGGTTAGGGTTAGGGTTAGGGTTAGGGTTAGGGTTAGGGTTAGGGTTAGGGTTAGGGTTAGGGTTAGGGTTAGGGTTAGGGTTAGGGTTAGGGTTAGGGTTAGGGTTAGGGTTAGGGTTAGGGTTAGGGTTAGGGTTAGGGTTAGGGTTAGGGTTAGGGTTAGGGTTAGGGTTAGGGTTAGGGTTAGGGTTAGGGTTAGGGTTAGGGTTAGGGTTAGGGTTAGGGTTAGGGTTAGGGTTAGGGTTAGGGTTAGGGTTAGGGTTAGGGTTAGGGTTAGGGTTAGGGTTAGGGTTAGGGTTAGGGTTAGGGTTAGGGTTAGGGTTAGGGTTAGGGTTAGGGTTAGGGTTAGGGTTAGGGTTAGGGTTAGGGTTAGGGTTAGGGTTAGGGTTAGGGTTAGGGTTAGGGTTAGGGTTAGGGTTAGGGTTAGGGTTAGGGTTAGGGTTAGGGTTAGGGTTAGGGTTAGGGTTAGGGTTAGGGTTAGGGTTAGGGTTAGGGTTAGGGTTAGGGTTAGGGTTAGGGTTAGGGTTAGGGTTAGGGTTAGGGTTAGGGTTAGGGTTAGGGTTAGGGTTAGGGTTAGGGTTAGGGTTAGGGTTAGGGTTAGGGTTAGGGTTAGGGTTAGGGTTAGGGTTAGGGTTAGGGTTAGGGTTAGGGTTAGGGTTAGGGTTAGGGTTAGGGTTAGGGTTAGGGTTAGGGTTAGGGTTAGGGTTAGGGTTAGGGTTAGGGTTAGGGTTAGGGTTAGGGTTAGGGTTAGGGTTAGGGTTAGGGTTAGGGTTAGGGTTAGGGTTAGGGTTAGGGTTAGGGTTAGGGTTAGGGTTAGGGTTAGGGTTAGGGTTAGGGTTAGGGTTAGGGTTAGGGTTAGGGTTAGGGTTAGGGTTAGGGTTAGGGTTAGGGTTAGGGTTAGGGTTAGGGTTAGGGTTAGGGTTAGGGTTAGGGTTAGGGTTAGGGTTAGGGTTAGGGTTAGGGTTAGGGTTAGGGTTAGGGTTAGGGTTAGGGTTAGGGTTAGGGTTAGGGTTAGGGTTAGGGTTAGGGTTAGGGTTAGGGTTAGGGTTAGGGTTAGGGTTAGGGTTAGGGTTAGGGTTAGGGTTAGGGTTAGGGTTAGGGTTAGGGTTAGGGTTAGGGTTAGGGTTAGGGTTAGGGTTAGGGTTAGGGTTAGGGTTAGGGTTAGGGTTAGGGTTAGGGTTAGGGTTAGGGTTAGGGTTAGGGTTAGGGTTAGGGTTAGGGTTAGGGTTAGGGTTAGGGTTAGGGTTAGGGTTAGGGTTAGGGTTAGGGTTAGGGTTAGGGTTAGGGTTAGGGTTAGGGTTAGGGTTAGGGTTAGGGTTAGGGTTAGGGTTAGGGTTAGGGTTAGGGTTAGGGTTAGGGTTAGGGTTAGGGTTAGGGTTAGGGTTAGGGTTAGGGTTAGGGTTAGGGTTAGGGTTAGGGTTAGGGTTAGGGTTAGGGTTAGGGTTAGGGTTAGGGTTAGGGTTAGGGTTAGGGTTAGGGTTAGGGTTAGGGTTAGGGTTAGGGTTAGGGTTAGGGTTAGGGTTAGGGTTAGGGTTAGGGTTAGGGTTAGGGTTAGGGTTAGGGTTAGGGTTAGGGTTAGGGTTAGGGTTAGGGTTAGGGTTAGGGTTAGGGTTAGGGTTAGGGTTAGGGTTAGGGTTAGGGTTAGGGTTAGGGTTAGGGTTAGGGTTAGGGTTAGGGTTAGGGTTAGGGTTAGGGTTAGGGTTAGGGTTAGGGTTAGGGTTAGGGTTAGGGTTAGGGTTAGGGTTAGGGTTAGGGTTAGGGTTAGGGTTAGGGTTAGGGTTAGGGTTAGGGTTAGGGTTAGGGTTAGGGTTAGGGTTAGGGTTAGGGTTAGGGTTAGGGTTAGGGTTAGGGTTAGGGTTAGGGTTAGGGTTAGGGTTAGGGTTAGGGTTAGGGTTAGGGTTAGGGTTAGGGTTAGGGTTAGGGTTAGGGTTAGGGTTAGGGTTAGGGTTAGGGTTAGGGTTAGGGTTAGGGTTAGGGTTAGGGTTAGGGTTAGGGTTAGGGTTAGGGTTAGGGTTAGGGTTAGGGTTAGGGTTAGGGTTAGGGTTAGGGTTAGGGTTAGGGTTAGGGTTAGGGTTAGGGTTAGGGTTAGGGTTAGGGTTAGGGTTAGGGTTAGGGTTAGGGTTAGGGTTAGGGTTAGGGTTAGGGTTAGGGTTAGGGTTAGGGTTAGGGTTAGGGTTAGGGTTAGGGTTAGGGTTAGGGTTAGGGTTAGGGTTAGGG
>CM060577.1:9136984-9220001 GCA_030625065.1 Alectoris magna | reverse complement strand
CCTAACCCTAACCCTAACCCTAACCCTAACCCTAACCCTAACCCTAACCCTAACCCTAACCCTAACCCTAACCCTAACCCTAACCCTAACCCTAACCCTAACCCTAACCCTAACCCTAACCCTAACCCTAACCCTAACCCTAACCCTAACCCTAACCCTAACCCTAACCCTAACCCTAACCCTAACCCTAACCCTAACCCTAACCCTAACCCTAACCCTAACCCTAACCCTAACCCTAACCCTAACCCTAACCCTAACCCTAACCCTAACCCTAACCCTAACCCTAACCCTAACCCTAACCCTAACCCTAACCCTAACCCTAACCCTAACCCTAACCCTAACCCTAACCCTAACCCTAACCCTAACCCTAACCCTAACCCTAACCCTAACCCTAACCCTAACCCTAACCCTAACCCTAACCCTAACCCTAACCCTAACCCTAACCCTAACCCTAACCCTAACCCTAACCCTAACCCTAACCCTAACCCTAACCCTAACCCTAACCCTAACCCTAACCCTAACCCTAACCCTAACCCTAACCCTAACCCTAACCCTAACCCTAACCCTAACCCTAACCCTAACCCTAACCCTAACCCTAACCCTAACCCTAACCCTAACCCTAACCCTAACCCTAACCCTAACCCTAACCCTAACCCTAACCCTAACCCTAACCCTAACCCTAACCCTAACCCTAACCCTAACCCTAACCCTAACCCTAACCCTAACCCTAACCCTAACCCTAACCCTAACCCTAACCCTAACCCTAACCCTAACCCTAACCCTAACCCTAACCCTAACCCTAACCCTAACCCTAACCCTAACCCTAACCCTAACCCTAACCCTAACCCTAACCCTAACCCTAACCCTAACCCTAACCCTAACCCTAACCCTAACCCTAACCCTAACCCTAACCCTAACCCTAACCCTAACCCTAACCCTAACCCTAACCCTAACCCTAACCCTAACCCTAACCCTAACCCTAACCCTAACCCTAACCCTAACCCTAACCCTAACCCTAACCCTAACCCTAACCCTAACCCTAACCCTAACCCTAACCCTAACCCTAACCCTAACCCTAACCCTAACCCTAACCCTAACCCTAACCCTAACCCTAACCCTAACCCTAACCCTAACCCTAACCTCCTAACCCTAACCCTAACCCTAACCCTAACCCTAACCCTAACCCTAACCCTAACCCTAACCCTAACCCTAACCCTAACCCTAACCCTAACCCTAACCCTAACCCTAACCCTAACCCTAACCCTAACCCTAACCCTAACCCTAACCCTAACCCTAACCCTAACCCTAACCCTAACCCTAACCCTAACCCTAACCCTAACCCTAACCCTAACCCTAACCCTAACCCTAACCCTAACCCTAACCCTAACCCTAACCCTAACCCTAACCCTAACCCTAACCCTAACCCTAACCCTAACCCTAACCCTAACCCTAACCCTAACCCTAACCCTAACCCTAACCCTAACCCTAACCCTAACCCTAACCCTAACCCTAACCCTAACCCTAACCCTAACCCTAACCCTAACCCTAACCCTAACCCTAACCCTAACCCTAACCCTAACCCTAACCCTAACCCTAACCCTAACCCTAACCCTAACCCTAACCCTAACCCTAACCCTAACCCTAACCCTAACCCTAACCCTAACCCTAACCCTAACCCTAACCCTAACCCTAACCCTAACCCTAACCCTAACCCTAACCCTAACCCTAACCCTAACCCTAACCCTAACCCTAACCCTAACCCTAACCCTAACCCTAACCCTAACCCTAACCCTAACCCTAACCCTAACCCTAACCCTAACCCTAACCCTAACCCTAACCCTAACCCTAACCCTAACCCTAACCCTAACCCTAACCCTAACCCTAACCCTAACCCTAACCCTAACCCTAACCCTAACCCTAACCCTAACCCTAACCCTAACCCTAACCCTAACCCTAACCCTAACCCTAACCCTAACCCTAACCCTAACCCTAACCCTAACCCTAACCCTAACCCTAACCCTAACCCTAACCCTAACCCTAACCCTAACCCTAACCCTAACCCTAACCCTAACCCTAACCCTAACCCTAACCCTAACCCTAACCCTAACCCTAACCCTAACCCTAACCCTAACCCTAACCCTAACCCTAACCCTAACCCTAACCCTAACCCTAACCCTAACCCTAACCCTAACCCTAACCCTAACCCTAACCCTAACCCTAACCCTAACCCTAACCCTAACCCTAACCCTAACCCTAACCCTAACCCTAACCCTAACCCTAACCCTAACCCTAACCCTAACCCTAACCCTAACCCTAACCCTAACCCTAACCCTAACCCTAACCCTAACCCTAACCCTAACCCTAACCCTAACCCTAACCCTAACCCTAACCCTAACCCTAACCCTAACCCTAACCCTAACCCTAACCCTAACCCTAACCCTAACCCTAACCCTAACCCTAACCCTAACCCTAACCCTAACCCTAACCCTAACCCTAACCCTAACCCTAACCCTAACCCTAACCCTAACCCTAACCCTAACCCTAACCCTAACCCTAACCCTAACCCTAACCCTAACCCTAACCCTAACCCTAACCCTAACCCTAACCCTAACCCTAACCCTAACCCTAACCCTAACCCTAACCCTAACCCTAACCCTAACCCTAACCCTAACCCTAACCCTAACCCTAACCCTAACCCTAACCCTAACCCTAACCCTAACCCTAACCCTAACCCTAACCCTAACCCTAACCCTAACCCTAACCCTAACCCTAACCCTAACCCTAACCCTAACCCTAACCCTAACCCTAACCCTAACCCTAACCCTAACCCTAACCCTAACCCTAACCCTAACCCTAACCCTAACCCTAACCCTAACCCTAACCCTAACCCTAACCCTAACCCTAACCCTAACCCTAACCCTAACCCTAACCCTAACCCTAACCCTAACCCTAACCCTAACCCTAACCCTAACCCTAACCCTAACCCTAACCCTAACCCTAACCCTAACCCTAACCCTAACCCTAACCCTAACCCTAACCCTAACCCTAACCCTAACCCTAACCCTAACCCTAACCCTAACCCTAACCCTAACCCTAACCCTAACCCTAACCCTAACCCTAACCCTAACCCTAACCCTAACCCTAACCCTAACCCTAACCCTAACCCTAACCCTAACCCTAACCCTAACCCTAACCCTAACCCTAACCCTAACCCTAACCCTAACCCTAACCCTAACCCTAACCCTAACCCTAACCCTAACCCTAACCCTAACCCTAACCCTAACCCTAACCCTAACCCTAACCCTAACCCTAACCCTAACCCTAACCCTAACCCTAACCCTAACCCTAACCCTAACCCTAACCCTAACCCTAACCCTAACCCTAACCCTAACCCTAACCCTAACCCTAACCCTAACCCTAACCCTAACCCTAACCCTAACCCTAACCCTAACCCTAACCCTAACCCTAACCCTAACCCTAACCCTAACCCTAACCCTAACCCTAACCCTAACCCTAACCCTAACCCTAACCCTAACCCTAACCCTAACCCTAACCCTAACCCTAACCCTAACCCTAACCCTAACCCTAACCCTAACCCTAACCCTAACCCTAACCCTAACCCTAACCCTAACCCTAACCCTAACCCTAACCCTAACCCTAACCCTAACCCTAACCCTAACCCTAACCCTAACCCTAACCCTAACCCTAACCCTAACCCTAACCCTAACCCTAACCCTAACCCTAACCCTAACCCTAACCCTAACCCTAACCCTAACCCTAACCCTAACCCTAACCCTAACCCTAACCCTAACCCTAACCCTAACCCTAACCCTAACCCTAACCCTAACCCTAACCCTAACCCTAACCCTAACCCTAACCCTAACCCTAACCCTAACCCTAACCCTAACCCTAACCCTAACCCTAACCCTAACCCTAACCCTAACCCTAACCCTAACCCTAACCCTAACCCTAACCCTAACCCTAACCCTAACCCTAACCCTAACCCTAACCCTAACCCTAACCCTAACCCTAACCCTAACCCTAACCCTAACCCTAACCCTAACCCTAACCCTAACCCTAACCCTAACCCTAACCCTAACCCTAACCCTAACCCTAACCCTAACCCTAACCCTAACCCTAACCCTAACCCTAACCCTAACCCTAACCCTAACCCTAACCCTAACCCTAACCCTAACCCTAACCCTAACCCTAACCCTAACCCTAACCCTAACCCTAACCCTAACCCTAACCCTAACCCTAACCCTAACCCTAACCCTAACCCTAACCCTAACCCTAACCCTAACCCTAACCCTAACCCTAACCCTAACCCTAACCCTAACCCTAACCCTAACCCTAACCCTAACCCTAACCCTAACCCTAACCCTAACCCTAACCCTAACCCTAACCCTAACCCTAACCCTAACCCTAACCCTAACCCTAACCCTAACCCTAACCCTAACCCTAACCCTAACCCTAACCCTAACCCTAACCCTAACCCTAACCCTAACCCTAACCCTAACCCTAACCCTAACCCTAACCCTAACCCTAACCCTAACCCTAACCCTAACCCTAACCCTAACCCTAACCCTAACCCTAACCCTAACCCTAACCCTAACCCTAACCCTAACCCTAACCCTAACCCTAACCCTAACCCTAACCCTAACCCTAACCCTAACCCTAACCCTAACCCTAACCCTAACCCTAACCCTAACCCTAACCCTAACCCTAACCCTAACCCTAACCCTAACCCTAACCCTAACCCTAACCCTAACCCTAACCCTAACCCTAACCCTAACCCTAACCCTAACCCTAACCCTAACCCTAACCCTAACCCTAACCCTAACCCTAACCCTAACCCTAACCCTAACCCTAACCCTAACCCTAACCCTAACCCTAACCCTAACCCTAACCCTAACCCTAACCCTAACCCTAACCCTAACCCTAACCCTAACCCTAACCCTAACCCTAACCCTAACCCTAACCCTAACCCTAACCCTAACCCTAACCCTAACCCTAACCCTAACCCTAACCCTAACCCTAACCCTAACCCTAACCCTAACCCTAACCCTAACCCTAACCCTAACCCTAACCCTAACCCTAACCCTAACCCTAACCCTAACCCTAACCCTAACCCTAACCCTAACCCTAACCCTAACCCTAACCCTAACCCTAACCCTAACCCTAACCCTAACCCTAACCCTAACCCTAACCCTAACCCTAACCCTAACCCTAACCCTAACCCTAACCCTAACCCTAACCCTAACCCTAACCCTAACCCTAACCCTAACCCTAACCCTAACCCTAACCCTAACCCTAACCCTAACCCTAACCCTAACCCTAACCCTAACCCTAACCCTAACCCTAACCCTAACCCTAACCCTAACCCTAACCCTAACCCTAACCCTAACCCTAACCCTAACCCTAACCCTAACCCTAACCCTAACCCTAACCCTAACCCTAACCCTAACCCTAACCCTAACCCTAACCCTAACCCTAACCCTAACCCTAACCCTAACCCTAACCCTAACCCTAACCCTAACCCTAACCCTAACCCTAACCCTAACCCTAACCCTAACCCTAACCCTAACCCTAACCCTAACCCTAACCCTAACCCTAACCCTAACCCTAACCCTAACCCTAACCCTAACCCTAACCCTAACCCTAACCCTAACCCTAACCCTAACCCTAACCCTAACCCTAACCCTAACCCTAACCCTAACCCTAACCCTAACCCTAACCCTAACCCTAACCCTAACCCTAACCCTAACCCTAACCCTAACCCTAACCCTAACCCTAACCCTAACCCTAACCCTAACCCTAACCCTAACCCTAACCCTAACCCTAACCCTAACCCTAACCCTAACCCTAACCCTAACCCTAACCCTAACCCTAACCCTAACCCTAACCCTAACCCTAACCCTAACCCTAACCCTAACCCTAACCCTAACCCTAACCCTAACCCTAACCCTAACCCTAACCCTAACCCTAACCCTAACCCTAACCCTAACCCTAACCCTAACCCTAACCCTAACCCTAACCCTAACCCTAACCCTAACCCTAACCCTAACCCTAACCCTAACCCTAACCCTAACCCTAACCCTAACCCTAACCCTAACCCTAACCCTAACCCTAACCCTAACCCTAACCCTAACCCTAACCCTAACCCTAACCCTAACCCTAACCCTAACCCTAACCCTAACCCTAACCCTAACCCTAACCCTAACCCTAACCCTAACCCTAACCCTAACCCTAACCCTAACCCTAACCCTAACCCTAACCCTAACCCTAACCCTAACCCTAACCCTAACCCTAACCCTAACCCTAACCCTAACCCTAACCCTAACCCTAACCCTAACCCTAACCCTAACCCTAACCCTAACCCTAACCCTAACCCTAACCCTAACCCTAACCCTAACCCTAACCCTAACCCTAACCCTAACCCTAACCCTAACCCTAACCCTAACCCTAACCCTAACCCTAACCCTAACCCTAACCCTAACCCTAACCCTAACCCTAACCCTAACCCTAACCCTAACCCTAACCCTAACCCTAACCCTAACCCTAACCCTAACCCTAACCCTAACCCTAACCCTAACCCTAACCCTAACCCTAACCCTAACCCTAACCCTAACCCTAACCCTAACCCTAACCCTAACCCTAACCCTAACCCTAACCCTAACCCTAACCCTAACCCTAACCCTAACCCTAACCCTAACCCTAACCCTAACCCTAACCCTAACCCTAACCCTAACCCTAACCCTAACCCTAACCCTAACCCTAACCCTAACCCTAACCCTAACCCTAACCCTAACCCTAACCCTAACCCTAACCCTAACCCTAACCCTAACCCTAACCCTAACCCTAACCCTAACCCTAACCCTAACCCTAACCCTAACCCTAACCCTAACCCTAACCCTAACCCTAACCCTAACCCTAACCCTAACCCTAACCCTAACCCTAACCCTAACCCTAACCCTAACCCTAACCCTAACCCTAACCCTAACCCTAACCCTAACCCTAACCCTAACCCTAACCCTAACCCTAACCCTAACCCTAACCCTAACCCTAACCCTAACCCTAACCCTAACCCTAACCCTAACCCTAACCCTAACCCTAACCCTAACCCTAACCCTAACCCTAACCCTAACCCTAACCCTAACCCTAACCCTAACCCTAACCCTAACCCTAACCCTAACCCTAACCCTAACCCTAACCCTAACCCTAACCCTAACCCTAACCCTAACCCTAACCCTAACCCTAACCCTAACCCTAACCCTAACCCTAACCCTAACCCTAACCCTAACCCTAACCCTAACCCTAACCCTAACCCTAACCCTAACCCTAACCCTAACCCTAACCCTAACCCTAACCCTAACCCTAACCCTAACCCTAACCCTAACCCTAACCCTAACCCTAACCCTAACCCTAACCCTAACCCTAACCCTAACCCTAACCCTAACCCTAACCCTAACCCTAACCCTAACCCTAACCCTAACCCTAACCCTAACCCTAACCCTAACCCTAACCCTAACCCTAACCCTAACCCTAACCCTAACCCTAACCCTAACCCTAACCCTAACCCTAACCCTAACCCTAACCCTAACCCTAACCCTAACCCTAACCCTAACCCTAACCCTAACCCTAACCCTAACCCTAACCCTAACCCTAACCCTAACCCTAACCCTAACCCTAACCCTAACCCTAACCCTAACCCTAACCCTAACCCTAACCCTAACCCTAACCCTAACCCTAACCCTAACCCTAACCCTAACCCTAACCCTAACCCTAACCCTAACCCTAACCCTAACCCTAACCCTAACCCTAACCCTAACCCTAACCCTAACCCTAACCCTAACCCTAACCCTAACCCTAACCCTAACCCTAACCCTAACCCTAACCCTAACCCTAACCCTAACCCTAACCCTAACCCTAACCCTAACCCTAACCCTAACCCTAACCCTAACCCTAACCCTAACCCTAACCCTAACCCTAACCCTAACCCTAACCCTAACCCTAACCCTAACCCTAACCCTAACCCTAACCCTAACCCTAACCCTAACCCTAACCCTAACCCTAACCCTAACCCTAACCCTAACCCTAACCCTAACCCTAACCCTAACCCTAACCCTAACCCTAACCCTAACCCTAACCCTAACCCTAACCCTAACCCTAACCCTAACCCTAACCCTAACCCTAACCCTAACCCTAACCCTAACCCTAACCCTAACCCTAACCCTAACCCTAACCCTAACCCTAACCCTAACCCTAACCCTAACCCTAACCCTAACCCTAACCCTAACCCTAACCCTAACCCTAACCCTAACCCTAACCCTAACCCTAACCCTAACCCTAACCCTAACCCTAACCCTAACCCTAACCCTAACCCTAACCCTAACCCTAACCCTAACCCTAACCCTAACCCTAACCCTAACCCTAACCCTAACCCTAACCCTAACCCTAACCCTAACCCTAACCCTAACCCTAACCCTAACCCTAACCCTAACCCTAACCCTAACCCTAACCCTAACCCTAACCCTAACCCTAACCCTAACCCTAACCCTAACCCTAACCCTAACCCTAACCCTAACCCTAACCCTAACCCTAACCCTAACCCTAACCCTAACCCTAACCCTAACCCTAACCCTAACCCTAACCCTAACCCTAACCCTAACCCTAACCCTAACCCTAACCCTAACCCTAACCCTAACCCTAACCCTAACCCTAACCCTAACCCTAACCCTAACCCTAACCCTAACCCTAACCCTAACCCTAACCCTAACCCTAACCCTAACCCTAACCCTAACCCTAACCCTAACCCTAACCCTAACCCTAACCCTAACCCTAACCCTAACCCTAACCCTAACCCTAACCCTAACCCTAACCCTAACCCTAACCCTAACCCTAACCCTAACCCTAACCCTAACCCTAACCCTAACCCTAACCCTAACCCTAACCCTAACCCTAACCCTAACCCTAACCCTAACCCTAACCCTAACCCTAACCCTAACCCTAACCCTAACCCTAACCCTAACCCTAACCCTAACCCTAACCCTAACCCTAACCCTAACCCTAACCCTAACCCTAACCCTAACCCTAACCCTAACCCTAACCCTAACCCTAACCCTAACCCTAACCCTAACCCTAACCCTAACCCTAACCCTAACCCTAACCCTAACCCTAACCCTAACCCTAACCCTAACCCTAACCCTAACCCTAACCCTAACCCTAACCCTAACCCTAACCCTAACCCTAACCCTAACCCTAACCCTAACCCTAACCCTAACCCTAACCCTAACCCTAACCCTAACCCTAACCCTAACCCTAACCCTAACCCTAACCCTAACCCTAACCCTAACCCTAACCCTAACCCTAACCCTAACCCTAACCCTAACCCTAACCCTAACCCTAACCCTAACCCTAACCCTAACCCTAACCCTAACCCTAACCCTAACCCTAACCCTAACCCTAACCCTAACCCTAACCCTAACCCTAACCCTAACCCTAACCCTAACCCTAACCCTAACCCTAACCCTAACCCTAACCCTAACCCTAACCCTAACCCTAACCCTAACCCTAACCCTAACCCTAACCCTAACCCTAACCCTAACCCTAACCCTAACCCTAACCCTAACCCTAACCCTAACCCTAACCCTAACCCTAACCCTAACCCTAACCCTAACCCTAACCCTAACCCTAACCCTAACCCTAACCCTAACCCTAACCCTAACCCTAACCCTAACCCTAACCCTAACCCTAACCCTAACCCTAACCCTAACCCTAACCCTAACCCTAACCCTAACCCTAACCCTAACCCTAACCCTAACCCTAACCCTAACCCTAACCCTAACCCTAACCCTAACCCTAACCCTAACCCTAACCCTAACCCTAACCCTAACCCTAACCCTAACCCTAACCCTAACCCTAACCCTAACCCTAACCCTAACCCTAACCCTAACCCTAACCCTAACCCTAACCCTAACCCTAACCCTAACCCTAACCCTAACCCTAACCCTAACCCTAACCCTAACCCTAACCCTAACCCTAACCCTAACCCTAACCCTAACCCTAACCCTAACCCTAACCCTAACCCTAACCCTAACCCTAACCCTAACCCTAACCCTAACCCTAACCCTAACCCTAACCCTAACCCTAACCCTAACCCTAACCCTAACCCTAACCCTAACCCTAACCCTAACCCTAACCCTAACCCTAACCCTAACCCTAACCCTAACCCTAACCCTAACCCTAACCCTAACCCTAACCCTAACCCTAACCCTAACCCTAACCCTAACCCTAACCCTAACCCTAACCCTAACCCTAACCCTAACCCTAACCCTAACCCTAACCCTAACCCTAACCCTAACCCTAACCCTAACCCTAACCCTAACCCTAACCCTAACCCTAACCCTAACCCTAACCCTAACCCTAACCCTAACCCTAACCCTAACCCTAACCCTAACCCTAACCCTAACCCTAACCCTAACCCTAACCCTAACCCTAACCCTAACCCTAACCCTAACCCTAACCCTAACCCTAACCCTAACCCTAACCCTAACCCTAACCCTAACCCTAACCCTAACCCTAACCCTAACCCTAACCCTAACCCTAACCCTAACCCTAACCCTAACCCTAACCCTAACCCTAACCCTAACCCTAACCCTAACCCTAACCCTAACCCTAACCCTAACCCTAACCCTAACCCTAACCCTAACCCTAACCCTAACCCTAACCCTAACCCTAACCCTAACCCTAACCCTAACCCTAACCCTAACCCTAACCCTAACCCTAACCCTAACCCTAACCCTAACCCTAACCCTAACCCTAACCCTAACCCTAACCCTAACCCTAACCCTAACCCTAACCCTAACCCTAACCCTAACCCTAACCCTAACCCTAACCCTAACCCTAACCCTAACCCTAACCCTAACCCTAACCCTAACCCTAACCCTAACCCTAACCCTAACCCTAACCCTAACCCTAACCCTAACCCTAACCCTAACCCTAACCCTAACCCTAACCCTAACCCTAACCCTAACCCTAACCCTAACCCTAACCCTAACCCTAACCCTAACCCTAACCCTAACCCTAACCCTAACCCTAACCCTAACCCTAACCCTAACCCTAACCCTAACCCTAACCCTAACCCTAACCCTAACCCTAACCCTAACCCTAACCCTAACCCTAACCCTAACCCTAACCCTAACCCTAACCCTAACCCTAACCCTAACCCTAACCCTAACCCTAACCCTAACCCTAACCCTAACCCTAACCCTAACCCTAACCCTAACCCTAACCCTAACCCTAACCCTAACCCTAACCCTAACCCTAACCCTAACCCTAACCCTAACCCTAACCCTAACCCTAACCCTAACCCTAACCCTAACCCTAACCCTAACCCTAACCCTAACCCTAACCCTAACCCTAACCCTAACCCTAACCCTAACCCTAACCCTAACCCTAACCCTAACCCTAACCCTAACCCTAACCCTAACCCTAACCCTAACCCTAACCCTAACCCTAACCCTAACCCTAACCCTAACCCTAACCCTAACCCTAACCCTAACCCTAACCCTAACCCTAACCCTAACCCTAACCCTAACCCTAACCCTAACCCTAACCCTAACCCTAACCCTAACCCTAACCCTAACCCTAACCCTAACCCTAACCCTAACCCTAACCCTAACCCTAACCCTAACCCTAACCCTAACCCTAACCCTAACCCTAACCCTAACCCTAACCCTAACCCTAACCCTAACCCTAACCCTAACCCTAACCCTAACCCTAACCCTAACCCTAACCCTAACCCTAACCCTAACCCTAACCCTAACCCTAACCCTAACCCTAACCCTAACCCTAACCCTAACCCTAACCCTAACCCTAACCCTAACCCTAACCCTAACCCTAACCCTAACCCTAACCCTAACCCTAACCCTAACCCTAACCCTAACCCTAACCCTAACCCTAACCCTAACCCTAACCCTAACCCTAACCCTAACCCTAACCCTAACCCTAACCCTAACCCTAACCCTAACCCTAACCCTAACCCTAACCCTAACCCTAACCCTAACCCTAACCCTAACCCTAACCCTAACCCTAACCCTAACCCTAACCCTAACCCTAACCCTAACCCTAACCCTAACCCTAACCCTAACCCTAACCCTAACCCTAACCCTAACCCTAACCCTAACCCTAACCCTAACCCTAACCCTAACCCTAACCCTAACCCTAACCCTAACCCTAACCCTAACCCTAACCCTAACCCTAACCCTAACCCTAACCCTAACCCTAACCCTAACCCTAACCCTAACCCTAACCCTAACCCTAACCCTAACCCTAACCCTAACCCTAACCCTAACCCTAACCCTAACCCTAACCCTAACCCTAACCCTAACCCTAACCCTAACCCTAACCCTAACCCTAACCCTAACCCTAACCCTAACCCTAACCCTAACCCTAACCCTAACCCTAACCCTAACCCTAACCCTAACCCTAACCCTAACCCTAACCCTAACCCTAACCCTAACCCTAACCCTAACCCTAACCCTAACCCTAACCCTAACCCTAACCCTAACCCTAACCCTAACCCTAACCCTAACCCTAACCCTAACCCTAACCCTAACCCTAACCCTAACCCTAACCCTAACCCTAACCCTAACCCTAACCCTAACCCTAACCCTAACCCTAACCCTAACCCTAACCCTAACCCTAACCCTAACCCTAACCCTAACCCTAACCCTAACCCTAACCCTAACCCTAACCCTAACCCTAACCCTAACCCTAACCCTAACCCTAACCCTAACCCTAACCCTAACCCTAACCCTAACCCTAACCCTAACCCTAACCCTAACCCTAACCCTAACCCTAACCCTAACCCTAACCCTAACCCTAACCCTAACCCTAACCCTAACCCTAACCCTAACCCTAACCCTAACCCTAACCCTAACCCTAACCCTAACCCTAACCCTAACCCTAACCCTAACCCTAACCCTAACCCTAACCCTAACCCTAACCCTAACCCTAACCCTAACCCTAACCCTAACCCTAACCCTAACCCTAACCCTAACCCTAACCCTAACCCTAACCCTAACCCTAACCCTAACCCTAACCCTAACCCTAACCCTAACCCTAACCCTAACCCTAACCCTAACCCTAACCCTAACCCTAACCCTAACCCTAACCCTAACCCTAACCCTAACCCTAACCCTAACCCTAACCCTAACCCTAACCCTAACCCTAACCCTAACCCTAACCCTAACCCTAACCCTAACCCTAACCCTAACCCTAACCCTAACCCTAACCCTAACCCTAACCCTAACCCTAACCCTAACCCTAACCCTAACCCTAACCCTAACCCTAACCCTAACCCTAACCCTAACCCTAACCCTAACCCTAACCCTAACCCTAACCCTAACCCTAACCCTAACCCTAACCCTAACCCTAACCCTAACCCTAACCCTAACCCTAACCCTAACCCTAACCCTAACCCTAACCCTAACCCTAACCCTAACCCTAACCCTAACCCTAACCCTAACCCTAACCCTAACCCTAACCCTAACCCTAACCCTAACCCTAACCCTAACCCTAACCCTAACCCTAACCCTAACCCTAACCCTAACCCTAACCCTAACCCTAACCCTAACCCTAACCCTAACCCTAACCCTAACCCTAACCCTAACCCTAACCCTAACCCTAACCCTAACCCTAACCCTAACCCTAACCCTAACCCTAACCCTAACCCTAACCCTAACCCTAACCCTAACCCTAACCCTAACCCTAACCCTAACCCTAACCCTAACCCTAACCCTAACCCTAACCCTAACCCTAACCCTAACCCTAACCCTAACCCTAACCCTAACCCTAACCCTAACCCTAACCCTAACCCTAACCCTAACCCTAACCCTAACCCTAACCCTAACCCTAACCCTAACCCTAACCCTAACCCTAACCCTAACCCTAACCCTAACCCTAACCCTAACCCTAACCCTAACCCTAACCCTAACCCTAACCCTAACCCTAACCCTAACCCTAACCCTAACCCTAACCCTAACCCTAACCCTAACCCTAACCCTAACCCTAACCCTAACCCTAACCCTAACCCTAACCCTAACCCTAACCCTAACCCTAACCCTAACCCTAACCCTAACCCTAACCCTAACCCTAACCCTAACCCTAACCCTAACCCTAACCCTAACCCTAACCCTAACCCTAACCCTAACCCTAACCCTAACCCTAACCCTAACCCTAACCCTAACCCTAACCCTAACCCTAACCCTAACCCTAACCCTAACCCTAACCCTAACCCTAACCCTAACCCTAACCCTAACCCTAACCCTAACCCTAACCCTAACCCTAACCCTAACCCTAACCCTAACCCTAACCCTAACCCTAACCCTAACCCTAACCCTAACCCTAACCCTAACCCTAACCCTAACCCTAACCCTAACCCTAACCCTAACCCTAACCCTAACCCTAACCCTAACCCTAACCCTAACCCTAACCCTAACCCTAACCCTAACCCTAACCCTAACCCTAACCCTAACCCTAACCCTAACCCTAACCCTAACCCTAACCCTAACCCTAACCCTAACCCTAACCCTAACCCTAACCCTAACCCTAACCCTAACCCTAACCCTAACCCTAACCCTAACCCTAACCCTAACCCTAACCCTAACCCTAACCCTAACCCTAACCCTAACCCTAACCCTAACCCTAACCCTAACCCTAACCCTAACCCTAACCCTAACCCTAACCCTAACCCTAACCCTAACCCTAACCCTAACCCTAACCCTAACCCTAACCCTAACCCTAACCCTAACCCTAACCCTAACCCTAACCCTAACCCTAACCCTAACCCTAACCCTAACCCTAACCCTAACCCTAACCCTAACCCTAACCCTAACCCTAACCCTAACCCTAACCCTAACCCTAACCCTAACCCTAACCCTAACCCTAACCCTAACCCTAACCCTAACCCTAACCCTAACCCTAACCCTAACCCTAACCCTAACCCTAACCCTAACCCTAACCCTAACCCTAACCCTAACCCTAACCCTAACCCTAACCCTAACCCTAACCCTAACCCTAACCCTAACCCTAACCCTAACCCTAACCCTAACCCTAACCCTAACCCTAACCCTAACCCTAACCCTAACCCTAACCCTAACCCTAACCCTAACCCTAACCCTAACCCTAACCCTAACCCTAACCCTAACCCTAACCCTAACCCTAACCCTAACCCTAACCCTAACCCTAACCCTAACCCTAACCCTAACCCTAACCCTAACCCTAACCCTAACCCTAACCCTAACCCTAACCCTAACCCTAACCCTAACCCTAACCCTAACCCTAACCCTAACCCTAACCCTAACCCTAACCCTAACCCTAACCCTAACCCTAACCCTAACCCTAACCCTAACCCTAACCCTAACCCTAACCCTAACCCTAACCCTAACCCTAACCCTAACCCTAACCCTAACCCTAACCCTAACCCTAACCCTAACCCTAACCCTAACCCTAACCCTAACCCTAACCCTAACCCTAACCCTAACCCTAACCCTAACCCTAACCCTAACCCTAACCCTAACCCTAACCCTAACCCTAACCCTAACCCTAACCCTAACCCTAACCCTAACCCTAACCCTAACCCTAACCCTAACCCTAACCCTAACCCTAACCCTAACCCTAACCCTAACCCTAACCCTAACCCTAACCCTAACCCTAACCCTAACCCTAACCCTAACCCTAACCCTAACCCTAACCCTAACCCTAACCCTAACCCTAACCCTAACCCTAACCCTAACCCTAACCCTAACCCTAACCCTAACCCTAACCCTAACCCTAACCCTAACCCTAACCCTAACCCTAACCCTAACCCTAACCCTAACCCTAACCCTAACCCTAACCCTAACCCTAACCCTAACCCTAACCCTAACCCTAACCCTAACCCTAACCCTAACCCTAACCCTAACCCTAACCCTAACCCTAACCCTAACCCTAACCCTAACCCTAACCCTAACCCTAACCCTAACCCTAACCCTAACCCTAACCCTAACCCTAACCCTAACCCTAACCCTAACCCTAACCCTAACCCTAACCCTAACCCTAACCCTAACCCTAACCCTAACCCTAACCCTAACCCTAACCCTAACCCTAACCCTAACCCTAACCCTAACCCTAACCCTAACCCTAACCCTAACCCTAACCCTAACCCTAACCCTAACCCTAACCCTAACCCTAACCCTAACCCTAACCCTAACCCTAACCCTAACCCTAACCCTAACCCTAACCCTAACCCTAACCCTAACCCTAACCCTAACCCTAACCCTAACCCTAACCCTAACCCTAACCCTAACCCTAACCCTAACCCTAACCCTAACCCTAACCCTAACCCTAACCCTAACCCTAACCCTAACCCTAACCCTAACCCTAACCCTAACCCTAACCCTAACCCTAACCCTAACCCTAACCCTAACCCTAACCCTAACCCTAACCCTAACCCTAACCCTAACCCTAACCCTAACCCTAACCCTAACCCTAACCCTAACCCTAACCCTAACCCTAACCCTAACCCTAACCCTAACCCTAACCCTAACCCTAACCCTAACCCTAACCCTAACCCTAACCCTAACCCTAACCCTAACCCTAACCCTAACCCTAACCCTAACCCTAACCCTAACCCTAACCCTAACCCTAACCCTAACCCTAACCCTAACCCTAACCCTAACCCTAACCCTAACCCTAACCCTAACCCTAACCCTAACCCTAACCCTAACCCTAACCCTAACCCTAACCCTAACCCTAACCCTAACCCTAACCCTAACCCTAACCCTAACCCTAACCCTAACCCTAACCCTAACCCTAACCCTAACCCTAACCCTAACCCTAACCCTAACCCTAACCCTAACCCTAACCCTAACCCTAACCCTAACCCTAACCCTAACCCTAACCCTAACCCTAACCCTAACCCTAACCCTAACCCTAACCCTAACCCTAACCCTAACCCTAACCCTAACCCTAACCCTAACCCTAACCCTAACCCTAACCCTAACCCTAACCCTAACCCTAACCCTAACCCTAACCCTAACCCTAACCCTAACCCTAACCCTAACCCTAACCCTAACCCTAACCCTAACCCTAACCCTAACCCTAACCCTAACCCTAACCCTAACCCTAACCCTAACCCTAACCCTAACCCTAACCCTAACCCTAACCCTAACCCTAACCCTAACCCTAACCCTAACCCTAACCCTAACCCTAACCCTAACCCTAACCCTAACCCTAACCCTAACCCTAACCCTAACCCTAACCCTAACCCTAACCCTAACCCTAACCCTAACCCTAACCCTAACCCTAACCCTAACCCTAACCCTAACCCTAACCCTAACCCTAACCCTAACCCTAACCCTAACCCTAACCCTAACCCTAACCCTAACCCTAACCCTAACCCTAACCCTAACCCTAACCCTAACCCTAACCCTAACCCTAACCCTAACCCTAACCCTAACCCTAACCCTAACCCTAACCCTAACCCTAACCCTAACCCTAACCCTAACCCTAACCCTAACCCTAACCCTAACCCTAACCCTAACCCTAACCCTAACCCTAACCCTAACCCTAACCCTAACCCTAACCCTAACCCTAACCCTAACCCTAACCCTAACCCTAACCCTAACCCTAACCCTAACCCTAACCCTAACCCTAACCCTAACCCTAACCCTAACCCTAACCCTAACCCTAACCCTAACCCTAACCCTAACCCTAACCCTAACCCTAACCCTAACCCTAACCCTAACCCTAACCCTAACCCTAACCCTAACCCTAACCCTAACCCTAACCCTAACCCTAACCCTAACCCTAACCCTAACCCTAACCCTAACCCTAACCCTAACCCTAACCCTAACCCTAACCCTAACCCTAACCCTAACCCTAACCCTAACCCTAACCCTAACCCTAACCCTAACCCTAACCCTAACCCTAACCCTAACCCTAACCCTAACCCTAACCCTAACCCTAACCCTAACCCTAACCCTAACCCTAACCCTAACCCTAACCCTAACCCTAACCCTAACCCTAACCCTAACCCTAACCCTAACCCTAACCCTAACCCTAACCCTAACCCTAACCCTAACCCTAACCCTAACCCTAACCCTAACCCTAACCCTAACCCTAACCCTAACCCTAACCCTAACCCTAACCCTAACCCTAACCCTAACCCTAACCCTAACCCTAACCCTAACCCTAACCCTAACCCTAACCCTAACCCTAACCCTAACCCTAACCCTAACCCTAACCCTAACCCTAACCCTAACCCTAACCCTAACCCTAACCCTAACCCTAACCCTAACCCTAACCCTAACCCTAACCCTAACCCTAACCCTAACCCTAACCCTAACCCTAACCCTAACCCTAACCCTAACCCTAACCCTAACCCTAACCCTAACCCTAACCCTAACCCTAACCCTAACCCTAACCCTAACCCTAACCCTAACCCTAACCCTAACCCTAACCCTAACCCTAACCCTAACCCTAACCCTAACCCTAACCCTAACCCTAACCCTAACCCTAACCCTAACCCTAACCCTAACCCTAACCCTAACCCTAACCCTAACCCTAACCCTAACCCTAACCCTAACCCTAACCCTAACCCTAACCCTAACCCTAACCCTAACCCTAACCCTAACCCTAACCCTAACCCTAACCCTAACCCTAACCCTAACCCTAACCCTAACCCTAACCCTAACCCTAACCCTAACCCTAACCCTAACCCTAACCCTAACCCTAACCCTAACCCTAACCCTAACCCTAACCCTAACCCTAACCCTAACCCTAACCCTAACCCTAACCCTAACCCTAACCCTAACCCTAACCCTAACCCTAAGTCCCTCTAACCCTAAGTCCCTCTAACCCTAAGTCCCTCTAACCCTAAGTCCCTCTAACCCTAAGTCCCTCTAACCCTAAGTCCCTCTAACCCTAAGTCCCTCTAACCCTAAGTCCCTCTAACCCTAAGTCCCTCTAACCCTAAGTCCCTCTAACCCTAAGTCCCTCTAACCCTAAGTCCCTCTAACCCTAAGTCCCTCTAACCCTAAGTCCCTCTAACCCTAAGTCCCTCTAACCCTAAGTCCCTCTAACCCTAAGTCCCTCTAACCCTAAGTCCCTCTAACCCTAAGTCCCTCTAACCCTAAGTCCCTCTAACCCTAAGTCCCTCTAACCCTAAGTCCCTCTAACCCTAAGTCCCTCTAACCCTAAGTCCCTCTAACCCTAAGTCCCTCTAACCCTAAGTCCCTCTAACCCTAAGTCCCTCTAACCCTAAGTCCCTCTAACCCTAAGTCCCTCTAACCCTAAGTCCCTCTAACCCTAAGTCCCTCTAACCCTAAGTCCCTCTAACCCTAAGTCCCTCTAACCCTAAGTCCCTCTAACCCTAAGTCCCTCTAACCCTAAGTCCCTCTAACCCTAAGTCCCTCTAACCCTAAGTCCCTCTAACCCTAAGTCCCTCTAACCCTAAGTCCCTCTAACCCTAAGTCCCTCTAACCCTAAGTCCCTCTAACCCTAAGTCCCTCTAACCCTAAGTCCCTCTAACCCTAAGTCCCTCTAACCCTAAGTCCCTCTAACCCTAAGTCCCTCTAACCCTAAGTCCCTCTAACCCTAAGTCCCTCTAACCCTAAGTCCCTCTAACCCTAAGTCCCTCTAACCCTAAGTCCCTCTAACCCTAAGTCCCTCTAACCCTAAGTCCCTCTAACCCTAAGTCCCTCTAACCCTAAGTCCCTCTAACCCTAAGTCCCTCTAACCCTAAGTCCCTCTAACCCTAAGTCCCTCTAACCCTAAGTCCCTCTAACCCTAAGTCCCTCTAACCCTAAGTCCCAACTCGCCTGCAACCCAACTGACTTCACCAACAACTCCATTTCATCAACAACTTGACCAACTACACCAACAACATAGCTTTACCAACAAGTCCAGTTCACTAACAGCCTGACCCGCTTTACTTACAGCCCCTCTAGGTCTACCACCCTCCACACCTACCTGTCAACACCTACCTTAGAGTGCGGTCCACGTCCTGATGGTGACAATGCAAGACACACCACAGACTTAAATACTGGCACAATTTGTTTATTACAGCTCTGTTTCCACATGATGTGGCTCATGCAAGCATACACACATGCTACACCAACAACTGGATGATAACAGTCAGAGCATGGATACAAATATTCAGTACAACACCAAGACATGGTTTACAGGCGCAGCATCCCCGTATTCAGTACATGGCACAATGCAGTTTAACAGGCGCAGCATCCCCTCATTCAGTACATGGCACAATGCAGTTTAACAGGCACAGCATCCCCATATTCAGTACATGGCACAATGCAGTTTAACAGGCGCAGCATCCCCTCATTCAGTACTTTGCACAAAACAATTGTAAGCAAGGCAAAGCCAAAGCCAATTTGCTTGATGTAAAATAACTGCGCGACACTGAAACCAGCGCGAGTCTCAGACTGGCCGGGAAGGAACGCCAATCGCCTCCGACGGCCCTCGGGCCTTGCTTACGGGGTTGGGTTAGCCCTACAGTACAAACAAGTGAGCTAGCCCAACCCCGTAAACAAGGCAAAGCTAAAGCCAAGGTGGCTGAGATTAATTGACTCCAAGGCTAAAGCCAATTTGGTTGAGATTAATTCACTCCAAAGCCAAATCCAATTTGGTTGAGATTAAGTCACTCCAATGCTAAAGCCAATATGGCTGATTCAAGATGACTGCACGACACTGAAACCAGCGCAACTCAGAATGGCCGCAAAGGGGCGCGAGTCTCAGACTGGCCGGGAAGGAACGCCAATCGCCTCCGACGGCCCTCGGGCCTTGCTTACGGGGTTGGGTTAGCCCTACAGTACAAACAAGTGAGCTAGCCCAACCCCGTAAGCAAGGCAAAGCTAAAGCCAATGTGGCTGAGATTAATTGACTCCAAGGCTAAAGCCAATTTGGTAGTGATTAATTGACTCTAAGGCTAAAGCCAATTTGGTTGAGATTAATTGACCTCAATGCTAAAGCCAATTTGGCTGATTCAAGATGACTGCACGATGCTGAAACCAGCACAACTCAGAATGGCCACAAAGGGGCGCGAGTCTCAGACTGGCCGGGAAGGAACGCCAATCGCCTCCGACGGCCCTCGGGCCTTGCTTATGGGGTTGGGTTAGCCCTACAGTACAAACAAGTGAGCTAGCCCAACCCCATAAGCAAGGCAAAGCTAAAGCCAATGTGGCTGAGATTGACTCCAAGGCTAAAGCCAATGTGGCTGAGATTAATTGACTCCAAAGCCAAATCCAATTTGGTTGAGATTAATTGACTCCAAAGCCAAATCCAATTTGGTTGAGATTAAGTCACTCCAAAGCCAAATCCAATTTGGTTGAGATTAAGTCACTCCAAAGCCAAATCCAATTTGGTTGAGATTAAGTCACTCCAAAGCCAAATCCAATTTGGCTGATTCAAGATGACTGCACGATGCTGAAACCAGCACAACTCAGAATGGCCGCAAAGGGGCGCGAGTCTCAGACTGGCCGGGAAGGAACGCCAATCGCCTCCGACGGCCCTCGGGCCTTGCTTATGGGGTTGGGTTAGCCCTACAGTACAAACAAGTGAGCTAGCCCAACCCCATAAGCAAGGCAAAGCTAAAGCCAATGTGGCTGAGATTGACTCCAAGGCTAAAGCCAATTTGGTTGAGATTAATTGACTCCAAAGCCAAATCCAATTTGGTTGAGATTAATTAACTCCAAGGCTAAAGCCAATTTGGTTGAGATTAATTCACTCCAAAGCTAAAGCCAATTTGGATGAGACAAACTGTCTACAAAGCTAAAGCCAATTTGCCTGAGATAAATTGGCTCCAAAGCTAAAACCAGTGTGGTTGAGATAAATTGACTGTGCACACTGAAATCGGCACAATTCTCAGACTGGCCACAAGGGGGCGCGAGTCTCAAACTGGCTGAAGGAGCGCAAATGGTCTCTGTCCAGCTACCGCCTGTCGGTTACGGGCTTGGGTTATCCCTGCGAGCGAACTCGAAGCAAAGGCGACCCGACCCCGCAAGCGAGGCAAACCCTTTGACGTGGTCTCCATGAAAGTCTCGCTAAGATGGCAGCCACGTACTTGGACAGGTAGGCTGTCTGCTAGATGAAGAACCGGCTGAACGGCCTGGCCTGCTGACTGGTGCTGAATCCCATGATGTGCAGCTGCTGTGCTGTTGTGACTGCTCTTCAGCCCTGTCCTCTCCAAAATCTTTATTAAACACCTCTATGGCAGCATGGAGTGCACCCTCGGTAAGTTTGCCAAGGGCGCTGTGTCAGAACGAAGCGTCCATCGGCCTGGGAATAGAAGGGCGCTAAGGAAGGACGTGGGCAGGTTGGATCGCCGGGCTGAGGCCGATGGGATGAACTACGATGAGACCGAGTGCCGCGACCCACACGTTGCCCGCGACAACCTCGGGCGGCGGTAGGGGCTTGTGGCACAGAGAGGGGAACGCTACAAAAAGGGAACAGAACGGGGAATACGGATAAAACCTGGACTGAAGCGAGCCGACGGAGAGTGTGGGAGGACCAGAAAGCCAATGGTGTCCTGCAGGGGAGTCGCTGACCCTGGAAGCATTGAAGATATCTTCACCTGTAACACAGAGAGCCAGTTTAGAAAAAAAAAAAATGTGGGTAATTCGAGGAATTCCAAGACACAAACAGCATTCACCCTAAGCCCACCCCCACAAAAAGTGCAAGTAAAACAGCGTCCCACCAAAGGACTGAAGATTAAGTTTAGGGGTACTTAACACAAAAGTCATACGATTGTTGTTAGTACTACATTAAGGTTAGATGTGGGTTTAGAGCCCCATTAGAGGGTAGGTTCAGAGTTAAGTGGGACAGTTAATACAGTTATCTGTACATCTACAGCTACAGTTGGCACCATATTTGCAGTCCAGAGATTAGGGTTGGGACAAAGTTGTTATGGTTAGATTTACTAGGATCACATTCAGAGTGAACGGGAGAGAAGGCAAAGGCAAGAGCAAAAGGAAAGCTGAAAACCCAAGGGAAATGTCAAAGGCAAAGGCAAGGCAAAGACATGGAGAACACCCAAGGGGAAGCCTCGGCAGAGGCCAGGCCTGAGAGAAGGCCACAGGAACACCAAAACAGAGACCAAAGAGAACGCTGCAGGGAAGTGCCTGGAGAGCAAGGCACAAGAAAACAACACGGGGAATGCCAAAATGGTGGGTAAGGCCCAAAAGTACAACGCAGGGAATGACAAAACAGAGGACAAAGCACCAGAGAATGCCGCAGGAAACACCAAAAACTGAGACTAAAGAGAACATCACAGGGAACGCCAAAACGGAGGGCGAGGCCCAAGAGAACGCCGCAGGGAACGCCAAAATGGAGGGCGAGGCCCAAGAGAACGCCGCAGGGAACGCCAAAACGGAGGGCGAGGCCCAAGAGAACGCCGCAGGGAACGCCAAAACGGAGGGCGAGGCCCAAGAGAACGCCGCAGGGAACGCCAAAACGGAGGGCGAGGCCCAAGAGAACGCCGCAGGGAACGCCAAAACGGAGGGCGAGGCCCAAGAGAACGCCGCAGGGAACGCCAAAACGGAGGGCGAGGCCCAAGAGAACGCCGCAGGGAACGCCAAAACGGAGGGCGAGGCCCAAGAGAACGCCGCAGGGAACGCCAAAATGGAGGGCGAGGCCCAAGAGAATGCCGCAGAGAACGCCAAAACGGAGGGCGAGGCCCAAGAGAACCCCGCAGAGAACGCTAAAATGGAGACCAAAGAGAACGCTGCAGGAAATTGCCAGGCAATGGCAAAAGGCAGAGACAAGGAGAAAGCAGACAGATGAGAACAGACAGCCCATGGGGCACCCTGAATTGCAGAAATGAGCTCTGGAACCCAAGGAACGCTACCTTGGGTCTCAGTAAGTAATGGGTAAAAACTGGTGGGTGTGTTCCGCCCTTACCTGCTGTGCAGACAGTTACCGGTCAGCAAAGCTGGGTTCCGGGGCATTCCAAGAAGTGCAGATTTCTGTTCCTCGCTGTTCTCACGAAGATCTCTCCGTGCGGTTGTTACGGCACTCGGGAGCGCCGCGGTTCTCCGCTGCCACCTGTTGAACACGATACAACATTGAAGGCACTGCCCTGCATCTGCGGGGGCTGCACCCTGTGAACATTACGCTAACAGTGATGCAAATGTGCATTAGGGATATAATTAATGCCATTTATATGTTTAAAATGGCAGTTAGTTTAACAATTGTATTCTGCACTATTATTAGGATTAAGGTTACTTGAACAGAAAACACAGGGCATCCTTTTTATTGCTTTACTGCATTTAGCGTAAGAGGCATTTTTAATACTGGATTAAGGGTTACATGTAAAGATACACTGCGGGATACTGTAATTATCAATTGAGCTCCCATTAAGCTGGGCAGCCAGTCAAGGTTAACATGAACACTGCTTCCCAGCAAATCCCAGACAGCCAAAGGCAAAGGCAAGCAGAACGCCCACAGAAAGCCACAGCTAAAGAAAAGCAAAGCAAGCAGCCAAGGCTAAGGCAAGGGCAAAAGCAAGGAGAACGGCCAAATGAAAACCCAAAGGAAAGCAAAGGCAAGGAGAGGGCGATACAGAAGACCAAGAGCAAAGGCCAAAGACAAGGTGGCACAGGAGGCCAAAAAGACAAGGCGGCATGGGAGGCCAAGAGGAATGGCCAATAGAACACAGCAGAGAAGGCCAAAACCTAAGGACAAAGCAACTGCTGCAGGCAAGGTGGCACGGGAGGCCAAAGGGAATGGCCAAGAGAACACAGCAAAGAAGGTCAAAACCTGAGGCCAAAGCAAATGCTGTAGGGAACACGGCACAGGAGGCCAAAGAAAGACGAGGCGGCACGGGAGGCCAAGAGGAATGGCCAAGAGAACACAGCAAAGAAGGCCAAAACCTGAGGTCAAAGCAAATGCTGTAGGAACACGTCACGAGAGGCCAAAGAAAGACGAGGCGGCACGGGAGGCCAAAGGGAATGGCCAAGAGAACACTGCAGGGAGCGCCAAAATGGAAGGCCAAAGAGAACACGGCATGGAAGGCCAAGGGGAATGGCTGAGAGAATGCCGCATGGAATGCCAAAATGGAAGGCCAAAGAGAACGGGGCACAGAAAGCCAAAACCAAAGGCCAAACGGAACATGTCAAAGAAGGCCAAGGGCAAAGGCCGAGAGAACGCTGCACGGAACGCCAAAACAGGAGGGCGAGAGAATACGGCAGAGAAAGCCCAGGGCGAAGGGAAGGAGTACAGCACAGCGAAAGGCCAGAGGCAAGACAAAGGCAGGAAGAATAGGACAGGCAGCCTTTGGGGCACCATCGAGTGCAAACAAGAGCTCAGTAAATGCTACCTTGCACCACATTGAGTCATGGGTAAACATTGGTGGGTGTACATTGCCCTTACCTGCTGGGCAGGCAATTACCGGTCAGCAAAGTTGAGTTCCGGGGCATTCCAGGAAATGCAGATTTCTGTTCCTTGCTGTCCTCGTGAAGAGCTGCACAGCTCTCCGTGCGGTTGCTGCATCGCTCGGGAGTGCCACGGTTCTCTGCTAGCACCTGTTGAGCACGATACAATAATGAACATCGCCCTCACTGCTTCCCTCCCTGTCCCGCACTGTGAGTGACAACCAGGTTCGGGACCACCTGAGGACCTGAAATCCAGGAGTCTGTGGGTCCCGATGAGACACATCACAGAGTCAGGGGGGAATTTGCTGATGCGGTCACCGAGCCGCTCTCAATGCTGTCGGAGAAGTGACAGCAATCAGATGAAGTCCCTGGTGAGCAGAAAAATGGTCAACATCGCACTCCTTTTTAGGAAGGGTAGAAAGGATGAGCCCGGGAACCACTGACCTGTCAGCCTCACCTCTGTGCGGGGAACGATCGCAGAGCAGATCCTCCTAGAAGCGACCCCAGGGCACGTGGAAGGCGGGAGGGGATGTGGGAGAACCGGAGTGGCTTCACCAAGGGCAAATCCTGCTTGACCGACCCGGCGGCCTTCTGTGATGGTGCCACTGCATCGATGGGCAGGGGAAGAGCCACTGATATCATCTCTCTGGACTTCAGCAAGGCCTCCGACACGGTACCCCACACCATCCTCATCTCAAAATTAGAGAGAGGCTGATTTCATGGGCGGACTGTTAGACGGATGAAGAACCGGCTGTAAGATCGAATCCAGAGAGTGATGGAAAACGGCTCCATGTCCAGATGGAGAGCGGTGATGAGTGGCGTCCCACGGGGGTCAGTGCTGGGGCTGATACTCTTCAATATCTTATCATAGAACCATAGGATAGCCTGCATTGAGAAGGAGCATAAAGATCATTTCCTTTTAACCCCCCTGCTACGTGCAGGGATGCCAACCACCAGACCGGGCTGCCCAGAGCCACGTCCGGCCTGGCCTTGAATGCCTCCAGGGATGGGGCATCCGCAACCTCCTCGGGCAACCTGTTCCAGTGCGTCACCACCCTCTGGGTGAAAAACTTCCTCCTAAGATCCCACCTAAACCTCCCTTATCTCAGTTTAAAACTATTCTCCCTTGTTCTATCACTATCCACCCTCGTAAACAACTGTACTCCCTCCTGCTCATAAGTTCCCTTCAAGAATTGGAAGGCCACAATGAGGTCTCCCCAGAGCCTTCTCTTTTCCAAGTTAAACAAGCCCAGTTCCCTCAACCTTTCTTCGTAGGGAAGGTACTTCAGCCCTCTGATCATCTTAGTGGCCCTCCTCTGGACTCGTTCCCAGAGCTCTGCATCTTTCTTGCACTAAGGGATCCAGGCCTAGATGTGGTACTCCAGATGGGGCTTCACAAGAGCCGAGCAGAGGGGGACGATCACCTCCCTCTCCCTGTTGGCTGCTCCTCTTTTAATGCAGCCCAGGATACGGTTGGCCTTCTAGGCTGCAAGCGCACACCGCTGGCTCGTGTCCAGCTTCTCATCCGCCGTACCCCCAAGTCCTTCTCCACAGAGCTGCTCCCAGGAAGGGATCGCACAACCCCTTCCGCAGACAAACACTCACCCCACGCTCCAAAGGAAGCGGTCCCCATGGGGAGATGCTGCCCTTATGGCTTCAAGCCCTTAAATGTGGTCAGGATATCCAAAAAAGGCAGAGCTCACAGCCCTGAAACAAAGAAGAAACCATTCACCCCATCCCAAAGACAAACACTCACCCACCCTCCACAGGAGGCAATCTCCAGGGAAAGACACCACCCTCACAGCTGCCCACCCTTAAACGTGGTCAGGATGCCAAAAATGAGGGCATCGCAACCCTGAAATAAAGGATCGCTCAGCCCACGCTCCAAAGGAAGCAGTCCCCAAGGAGAGATGCTGCCCTTACGGCTGCCAGCCTTTCCATGTAGCCACGATCCCCAAAAATGGGTAGATCGCAGCCCTGCAATAAGGCAGGGATCTCTCACCCCTTCCCAAGGATCGGTGCTCACCCCGCAGGAAGCAATTTCCAAGTACAGATGCAGCCCTTGCGGGTGTCACCGCTTAAATCTGGTCATGACCCCCTAAGAAAGGGGGAGCTCACAGCCCTGAAATAAAGAAGAAATCACTCACCCCGTTCCAAAAACAAACACCCCACACTCCCAAGAGAGCAATCTCCAAGTACAGGTGCCGCTCCAAACCTTTAAATGAGATCAGGATCCAACAAAAAAAGGGGAGACTGCAGCCTTAAAATAAAGAAAGGATCACTCACCCCACTCCAAGGGCTCACCCCCACACTCCTAAGCAGGGAGGCTCCAGGAAGAGATGCTGCCTCTGTGCCTGACAGCCCTTAAATGCAGCCAGGGAGGGGTGGAGCCGGGCTCAGCCCCAGCTGGTTCTGGGAATTGCTTCCACCTGTGCTCGCAGGGCTACGCCCCTCCCCAGGTGCTCCATCACTGCTTCAGGCTGTGAGCTCACGGCTCCCATACAGGCATGGCAATGGCTGGCAGGCAGTGGGGTCTGCATGTCTGGCAAGGGGAAGTTCATCAGTGGATGAGCTACGATAGCCCACGTATTTTGATCCCGATCTGTTCTCAAAGAAAATTGGTGACTGTTGGGGTAACGTTGTCGGGGTGATGCTGAGGGTGCAGTGGTGATGCTAAGTCGCAGCTTGAAGCACTGATGGAGCACCTGGTGGGAAGGCGGGGCCGATCCAGGGGAGCTCAGGTGCATGCGATGGTGCTGAGTGAGGAAGGGGTGGAGCCAGGACCCACCCCTTCCCACCCTCATATAAGGGCTGGCAGTGGAAGGATGGGGCTTTTGCTGTGGGTTCCTGCCAGCCTGAGGCCTTCCAGTGTGGAGCAGTTTTGTTTCCTTTGTGAGTGTGCTCGCTGATGCTGCGCTGGAGCTGACCTTCATTAGCTGCAACCCAAGGCTTGGCTGATCTGCTATCGCTGCTGTGCTTTCCAGCTCTTTGTGGAGGTGACTCTGTGGGGGTGACACTGAGGTGATGGAGGGGTGTCACTGGGGGGACATCAGGGAACGATGCTGGGGGCTGACAGTGATGGGGGGGGGAGGATGCTGGGGTGTGACGTTGTTAGGGAGACATGGGGGGGGACATCAGGGAGTGACAATGAGGTGAGGTGGTTGGGGGGTGAGGTTGGTTGTTGGAGGCGAGGTTGTTGGGGTTCTCTTCCACTTGAGCTCTGTACCACGCGCTGGCCACGCCGGTACAGCGTGCAATGGAACAAACCCTGCAGACCCTGGGCAGAATCCAAGCAGGAGAGAGGCTGCGGTGGGGTGAAAGGCAAAGTGCCCTTTGAAGCGGGGGACGCCCTGCTGGCGCTGCCTATCGCATCCACCGCCGGCACGTTCCTTCTCTCGGCTCTCGGCGGTTTGCCGTCTCTCCGGGGTCAGACGGTAACAGGGCGCTGTTAGGGAGGCTCTGCTCCCTGTTTATAGGGATTGTGACCTTAGAAACACATTATAAACATGTGTTTATAGGGATTGTATAGGTGACACTGGGGTGATATTGGGGGGGGGACATCAAAGGGTGACACTGCTGTGAGGAGTGAAGCTGTTGGCTGATGTTGGGGTGATGTCGGGAAGGGATGTTGGGGGGTGATGTTGGGGTATCAGTGGGGGGTGACATCAGGGGTTGGCGTTCAGGGGAGGCACTGGGGTGATGGTGATGGGGGTGGGGAGGTGATGGGGGTGACAGCGGTGGTGGACAGTGGTGGTGAATGGTGGGAAGGTGACAATGGGGGTGAACGGTGGGGGAGTGTGGGGGGACTGTGGTGTTGGTGATGGAGATGATGGTTGTGACAGTGGTGGTGAAGGGGGGTGATGGTGGTGGTGGGCAGTGATGTGGGTGGTGGGGGGCAATGATGGTGCTGATGGTGAGGGGAGAGGAGTGACAGGGTGGTGATGGTGGTGAAGGTTGGTGGTGTGGGGGAACATTGTTGGGGAGAGACATTGGGGGTGCTTTTAGGGTGATGCTGGGGGGTGACTGTGGGCTGACAGAGTGACACTGTGGTGATGTTGGGGGGTGACACTGTTGGGGGGATGCTGGGTTCAGGTTGGGAAGTGACTGTGGGTGGTGATTTTGGGGTATTACTGGAGGGTGACGTTGTGGGTGACACTGTTGGGCGGTGATGCTGGGGAGGAGTGGTGGGGTGAAGCTGGGGTGACATTGGGGATTGATGCTGGGGTGATATTGTTGAGGCAACAGGGGTGATATAGGGCTCATGCTGGGGGTGACACTGGAGTGATGCTGGGGGATCGCTGAGGTTTAACATCAAGGAATGATGCTGGAGTGACACTGAGGGGTGGCATTGTTGGAGTGACGCTGAGGGTTGATACTGCGGTGAGGTTGGGGTGATGCGCAGTGATGTGGTGGAGTGACATAGTGGGGAGACAGTGGGATGATGCTGAGGGTGACGCTGGGGTGATGCTGGGTTCAGGTTGGGAAGTGACTGTGGGGTGACGCAGTGGAGTGACATTGTTGGGGTGGTGCTTGGGTTGCATTGGGGAAATGCTGGGGAGGAGCAGTGGGGTGAAGCCGGGGTGACATTGGGGAGCGATGCTGGGGGGATGTTGTTGGTGTAACGTGGGGTGGGGATGCTGGGGTGATGCTGGAAGTGACACCGGAGGTGATACTGTTGGGGTGACATTGGGGTGATGTTGGGGTATCAATGGGTGGGTGAAATCAGGGAGTGATGTTGGGGCTGAGGGTGGTAGTTGGGGTTCTCTTCCACTTGAGCTCTGTACCACGCGCTGGCCACGCCGGTACAGCGTGCAATGGAACAAACCCTGCAGACCCTGGGCAGAATCCAAGCAGGAGAGAGGCTGCGGTGGGGTGAAAGGCAAAGTGCCCTTTGAAGCGGGGGACGCCCTGCTGGCGCTGCCTATCGCATCCACCGCCGCCATGTTCCTTCTCTCGGCTCTCGGCGGTTTGCCGTCTCTCCGGGGTCAGATGGTAACAGGGCGCTGTTAGGGAGGCTCTGCTCCCTGTTTACGGAGATTGTGGTGACACTGGGGTGATGTTGGGGAGTGACGCGGGGGGGTGATGGGGGATTGCCGGATTTAACACCAAGGGGTCATGCTGTTGCTGAGGTGACACTGGAAAGGGATGTTGGGGGTGACATCAGGCAGTGACGCTGAGGGGTGATGATGCTGGGAGTGATGCTGGGGTATCAGTGGGGTTTAACATCAAGGAGTGTTGCTTGAGGGGAGAAACTGGAGAGACGGTGGTGCTGGGGAGATGTTGGGGTGATGGGCTGAGACTGGTGATGTTAAGCAGTGACAACCATTAGGGGGTGATGATGATGTTGGGGTGACGCCGGGGTGATGTTAGGGAGTGACATTGGGGGCGATGGGGCATCACTGGGGGTGACCTGAGAGAGCGACGCTGGGTGGTGATGTTGGGGGTGGCTCTGGGGTGTCGTTGGGATGAGCTTGGATGGTAACAGGGAGAGAAGTCGGGGGAGCGATGTTCAGGGGTTTCAATGGGAGTGACATTAGAGGCTGACATGGTTGGGGTGACAGTGGGGTGATATTGGGGTATCACAGGGGGTGACATCAGGGAGTGACGCTGCGCAGTGACGTTGATGGAGAGATGCCAGGGGATGATACTGGGGTTACATTGGGGTGTAACGTTGGGTTATCGCTGGGGTTAAACATCAATGAGTGATGCTGTGGTGACACTGTGGGGTAATTCTGGGGGTGACAGTGGAGCGACATTGTGGTGACAATGGGTTGACACTGGGGATGCTGGGAGGTGATGTTGGCATATCACTGGGGGGTGACATTGTTGGGATTATGTTGTTGGGGGGATGCTGGGGGTTGTATTGGGGTGATGCTGGGGAGGAGCAGTGGGGTGAATCTGGGGTGAATTTGGGGAGTGATGCTGGGGTGACATTGTTGAGGTGACAGGGGATGTTATAGGGCTGATGCCAGGGGTGACAGTGGAGCGACGTTGGGGGATCACTGAGGTTTAACATCAAGGAGTGATGCTGGAGTGACACTGAGGGATGATACTGAGGTGAGGTTGGGGTGATGCGCAGTGATGTGGTGCAGTGATATTGTGGGGAGACGTTGGGGTGATGCTGGGGGGTGACGCTGGGAGATGATTTGGGGGTAACACTGGGGGATGACGTTGGGGTGAGGCTGGGTTCAGGTTGGGGAGTGACTGTGGGTGGTGATTTTGGGGTATCACTGGGGGGTGATGCTGTGGGGTTACATCCAGGTGACATTGTTGGGGGGACATTCTTAGGGTGATGCTGGGGAGGAGCAGTGGGGTGAAGCCGGGGTGACATTGGGGAGCGATGCTGGGGGGATGTTGTTGGTGTAACGTGGGGTGGGGATGCTGGGGTGATGCTGGAAGTGACACCGGAGGTGATACTGTTGGGGTGACATTGGGGTGACATTGGGGTGATGTTTGGGGTATCAATGGGTGGGTGAAATCAGGGAGTGATGTTGGGGCTGAGGGTGGTTGTTGGGGTTCTCTTCCACTTGAGCTCTGTACCACGCGCTGGCCACGCCGGTACAGCGTGCAATGGAACAAACCCTGCAGACCCTGGGCAGAATCCAAGCAGGAGAGAGGCTGCGGTGGGGTGAAAGGCAAAGTGCCCTTTGAAGCGGGGGACGCCCTGCTGGCGCTGCCTATCGCATCCACCGCCGGCACGTTCCTTCTCTCGGCTCTCGGCGGTTTGCCGTCTCTCCGGGGTCAGACGGTAACAGGGCGCTGTTAGGGAGACTCTGCTCCCTGTTTATGGGGATTGTGGTGACACTGGGGTGATATTGGGGGGGGGGGGGGGCATCAAAGGGTGACACTGATGTGAGTACAGAAGCTGTTGGCTGATGTTGGGCTGACGCAGTGAAGGGATGTTGGGGGGTGATGTTGGGGTATCAGTGGGGGGTGACATCAGGGGTTGGCGTTCGGGGAGGCACTGGAGTGATGGTAATGGGGGGTTACGGTGTTGGTGAATGGTGATTGGGTGTGTGTGGACAATGCTGGGCTTGATGGGGCTAATGGTTATGAGGGTGGTGGTGCAGAGGCGATGGTGGTGGGGGGTGATGGGGTGTGGTGGGGCAGTACTGATGGTGATGGAGATGATGGCTATGAGGGTGGTGCTGGGGGGGTGATGGTGATTGAGGGTGACAGTAATGGTGACGGTGGGAGGGCAGTCATGTGGGTGGGGGGAGGATGGTTGTGATGGTGGTGTGGGGAAACATTGTTGGGGAGAGACGTTGGGGGTGCTTTTAGGGTGATGCTGGGAGGTGCCTGTGTGCTGACAGAGTGACTCTGTGGTGATGCTGGGCCGTGATGTTGGGGTACCACCAGAAGGTGACAGTGGGGGGGTGACACTGTTGGGACGATGCTGGGTTCAGGTTGGGAATTGACGGTGGGTGGTGACTTTGGGGTATTACTGGGGGGTGACTTTGTTGGGGGTGACATTGTTGGAGGGTGATGCTGGGGAGGAGCGGTGGGGTGATGCTGGGGTGACACTGGGGAATGATGCTGGGGTGACATTGTTGAGGCGACAGGGATGATATAGGGCTCATGCTGGGGGTGACACTGGAGTGACATTGGGGGATCACTGAGGTTTAACACCAAGGAATGATGCTGGAGTGACACTGAGGGTTGATACTGTGGTGAGGTTGGGGTGCTGCTGCAGTGATGTGGTGGAGTGACATTGGGGGAGACGTTGCAGTGACGCTGGGGGGTTGCACTGTGGGATGATTTAGGGGTACCGCTGGGGAGTGACATTGCTGGGGTGAGGCTGGGTTCAGGTTGGGGAGTGACTGTGGGTGGTGATTTCGGAGAATTACTGGGGGGTGATGCTGTGGGGTGACATTGTTGGGGAGACATTGTTGGAGTGGTGGTGGGGAGGAGCGGTGGGTGAAGCTGGGGTGACATTGGGGAGCGATGCTGGGGGGATGTTGTTGGCGTAATGTGGGGTGGGGATGCTGGGGTGATGCTGGAAGTGACACCAGGAGGTGATACTGTTGGGGTGACATTGGGGTGATGTTGGGGGGTGATGTTGGGGTATCAGTGGGTGGGTGAAATCAGGGAGTGATGTTGGGGCTGAGGGTGGTTGTTGGGGTTCTCTTCCACTTGAGCTCTGTACCACGCGCTGGCCACGCCGGTACAGCATGCAATGGAACAAACCCTGCAGACCCTGGGCAGAATCCAAGCAGGAGAGAGGCTGCGGTGGGGTGAAAGGCAAAGTGCCCTTTGAAGCGGGGGACGCCCTGCTGGCGCTGCCTATCGCATCCACCGCCGCCATGTTCCTTCTCTCGGCTCTCGGCGCTTTGCCGTCTCTCGGGGGTCAGACGGTAACAGGGCGCTGTTAGGGAGGCTCTGCTCCCTGTTTACGGAGATTGAGGGGAGATGCTGGACTGACAGTGGTGCTGGGGAGACGGGGTGAGACTGGTGATGTTAATCAGTGACAATTGTTAGGGGGTGGTGATGTTGGGGTGACACCGGGGTGATGTGAGGGAGTGACACTGGGGGGTGACCTCAGGGAGCGACGCTGGGTGGTGATGTTGGGGGGTGGCACTGGGGTGACGTTGGGATGACCTTGGATGGTAACAGGGAGTCAAGCTGAGGGAGTGACATTCAGGGATCACTCGGGGGTTTCAGCGGGGAGTGACACTGGAGGCTGACATGGCTGGGGTGACACTGGGGGGGTGATAGTGTGGTGATGGGATATCGCTGGGGTTGACATTAGGGAGTGTCGCTGGGGTGACATTGTTGAGGTGACAGGGGTGATATTGGGCTGATGCTGGGAGGTGACACGGGATTTGAGGGCATGGAACAGAACTGTTGGACGCAGACACTCAGCGGTGGCAAATCCATGCGCTTCATGAAGCAAGTTAAGGAATGAGGAGGTGGAGTTTACCGTCCGGAGTTGAAGGATGCCTTTTCTGCCTGGTTTGGCCAAAGGAAGCCTAAGGTTGTTTGCCTTTGAATAGGAGAACCCCAATAAGGGGAGAAAAGACTCAGCTAACCTGGACAGCGTTACCCAGGGCTGTGAGAACCGCCCCGTGGTTTTGAGAACTGGTCACGTCGTGAGCCTGAGAGCTGGGTTCCTCCATCGCAGGGTGGAACTGCACTGCAGTGAGTGGATGCTGTGGAAACAAAGGAGAACTGTGTGCAATGGACTGCGAGTCTGCTGAGCTCCTTGGGTTAAATGATTATCAAGTTTCCCAACAGAAAGCACAAATAACAGCAAGTGATGTATTTGGGATATGAGATGAACGCCGGGCTTCAAACCTTCAGGACTGCCAGGAAAGAAGCTGTCTGCCAAAGCCCTGAGCCACAAACTGCCAAGGAACTCCACATGTCCCAGCAATGACTGGATGGTGCCAGCTGGACACACAGCTACGGACTGATGGTAAAGCCAAACTGTTATATGGAATGGGGAGGCAAGGAGAGCATTTCCTCAGCTGAAACAAGAACTCATGAAGGCCTCCTGCTTTGGGGCTACCAGACGTGACCGAACCCTTCTGGCTGTTTTCACATGGAAAACAAGGAGTAGCCCTGGGAGTCCTTGCCCAGACCCTTGGGCCCTATGGAAGGGCAGTGGCACGCTGCTCCAAACAGCCCGATGCAGTAAGGGATGGCCGGGGTGCCTGAGGGCGGTGGCTGCACTTAGAGCTCAATGTTCAAGAAGCCCGTAAATCTACGCTGGGCCAAAGAATAACAGTTTTAATGTCTCATACAGTGCCTGCTGTACTGGAGGTAAAAGGGGGCGCTGGCCCTCACCCCAAAGATGCCTGAAATCCCAGGCCATCCTGGTAGAGCAGGATGATGTAGCCATAACTGTAACTAATACTGTCAACCCAGCATCTTTCCTTAGCGGAGCTCCTGGAGAACCAGCATTCCAAGACTGCTTTGGAACATCTGAAGCTGCGTCTTGCAGCCGGTCAGCCGGACCTGAAGGACGAACCCTTAGAAGATGCAGAAGTTCCTGGTTTACCGACAGTAGCAGCTTTGTGAGACAAGGAAACCGTAAGGCAGGATGTGCAGTAACGGCTACTGACCGGGTAATGGAAGCACGACCATCACCTGTGGGGACTTTGCCTCAGAAGGGTGAAATAACTGCCTTGACAAGAGCCTTAATTATATGGACAGACGATGATTATATCTCTCAGTGCCAACGCTCATAGCACCATCTGAAAAGAGCAAGGATTGCTCACACGCAAGGAAAGCAGCACGATGTAAATCTACCAATGGCTATTAGACGTTGTAAAGGACACCAGAACGGTCACACTGTGCAGGAAACTGGAAATGAGGTGCTGGATCAGGTGGCAGAACGGGCAGCTGAAGAAGGCTTCGATTCCAGACCGTAAACTTCAAATCTCTGAACCTGAGTCAGAGCCTGTACAATATTCTAGAGAGGGTGGGAGTCTAATTAATGATTTAGGAGGGAAGAGAGCAAGCTGACAGATGGGTGCACGCCCAGATGGACACACTGTTATGCCCTGTGCTATTTTATGGTAACTGGTTCTAAGCGAAGATAAGGAAATACATTGGGCAAAGAGATCTACAAAGTATGATCCCAGTACCAGGAACAGGGCACAAGTGGGCCTACTGGGAAAGGGAGCCTTCTGGGGCAACAAGGGCAAATTGACTGCTCGGAACTCCCAAGAAAAGGGGGGTATCGCTGTACGTTGGTACCGAGACCTTTTTACAGTGGCCGGAGGCATCCCCTTGTAGGACCAGTAAGGCACGTGGGGGAACCAAAGTATTGTTACAGGAGGTTATTCCAAGAAGCGGAGGATCTACTTGGTCTGTCAAGGAAAGTGCACCGTCTAAAGTTAAATTCATAAAGAAAAGATGAATGGTTACTAATTTGCTCTATCTCAGTGTGCACGGGAGGTGTTTGAGCCTAGGAAGAGAACTCCTTTTACAATGCAATGCCTACCTGTTGTAAAGCTTTACGCTTCTCTGATTGCTGAGTCTGTACACGACTCCTGAAGGCAGGGATGGCAGCACTGTGGTTTGGGATCCTGTCACTAAGCTGCTCAGTACAAATATAGAGGCCGTCCAAGGGAGTCCATTTATATAGGGGCAGGTGCGGAAGCTACTGATAACAGCACTATTATTCTAGGACCTTCTATTTCCATGTTTAACAGTGGCTGCCATTAAGCAGAGCAGTAACACCCTATTAGAGGGAATGAATATTGCAATGGAAGGAATGCAATGAGCAGGTGCTGCTCGGGTAAAGGGTGCTGGTGGTTATGGGGAGATGGGAGAGCTCGAAAGTCAGTACAGATAAATTGGAAAGGATGTTGCATAGGAGGGTACTTAGCAGCTCCTATGGGCATCCACCCGAAAGAACTCGCAGCAGGGACAGTGAGAACTGGGTGCAGCCAGCATCAAAATAGAAGGGCTGGAAGCGTGAGTAGCCCATTGGTGAGATATAATATGGGATGCCACAGCTTCATCAGGGCCCTTGTCCCAATGTTAGGAGTAGCACAGCTGGAAAGAGCTGCAGTAAATCTCTCTGCCACGTCAGAAAGAACTGAGAATGCAACGGCAGACGCCGTACGGGCAGCCCAAGAGGAAGCATCCTCTCCATCCTAAATCGTACCGCAGAACAGGATGGCGCTGGGTTTGTCAGCTGCGAAGGAAGGGGCAGGATGTACTGCAATGAACCACAGCTGTTGTGCACCTATAAACAAGGATCAGAGCATTGGGACGGATTTAGGACAGAGCTGGGAACAAACAAAGCCTTGCATGAGGTGAGGCAGCACAGCGCTGGCGGGGAGGTGACTTTCTCAGGCCTACGGGACAGACTTACGAGCTGGCTGCCAAACCTGGGATGGCTGGAAGGATTTCGTTCAGCTGCTGCTGTTCTGCTCCTCCTGGCGGGGCTCACGGCTGGGGCTGAGATGTTCGCTGTGTTTGTGTCAGAGTGCAGGGAAGGAACACGAGAAGGGGGAAAGGTGTGAGATGAGAGGAAGGCGGGAAGTGGGGCCTGCTTCCAGAAATCACTGGGGAGGAATGGGATAAGCGGCAGCCAGGAGCCCGTGCTGCATTAACGATAAGGGGGGAACTGAGGCACAAAAGGGGTTAAATTACACAATTAGGGTTAAGCTGCAAAGGAAAATAGGATGAAGGCAAACGTTTGGCCTCACGCACGTGGGAAAGGAAGTTCCAACGTACGGAATGAAGAGTATGGAGACAAAAACGAGGGAAGCCTTGATTTGAACAGATGGGAAAACAGAGGAGGTTTCAGCAGAGGGTGCGGATAACAAACAGTGCTTGACAGGGCAAGGACTGCAGGAAGAGAAGAAAAGGAGGGGACGGCGAGGCAAGCAGAAACTGCTTAAAGGAGGGTCTTTCCCCGAGGAGGTTAAAAGTTTACAGCGAGGAAGACTACGGGCCTTGGCGAGGCAGCCCACGAGCCTTCATCCCACGGCCAGCAGGAGAAGCCCCCCCACACTCCGCGGCGCAAGCACAAGGGGGAGGGGCGGTCCGTAACGGGGCTCTCGGCACCGCAACGCGTCTGTGTCCGCGTTCCGGAACTCCACGCGATACGGAGGAGCTCGCCCTGCATGTGGAGCTCGCTTTGCCTACCGCTGTGCCGGTCACGCGGAGCTGACCCCGTGCACCAGGCTGTACGCGCATCGCTCACGAACGCACCTGCTCTGCGTCCCTGTGCTGGCTGCAGGGTTTGGCTGCCGCACGTCCAGCCCGCCGCGAAGTACAAAACACGCGCCATTCTCGACAAAGCAGTACGCATGCGCCACTTCCGACACAGCAAAACGCACGCGCCAGCTCCCAAACAGCACTACGCGTGCGCTAGTTTGGTGACAACACCACGCATGCGCCTGTTTCGGAACAACATTACGCCTGCGCCATTTCCGGCGCAGCACTACGCGTGCGGTTTGCTCGGCACACTACTACGCATGCGTCAGGTCCTGCACAGCACTACGCATGCGCCAGTTGCGGCACGGCTCTACGCGTGCATCAGTCTCGGCGCGGTACTACACACGTGTCAGTTCCAGGACAGTACTACGGATGCGTCAGTTGCTTCACAGCACTACGCAGGCGTTTCTCTCCGCACTGCAATACGCGTGCGTTTTTCTCGTCGCAGTACTAGGCATGCGTCAGTTCCGGCACGGCACTACGCATGCGTCAGTCTCGGCGCAGTACTACTCATGCGCCATTTCTTGTACTGCTCTACGCATGTGCCTTTTGAGGCACAGCAATACGCATGTGCCAGTTCCGGCAGGGCACTACGCATGCTCCAGTCTCGGCAGAGCACTACGCGTGCGTCAGTCTCGCTGCGCGCATGCGTCTTGGTTTCTGTGGTGTCAAATTCAGACAGATGCAGTTTTGCAGTTTGGCCACCTGGTGGCACCAGAGACCGCGGAAAGAACTTCGTCGGGCTTGGCGATTCGTGAGCAGTTGGGGTCTCCTGGTGGTGGTGGGATGAAGGCTCATCGTCTTTCCTCGCGAAGGCTCGTAGTCTTCCTCTCTGTAAACTTCTGACCCAGTGGGAGGGGCAGCCCCAGGACCAGTTCTAACGTGCCTTGTGGACATCTCATCACTTACTCCCAGCTGTTCTCAAAGCACTTCTTATCTTCATGTCCTCCACCCCCCACATTGTCCTAATCCCAGTTTGTTGCCATTCCCATTCTTTTAGCAGCCTCTGCATATTTGCTTCTGTAAACGTTCTTTACCCTTCGTTTCTGTGAACCACCTTTTATTCTTCACCCCATTGCCCCTCAAAGCCCCCCCAGCCCCCCTCAGAGCCCCCTAGTGTTCCTCAGAGCGCGTCAGTGCCCCGCAGTGCACCTCAGAGCCGCTCAGAACCTCAGTGGGTCCTCGGATGGGAGGGGAGGATCTGGTGGGCAGAGGAGGAAAGGCGCAGGTCCTGGCAGAACAGCGGTTGCTCTGCCTCGGCTTGCTGCAGAGAAAAGCACGTGGTTCCCCTGCAGCCTGCTGAGGAGACAACAAGGGGATATCAGGGAGTGATGCTGGGAGGTGACACTGTTGGGCTGATGCTGTGGGGTGACATTGGTTTGACATTGGGGTGATGTTGAGATTTCGCCTGGGCGTGACCTCAAGCAATGGTGCTGGGGTGACACTGATGGGGAGTGACATTGGTGTGACTCTGGGGTGATACGGGTGGCACTGAGGTCACATTGGGGTGACGCTGGGGGGTGAAGTTGGGGTATCGCTGGGGTTGACACTGCTGGGGTGACAGAGGTGATGTTGGGCTGATGCTGCTGTCACAGGGGAGACCCACAGTGCCTCTGGGGACCCCCACTGGAGCTCCCAAAGGGCACAAACCTCGATAGGAACTCCGGTAAATGGGGCACTCACTGGGGCAGCCCCCGAAGGGACTTCCTCGGCCCCACGGCGTCCTGCCGCACCACATAAGGGCAGCGGTGACGTCACGTTCGGTGTTACCAGGCAACGGCAGCGGCGGAGTTTCCCCGCGGCCTTCCCCTCTTCCTTAAAAGGAGTGGGGCGTGTCCTCGTGGGGGTGAGCCGAGACGGCGTTTCCCTATTGGCTGCCTAGCCGGCGGGGGAGCGGGTCCGAACAGCACACTCCCATTGGCGAATCGAAGGGGCGGGGCGGGGTGGCCTTCTTCCATTGGCTGCTAAAGGCGCGGCGCAGCGGAGCGATGGCGGCGGCGGTGCTCAGCCGGTGCGGGGGCGGCGGGGCGGTGAGTGAAGGCCGCGGGTCCTTCCCGCCCTGGGACCCCCCCAGTGCTCCCCTTTTGGCCCCCCAGTCCCCGCCCAATGGATCCCCTTGGCCCCGCCCCTTTCCACCTGCAGGCCCCGCCCCCCCAGGACCCAGGTCGCGATCCCGCCCCCTTTGTGGGCGTGGTCATTGAGCACAAGCCCCGCCCACTGCCAGGCCAAGGCTCCGGACCCCCCCCCATATGGGAGTGTGGATCTGGGAACCCCCCAAAAATGAAGCCCCTCCCCCCTCAGACTGCCCTTGGAAGCTGGGGGTGCACTTTGGGGGATTTATAGGGTCTCCTGGGGGGGGTTTCTCTGCTGGGGTTCTGGGGATTCCTGGGGTGATTGTGTGGCTATGGGGGGGTTGGCTATGGGGGGGTTGGCTAAGGGGGGGCCCCCCTCACCCTGTCTTCCCCCACCCCCAGGTTGTCTCAGCGCTATTGGGTGCCCGGCGACCTTACAGCAGCATCTTTAGGGTAAGGTGGTCTTTGGGGGGGTGATGGGTACCCCCAGTGCCTTTGTCCCCTTTTGAAGCGGTTCCTAAGGGGCTACCCCCATACTGGAGTTCTGTTGAGATGTTCTTTTGAGATCCCTATGGGCTCTCTTTGGCATTCCCCATTAGCTGTTCCCTCTGGGGTTCCTATTGAGGTTTCTCATTACCGGGTCTCTTTGGGGTCCCCCATTACCCTTTCCCATTTGGATTCCCATTGGGTTCCCCCATTGGGTTCCCCTATTGCCAGGCTCCCCGTGGAGCTGCCACATTACCAAGTGCCTTTGAGGTCCCCCACCATCATGTCCCTTTAGGGTCTCTGTTCAGGTCCCCCAGGACCAGGGTCCTTTGGGGGTCATATATTACTGGACTCCCTATTGAGATCCCCCCCATTACCATGTCCCTCTCTAGTCCTTGTTTGGGCGCCTTTGGGGTCTCTATTGGGGTCCTTGTTATGGGGTCCCTCAATACTGGGGTCCCTTTGGAGTTTTTCCATCACTGTCAACCTTGGGGATTCCTGTTGGGGTCCCACTGGGTCCCCTCCTCCACCACGTCCCTACTTTGGGGGGTGGGTTACAGGCAGCAGAGCTGCGTGTGGAGCAGAGCCCCCACCCCAAGCCCAAGCCCCCCCCGGAGCACCTGAAGTTTGGGCAGGCCTTCACTGACCACATGCTGACCATCGAGTGGAGCCAAGTGGATGGCTGGGGACCCCCCCACATTCGCCCCTTCCAGGACCTGTGCCTGCACCCCGCATCCTCTGCGCTTCACTACGCTGTGGAGGTAAAACAGCCTGAAATGACCCCCCAAAAAAACACACAAAAAGGCCTGCAGAAGAGCCCCAAAATGACCCCCAGAATGCCCCAGTAACCCCTCCCAGAACCACACCATGCCCTCAGTGGCCCATAACCCCATTCCCAGCACTCCCAGTACCCATAACCCATTCCCAGTGCTCCCAGTACCCATAACCCCATTCCCAGTGCTCCCAGTACCCATAACCCATTCCCAGTGCTCCCAGTTCTCCCTGAATCCCCCCAGCTCTTTGAGGGCATGAAGGCTTTCCGTGGTGCTGATGACAAAATCCGCCTTTTTCGCCCCGAACTGAACATGGAACGGATGGGGCGCTCAGCCCAGAGGGTCTGCCTGCCTGTGAGTGTCCCCATGTCCCCGTATCTTGTCCCTGTGTCCCTAGGGGGTTAACAGCCCCCTGTGTCCCCCTGTCACCCCGTCCCCATGTCCTGCTGTCTGCAGCCCTTCGACCCCGTGGAGCTGCTGGAGTGCATTCGTGCCTTGGTGAGGCTGGAGCAGGACTGGGTGCCGCGCTCTGAAGCTGCCAGTCTGTACATCCGGCCCACCTACATCGGCACCGAGGTGGGGGCACCGGGGGGGGGAGGCTATCGGGTGGGGGGAGGTCTGGAGAAAAGGGCTGGAGGGCACTGAGGGACCTGGGAGAGGTGTAGGGGGGGAGCATGAGGGTCTATAAGGGCTTTGGGGGGGTCTTTGGGAAGGGTTGTGAAGGGGGTTGCTGAGGGGGGGCTCCTGGGGGGCCAAGGGGGTGTTGGGATGGGGGTCTGTTGGGGCAGGTCCTGGGTCGGGGGGACAAAGGGACATTGAGGGGTCTGGGGGGTGTACAGAGTCTCTGGGAGGTCTCTGGGGGGGTTGTGGGGTTGCTGGAAAAGTCGATGGGGGTCTCTGAAGGGGTCCCTCCCTACCACTCACCCCCCCCGCTCTTTTTGCAGCCATCGCTGGGGGTGGCCCCCCCTGGGCGGGCTCTGCTCTTTGTCATCCTGTGCCCGGTGGGGCCCTATTTCCCAGGGGGGCACTTCAGCCCTGTGGGGCTCCTGGCTGACCCCGATCACGTCCGTGCCTGGCCGGGGGGTGCCGGGAACTGCAAGCTGGGGGGGTGAGTGAGAGGGGAGGGGGGTTGGGACCCCCGTGTGTGTAGGGGGTGTGCGGAACCGGGGGTGGTACCCAGGGGTAATGGGGGGCACCTAGGTGTGTGTGTGGGGGGGTGGGGGACATTGGGGTTAGGGTCAGTTGTGTATGGGAGGGGCACCCAGGATGGGCAATGAGGTGTGTGCAGGGACTGAAGAAGCGTTCTGAGGGGGAGGATGGGGGGGAGGTACATCCAGGTGTGTACTGGCTTACTGCTATTATGGGATGTGTACCCATGGGGTAGGACTCGGTGTTTATGGGATGGGGCAGATATCTGGGGGGGGGGAAAGAGGATCACACCCTCAACCCCCCCCTCCCCGTGCCCCCCCCACCGCCAGGAACTATGCCCCCACCATTGCACTGCAGCAGCGGGCGCAGGCGCTGGGCTGCCAGCAGGTGCTGTGGCTGCACGGCCCCCAGCAGCTGCTGACCGAGGTGGGCACCATGAACCTCTTCATCTTCTGGCACCGCGAGGATGGGGGTACGTGGGGGGGGGGGGAACGGCGAGGCGTGGGGGGGGGGGAACACCAAAGAAACCCCCTCCCCAAGCGTTGTGCTGCTGTCTCAGAGCTGGAGCTGGTGACCCCCCCGTTGGACGGGCTCATCCTGCCCGGGGTGATACGGCAGAGCCTCCTGGAGATGGCGCGGGAGTGGGTATGGATGGATGGGGAGGGGGGTTGGGGATGGGGGGGGGCGGTTGGCTGGGAGGCATTGGGGGTGTAGGGGCCTTGGGGGATGCTGTGTGGGGGACATGGGGGCTAAGGGAAGGTCCGGGGGCGGCGGGGCACATGATGACATCACGACCCTGACACCCATTTCTCCCTCCCAGGGGGAGTTCACGGTACGGGAGGGGCCGCTGCCGATGGCGGCGGTGCTGGAGGCGCTGCGGGGGGGGCGCTGAGGGAGATGTTCGGCACCGGGACGGCGTGCGTGGTGTGCCCGGTGGGGGGCGTGCAGTACGGGGGGCAGGTATGGGGGGGGTATGGGGGGTGGCGAGGGGGGTGTGGGGGGGTACAGGGAGTGGTGGGGGGGGGGTGGAGTTGCTATGGGGGTTTATGGGGGGGGGGGATATGGGAGGGGTTGGCACAGGGAGTGGTGAGGGGGGTATCGGGGGTGCTGTGGGGGGGCATGGGGGGGTATGGGGTGGTACAGAGAGTGGCAGGAGGGGATGGGGGGCAGGTGGGGGTATGGGGAGGATATGGGGCGGACACCGGGTGAGGCACAGGGAGATCATTGGGGAGTGATGGAGGGGGTGTGGGTGACAATAGGGCCGCACTGGGGATGATGTGTGGGGCAGATATGGGGGGTTATGGGGCTGATGGAAAGAGTATAGGGGGCAGGTGGGGGTCACGTGGACACCTCTAAGAGGATAATGGGTGTCCAGGGGGTCCTGGGGTTGTCCTGACCCCGCTGTCGTGTGCTCCCCTCCCCCACCCCGCAGTGGTTCCCCATCCCCACAATGGAGAACGGCCCTGAATTGGCGCAACGCTTCCTGCGAGCACTGAGCGACATTCAGGTGGGGGCTGGGGGGATAAGGTGGGGAAAAGCTGGGGGGGGGGGGGGAAGTTGGAGAGGATCTGGGGAGGTCCCATGGGGGGATCCTCTCCCCATCAGCTGTCCCCATCCCTGCAGTATGGCCGCACCCTCAGTGATTGGGCCCAGCCGCTGTGACCCATCCCGCTGCCATGGGACACTCCGGGGTATCTGCCCCCCCCCCCCCCCCCAGCAATGCACCAAAAACTCCTTGGGGGAGGGAGGGGGGGGGCAAATACCCCACCCCCAACTGAACCAAATATGGATGGGGGGGCAGATGTAACCCTCCTAAATATAATGGGAAGGGGCACTATCTGCTCCCCCCCCCAACACGCCAAATACCTGCCAGGAGAGGGGGGTTGGTAAGGCCCCCTCAGCACTCCAAAATACTCCTAAGTGGGGACAGAAATTCCCCCCCCCAACACTCCAAATACCCCCATGGGGGGCGGGGGCAGAAATTCCCCCCTCAGCACTCCAAAATATCCCCTTAGGGGGGGGCAACCTCCTCCCCAAAAGCACTCCAATTGCCCCCCTCTGGGGGTTAAATCCTCCCATCCTCCCCCGTGCAATATTTCCCCCCCCCACGACATTATGGGGGTGGGGGGTGGCAAAATGGTAGCCTCCCCCCCGTAGTGCCTTCATTGTGCCTCCCCCTCAGCACTGCCACCATCTCACCCCTGCAGGCAGAGTGATGGTGGGGAGCTGTTGTGGGGGGGGGGCACTCTGCAGCGATGCCTTAAGTGGAAAGATCCCCCCCAGAAAAAAAGCAAAAGGTCAATGTGTGTGTGGGGGGGGAGCCTTAAAAATGAGGTCAAAGGTCACCTGAGGTCAGAAGAGGTCATTAATAAATGAACTTGTGTGAAGCAGTGGTTCATTTACTGGGGAATAATTAATTGGGGGGGGGGGAGGCAATTAATTGGGGGGAGTGTTAATGGGGGGCTGCATATTGATCACCCCCCCGCCCCATGGTCTGTTGTCAGCGGCCGTGGGATTGCATCAGCACTGAGGGGGGGGGGGGGAAATCCCGTGATCACCCCATGCTGGGGGGGGGCGAGCAAAGTCCATCCATCCCTTTGGGGGGGGGGGCAGGGATTCCCCCCTCTTGCCCCCCCCCCCCCCGCAGCGCTATAAAGCAGCTCCGGGAGCAGCCGAGGTGGGGGTCCCAATGGGTGCAGGGCAGTGGTTGGTGGTGGTGGTGTTCTGCTGTGCGGGGGGGACTTCTGCTGCCCCCCCCCCGGATTCCAGCCCCCTTTTAGCCTGGGGGGGGGCAAAGAGGTGGCGTCATTTGGTGGCTGGGGGGGACCCAGGGGGGGCCCAAGCGGTGCTGGAAGTTCTGCCCGGAGGGGAGGTGCGAGGAGCGGAGCTGCGCAGTCCATTCAGTGAGTGGGGGGGTTTTTATCAATGGGGAGGTGGGGGGAGATATTTATGAATGGGAGGGGTTCTATCGATGGGGGGTGTTTATGAATGGGAGGTTCTCACGCTGCCCCCACCCAGGTCTGCTGGAGATCCAAGCCGTGAAGCCGGGGGTGGTTCGGATCCGGGGGGCTCAGAGTGGGCGCTTCCTCTGCTTGGACGCGGGGGGGCGGCCGCGTGGGGAGGTGAGTGTGGGGGGGGACCCCAAAAAGGGCTCTCCTTCAAAAACACTACCCTGAAAATACCCCCCCAAGCCCCCCCTTCCCCTATTCCCTCAACTGCAGTCCTTTAACCCCCCTCCATTTTCACAACCCCCCCAATTCCACCATTCAAAATATTATAATTCTCATCCCCCCCACCATTCCACCCCCAATTTTGCCCCTTCCATTTTGCCAACCGATTCTGATATCTTCCCAACCCCTGACTCTCCCCCACCAATTCTGAGACTCTGACCCCCCCCGCTCAGTTTTAACCCCCCACCCAATTTTGTTCTCCCCCAATTCTGACCCCCCCTCAATTTCCCCTTCACCAATTCTTAACTCTCTCTCAAGGCTCCCCCCCGATCCTGACCCCCCCCCCCACTTCTTACCCTCCCATGTTTATGCCACCCCCCCATTCTGACTCCCCATTTTAACCCCCCCCTCCAGGCCTTCTACACCCCCTCCACCTGCAATTTCCACGAGCGCGTACGCCCTGATGGCTACAACGTGTATGAGGCTGAGCGACTGCACCTCCCCCTCGCCCTGATTCCCCCCGGGGGGGGCACCCTACGACGACCCCTCCCACCCTTTACCCACTTCCTCCCATTACCTGGGGAGGGCCCCCCTGAAAAGCCCCCACATACACCTCAACCCCCCCCCAATTTGGACCCTGACTCCTCAGACCCTTTGGGGCTGTTGGGGCGGCCGCCCCTGCGCAGCCCCAGTTATGGCTTATGAGCACTTATTTATTGGGGGAAGGGTAATTTATTGAGGGGAGTAAATTATTTGGGGGGGGGGGAGGGGAGTGAGATTAAAGGTCCTAGATGCCCCAACACTGTCCTTAAGGTGAGGGTCTGGCTGGAAAACACCTGGTGAGGGGATCTGGTTATGGGATCCCATGGAGGGGGAGTTTGTGGAGAGGGGTGGGGGCTCCAGGAGGGTCCGTACCCTCAGCCCTGCCCTCCCCCTGGAGCCTCGAACTTCTTCTTGCGTCCCTCCATGCCGCTCAGCGCGTCCACGTTCTTCCTCCAATCACCGACCTCGCGGCTCTCCTAACCACGCCTCCTTTAGCTTAACCACGCCCAGACGTGCACAAGCCACGCCCCTTCCTGGTCACCCATCTTCCCCGAAAGCCACGCCCGCAACACAGGCAGGCCCCGCCCCCCACAGTCACACCAGGGCTGACAGCCCCTGGACACGCCCCTACGAGGCCCCGCCCCCATTATGCCACACCCCCTACCAGGCCCCGCCCCCATTAGGCCACATCTCCATAATATGCCATACCCCCAGTAGGCCACACCTCCATACTAGGTCACACCCCCTATTTTGCCACGCCCCCTGCTAGGCCACGCCCCCTCCGTGTCTCCCCTAAAACTCCTGTGACCCCAACGTCCCCACGCCCTCCCCACGTCCGCAGTGTCCCCGTGTCCCCACACCCTTCCCAATGTCCCCACGCCCTCCCTCACATCCCCACGCTCTCCCCCGTTCCCACGCCCTTCCCACCTCCCCAGTGTCACCACGTCCCCCTGCCCTCTCCCCATCCTCACGCCCTCCCCACGTCCCCAGTGTTCCCCCCCATCCCCACACACCTTCTCGGCCTCGTCCTTCCGCACCTGACGCAGCCCGGCCCTCAGGTCGGTGCCCACGCGGTGCTTGGCGCCCAGCAGTGCCGCCATCATGGCGTCGGCCGACAGCCGCACGCGGCGCAGCGCGGGGCGAACAAAGCGGCCCCCAGCCACGCGGCGCCGCAGCTCCTCCATCTGGGGCAGCGAGGGGGGACGTTGCGGGGAGGTGAGGACACGGGGGGGGGGAGGAGGTGAGGACACGGGGGGGGGGAGGAGGTGAGGATACAGGGGGGGGAGGAGGTGAGGATACAGGGGGGGGAGGAGGTGAGGATACAGGGGGGGGAGGAGGTGAGGATACGGGGGGGGGAGGAGGTGAGGATACGGGGGGGGGGAACACGGGGGGATTTGGGGACGCCCCACCTCGGCCATGTTCTTGCTGACGCGCGTCCCCATGTCGTAGCGCTCCTCATCCACACGCCCGATGCGGGCGTGCAGCTCCCGGCACAGCTCCTGGTGGGGGACAGAGATGGTGACCCCCAACCGTCTTACCCATCACCCATAAATAGTCCCGACCCCCCCCCCCCATCATGTCCACATCCCCCACCTGCAGCTGGGCCACCCCCAAGCCCTCCAGTTCCGGGGGGGGGCACAGCTCCCCCAGGTGTCTCTGCTTCTCTCCTGCCCTCTCCTGCTCCTCGCGCTCCAGCTCCCGCTTTGCTCTCTGCAGCAGCAGTGTCTGGGGGGGGACGGGGGACACTGGGGGTCACATAACTGGCAAGAGGGACCCCCCCCACACATGGACCCCCCCCTTACCTTGAGCTGCAGCTTGCGGGAAGCCGAGATCTTGGATTGCCTCTGGGGGAACAGTGGGGGGAGCAGTGAGGGCCACATCCCCATTCATGCTGTGCGACCCCCCCCGTGTCCCCTCAGGGCCCCACCTTGGCATGGGGCTCCACAGCGTAACCCCGGTAGTTGGCAGATGATTTACGCCGCAGAGGGGGGGGCTTCGGCTCCTCCCTGGGGGGGCAGAAGGCTCAGAGCCCTGAGACCTCCCCCCCCAAAAAGGACCCCCCCACTCCTCACACCCCCCACTCACTCCTCAGCCATTGTGCACCGGTGCTGCTGAAAGACAAAAACAGTGCCTGGGGTGGGGGGGGCCGTTGGGTGCCCCCCCACTTATCTCCAGGCTTTACCCTATATGGGACTATGGCTGCAGTGCTGATAAGGGGATAAATATAGACTCCTATCAGCCCCTCTCCACCAAGGACACGAGGAGGGCGCTGACCCCCTCCAGAAACTGCCCTGCATCCCTGACCCCCGCCCCCCACAGCCTCCAATGACCCACAGACCCCCCCCAAACCTCCAGATCCCCCCCCCCTTTGCTCCACAGACCTTCCCCGACCCACAGACCCCTCCTCACCCCAAACATCCCCTCATTGCCCTCTACCCCCTTCTCCAGAACCCCCCCATGTCCCAATTCCAGCGGTCACCCCTCCACCCATCCGAGGATCCCCCCCCAGCCCTGGAGAACTCCCATATTCCCCCTTCCCATCCCACGGACCACCCCCCCCCTCAGCACCCGTCTCCTTACCTCGCTGCAGTGGATCCAGGGCTCAGGCGGGGGGCGCTTTATGAATGGGGAGGGGGCGGGGCTTCACGTGAATGGTGGCGGGGCTTGGTGGAAAGGGGGCGTGGCCGATAGGGAGGTGGGCGTGGTCGGGGTCTGGGGGCGGGTTAGTTGGGGAGGGGTCTCAGGGGGAGGGGCTCCGCCGGAAGCGTGCGTAGCCCAGGGGAACTTCCGGGCCCTGCCAGGGCTCGAAGCCCCCTTCGCGCGCCAGCGTCGTTGCCCGCTCCCGGAACGCCTCGATCTGCGGCGGCCGCAGGACGGGCACGAAGCTGGGGAAAAGGAAAGGGAAAAGGAAAGGGAAAAGGAAAGGGAAAAGGAAAGGGAAAAGGAAAGGGAAAAGGAAAGGGAAAAGGAAAGGGAAAAGGAAAGGGAAAAGGAAAGGGAAAAGGAAAGGGAAAAGGAAAGGGAAAAGGAAAAGGGGGGGGGCACGGGGTCAGTTGCGGTGGGGAAGGGGGGCAGGAAATGGGGTAACCCCCCCTCCGTCCGCCCCCCTCTACGTACGTGGGCAGCTCTACCAGCAGGACGGCCGCGGGGGCCGCCAGGCGCAGCAGAGGGGGGGTCAGCTCCTCCAGAGACCTGGGGAGGTGGGGTGCAAATAAAGGACTCCCAGGACACCCCCCGAAAACCCCAGAACACACCGAAATCCGGCCCCAGGACCCCTCCAGACCCCCCATTATTCCCCCCCTAAATCAGCAGAACTCCGCCAATTCCACTCCCCAGGACCCCCCCAAATGCCCCCCTGACCCCCCCTCAGAAACCCTATTACCTCCAGGACCCAAAAAGCCCCTCAGAGCCCCCTATTACCCCCTAGGACTCCCCCTCCCACCTACCTCAGCCCCCCTTTCCCAAATCCCCCCTCATGAGCTTCCCTCAAACCCCTTCAGCTGCCCCCCACCTCCAGCCCAGCACGAGGACCCCACAGCGCTGCTCCAACCCTGCCCGAACTGGGGGGCACTGAGCCGAACCGAGGGGCAGGAACCGAATCCGGACGGAGGGGGGCAGCGCTGGGCCTGGAAGGGACATTTAGAATTGGGGGGGGAAGGGGGGGGCTCGGAATGGGGAGAGGACGTTTAGAAGAGTAGGGGAGGGGCGTTTATCATGAGGGGGGATGACGCTCACCGAGGGGGCTGCCCCCATCCCAAAGGGGGTCCTCAGGGGGGTCCACATCCCCATCCTCATCACCTTCATCCCGCTGGGGCTCGTCACAGCCCCCCCCGCCGTGCAGCTCCCACAGCAGCTCTGTGACTTTGGCCACTGAGATCTCCGTGGCCGTCTATGAGGAGGGGTCACAATGTAAACACGACCCCCTCGCAAATATTGCCCCTCCCCTCCCCCCCCCCAATAAAAAGAACAAACAGTGCCCCCCCCTCCCCACCTTCTCATGGGTGCCGATCCGGGTGAAGCCGAAGATGAGGAAGGGGCCGGTAACGACGTCCCCCCAGAAGCCCTGCTCTGCCCCCGGCTGTCCGTCCTGAGTAGTGGTGGGGGGGGGGGGGGGAGGGTCCCAAAGAGAGGTTTCTATTGGTTAGAGGTTTCTATCCCCCCCCCCCCCCGTGGCTGGGTTGGAACCCCCCCAAAAAGAGGAACCCCAAAAAACTCACAGCCCGAGCGCGGCGGCCGCTCTGCAGGGTGGGGTTTGGGATGCGGGCGGCGTCTCCTCCCCCCCCTCGCGGGACGAAGGCGATGCCGCTGCTCCTCCACAGGGCGAATTCAGGGGGGGAGACGGTGGTCGCCTTCAGGGGGGTGGGGGGTCGCATTCATTGGGATGAGGGTCGATGCGATTTCCCCCCCAGGATCCGCATCATGCAGGGATCCTCACCGTGGAGACCCCCCCATCGACCCCCCAACCGCCCCCATTCCCCCCCATCCACAACTGCCCCCCTCGCTCTCGGGGAGCATTTTTGGGGTTCTGGAGGGAAGCAGAAGGTCTGGGGGGGTGGGGGGGGGTTAGGGTCCCCCCCTCACCCCCCGCTGGTGCAGCTCCATCCGGAGGTCCCAGTCTGCCAATGCCTCCCGAGCGTCGTAACGGACCCCGTGCAGCCGCCTCAGCCGTTGGTCCCAATCACGGGGGGGGTCCCGGGAGGGGTCCTGGTGCCCCCCCTCCCATCTCCTCAGCACCGCCTCCAACGCGTCGCGTTCCCTGCTCTGTACAACGAAAGCACCGCGTGGGACCCCCAAGGCCCCCGGATCTCCCATCCCCTGCCGGACCCCCCCTTAATTCCCCTCAGCACCCCCCCCCACCCCACATCTCCCCACGTTTTTACCTTCATCAGCTCCACCTCCGACGGGGGTCCCCCGTCCCCCCCCGCCGTCACCCACCGCCGGAGCCGCCCCGCAGCGCCCTCCAGGAGCCGGGCGGTGTTGGGGCGGAGGCGGACGGAGCCCAGCAGCTCCAGGAGGGCGGCGGCGCGGGCTGCGGGGCGAGCGGAGCGGGCTCAGAACGCGCCCTCATCACCAGCCACCCCCCCCCGGCCGGTTCCCGGTGCTCCCCGTTACCCCGCAGCCCGGTGCTCCCCGAGGGTTCGGTGGTAGCGAGGAGAAGGAAGAGGAGCTGCCGGGCCACGGCCTCGGGACGCTGCTCGGCCACGAAGATCTGGAGGGGGGGCCACCCGGTAACGGGGGAGCAGCCGTTAAGTGACCCCGAACCGGGAAGCGCCTCCCCCCCATCCAGTAACCGTACAGTGATGGCGGAGCTCGGCTCCCGGTGTGCCCGTGAGGCCGTGAGCAGGACGTGCCGCCCCTCCGCCGCACCCACGAGCAGCGCCGTCACATCGCCGCTGTCGGCGTCCGGGACTGGGAAAAATCCGGGGTTACCGGGAAAAAAAATCGGTGTTACCGGGAAAAACCCTGAGAGGGGGTGCGGGGGAAGCGGGCTGGGATGCAGAGCTCACGGTGTTGGCGGAGATCCAGAGCCGGGGCCAGCCCCCAGCTGCACGCCGTGCCCAGTGCCGCCTCCAGCGCCGCCGCCATGGGAAGCGCGGCTCCCGCCGGTACCGGGGCGGCCGCAGCCAATGGGAGAGCGAGGATGGGACCGAGCGACGCGGTCTCCGTGGTAACGGCTCGAGGCCACGCCCCCGTCACGGCCTGGCCAATGGAAAAGCACAAACGGATGCCGTCTTCGTAGCAACAGATCGAGGCCCCGCCCACCGGCAACGACTGGTCACGTGACAGCAGCCCTTCAACGGCAGGGCGAGACGTTGAGAAGCCACGCCCCCTCGAGGCTCCGCCCACCGGCGCTGTCCAGCGTGCCGGTGCTGAACGGAGCACCACGACGGGGGGACATCGTACGACATCGTACAGCACAGAAAGTGACGTCATTAAGCGCTGTAAGGCACACTGACGTCACACAGCTGCTTCTCTCTTCCAGAAACCATAAGCACGGCCTGAACAGGAGTGAAACCTTTATTACCCCCACCCCCTCGTCACCAGCACATGGTGCTCTGTGTTTTTTTTTGGGGGGGTGGGGGAGGGCAGAGTTGGGGGGGGGGGGTAGGTCTCTAAGGAAGAGAACCCTGATGCTGTCCTTGGATTTGGGGGGGGTCCCATGGTCACCGGTCCATTGTACTGTCCTCAGTGGGGGTCTCAAAGCAGAGCTGCAGCAGCTGCTCGCAGAACTCCAACTCCTCCTGCACGGAGGGGTCACTCGGGGTCAGTCCAGGACCCCCCTCACTCCCCAAAAGAAAACCAACCCAGGACCACCCCGCACCCCCCCCCAACACCTGGAACTCCTCGCGGCCCTGCAGGAGGCACCGGCGCTCCCGCAGCAGCTCCTCCAGCCTCAGGTCGGGGACGCGGCACTCCTGGATCACCCTGGGGAAATCCGATGCCAAACTGGAAGAGGGAAAAACACAACAAGAGGGGATGAAGACAAACCATCCCCCCCCCCAGTCATTTTCCAGACCCCGCCCCATAAATCTGGAGCCTGATCGCCCCCCACTTTAATTGAGCTGGCGCCTTTCCCCCCACTCCACCTCCCTGCCCCCAACCCTCCCTTCCCGCATTGCCTTCCAGTGCCCTCCAGCCACCTCCCTGTCCCAGCCCACCCCTGCCACCCCCCATAGCCTCTCATTTCCTCCCCCCACAGCACTCCCTTGACTACATACTGTTTTTCCCCTCCCCGTGACCCCCCACCCCCAAATTTTTGGGGGCTCACCTGCAGAGTGCTCCCAGAATGTGCTCGTGGGCACCATCATGCTCCATTCTCAGGAGAGCCACAAGTTGTGGCACCATCCCCAGGCGACACAGGGGCTCTGGGGACAGGGTGAATTGCTTTTATTTGGGGCGGGGTGGAGAGAGCATGGAATGGGACTCAGGACATGGGGATGGTACCAAAAGTGGATTGGAAGAATGGTTCTGGGGTATGTGGGGGTATGGGAAGTCCTGAGAGTGGGTTGAAGGATAGGGGTCCTGGGGGAGGATTGAGTGGATAGTCCTAAAGTCATCGGGAGATCCTAGGGGAATGGTGGGTGGAGAGGAGTATTTGGGAGGGGATCCTGGAGAGAGAAGGGTGTCTAATGGGGGTCCTGAGGGGGCGAGGTGAAGGGTACTCACCCTTGAGGTGGGGGTGTTCACGCAACAGGCTGTGCAGCAGGAAAGCAGCTCTGGCACGCAGAGGGGCCTGGGGACTCTGCAGGGCCCCCCCTAGCACCTCCAGTCCCCCGAGGCTCTCAAACTGGGCCAGGCCCTCAGCTTGAGCCCGCACTAAGCCTGGGAGGGGGGGAGAGAAAGGCACAGGGTCAGACTTTGGGAAGCAGGGGGCACGCTGGTCTCCAAGTGCCTGAATACTTTTGGGGACAGGTTAGGGGGTCCACCTTCCTGAGATATCCCCAGTGCCCGCCCCCCCCCCCCCATCCCCAACCCTTATTCTAGGAGTCCCAGAACCCATCCCTCCCCCAACACCCCCGAGCTCACTTAAGTCTCTACTTACAGGAGATAGCAAACAGGGCACGGGGGGGCACACGGGGATCAGGGTCCCCCCGCAGACACTCCAGGAGGGCAGGGAGGGCCCCCAGTGCCAGTGCCCTCCCCTGGGCTCCTGGCAGGTTTTGGGCACACGCCCCCACAACCCGGGCAGCCCCGGCCCGCAGAGGGGCCCAGGGGTGTCCCAGCAGCCCCAACACCACCTCCAGGCCCCCGAGGGCACAGAAATCTATGGAAGAAGGGAAGAGTGTAAGGAAATGCCTCCAGCCCACCCACCAGAAAAAAGAAAACAGACACCCAACATCCTCCCCAAAACATTTCCTGGTACACCCAGCCCAGCAACCCATGCCCCAGGACTCTCAGAACAGCCCTCAAGATCCCGCACGGTGGCTCCAGGACGCACAGAACCTCCCCCCCCCTCCCCCCGAGCTCCACCGTCCACAACTTATATGCCCCAAACAGCCCAGAACACCTCCCCCCTCTCCCATCTCCCCCAGACCCACCGGTGGCATTATCGAGACTCTCGCACAGTTCTGCCAGGACCTCCAACGCTCGTTCGTGGGGCGCCGTCTCCCCGGGGCCCCTCTCGGCCGCTTCCTCCCCGGGACACGGCCGGGCCAACACCTCCAGGCAGCGCCGCAGCTCCTCCACCTCCTGCCCGGTGCCCCCCAGTGCCTCGGCCACGGCCGCCCTCAGCCACCGCTGCCGCTGGGGGTGGGATGATGGGGGACGGGACAGAGGCCTCAGTGCTGGGGGGGGACCCGCAGGCCTCCGTATGGCCCCGGAACCCTCCCCACCCATTGCCCCCGAAGCACGCTCTCACCTCCTCGCCCATCGGCTCACGAGGCTCCACCTGAGGCCCGGTGGCCGCCACCGCCATCTCCAAAAGGCCCTGAAGGTTCCGGGGAGGCTCCCGGGGATCCCCCCCGGCTCCGACCCCCGCCATGACCTCAGAGCCGCGCACCCACCCTGCGAGCCGCCAACTTGATTGAGGCGGACCTCCCTCTGCTGTCTCAGCCAATAGAAGGCTGCGGCGGGAGGGGCGCTGTCATTGACAGCGTAAACAACCAATGGAAAGCGAAAGGCGTGGAGCGCGCCGGAAAAAGGCGGTCCTACGACAAGGGCTGGAACGGAGTGACTGACGACCAATAGCGAGCCGTGGAGCCGGACCAATCAGGCGTGGCACAGCTGTTCTCGGCCAATGGGAGTCGCCGGCACCTCAGCGGGGGGGCGGGCGGGCTGACAGTTTTAGATTGACAGCATCACCAATCAATGGTCGCAGGGGGCGGTAGGGATCTTTGCCAATGAGGAGAGAGGGCAGGCGGGCGCACGTGGCGTGCGGCGAATGAGGAGAGAAGGCGGGCGGACGCGCGTGGCGGCGCGAGCAGGAGCGGAGCGGCGGGTGGACAAGGGGAGGCCTCGGCCTGGCCCGGCCCAGACCCGTGCCGCTCCCGGGCTCCTCCCGCCGCTCTCAGGGTTCAGGACGGAACACTGGATCCGGATTTCTTAGTGAAGGTGCGACCGCTATTGGGAGCATTACGGTATCAGGGAGGTGGCTCTATTAGCAGCATTACGGTAGCGGGTGCCCTGCTACTGTGGGGGGAGGCTGCCCTATCGGCAGCGTTGCACTCCGGCGTTTGTCGCTATTGGGTGGTTTACGGTAATGGGCAGAGCCCTCTATTGGGAGCGTTACGGCGCCTCCGTGCGCTCCACGAGGCGTTCCGGATGGTGGTGCGCCGGTATTGGGAGCATTACGGTAGCGAGGGCTCCCCTCCTGCGAGCGCCGCTACTCGGCGGATTACGGCGGAGCCGGCCGGCCTCACGACTGCGGGGGGAGGCGGGGAGGGCGCGGCCGCTCGAGGGATTACGGTACGAAGACAAAGAGCCGTTGGGGCGGTGGGGGTGGCCCGGGGCCGCCCCTCGCCCCCCCCACGCCCCCCCCCCCGTCGTCCCACAGGATGCCCCGCGCGGAACAGCGATGGGGTCGCGGCGGCTGACAGCGCGGGAGCTGTGCGAGATCGATGACCTGGCGACCAGCCTGGTGCTGGACTCCGTGCTGGGCTTCCGCACCCACAAGATGGGCGTCAGGTGGGCGGGGGACGCGGCGGGGGTCCCAGAGTGCCCCGTTCCGAGAGAGGAGGGGTCCCTCCGAGCCCCGGAATGCAGAACCGGGGGCGTCTCCGAGCGCCTCGTTCCCAAAGGGGGAACCCCGTGCTGCCCTATTCCTGGAGCGGGTGCACCCCATTCTTTTGTAGGTTGGTCTCCCCAGTGCGCGCCAATCTTCAAGGGAGCGTCCCACCCGCCCTGTCCCTAAGGGGTGGTTGAAGCCCCCTGTTCCTTAGTAGGGGATACCCCGCTGCCCCGATCCTATGAGGCGGGGGGTGGGGGCGGGGGTCCCCGGCGCGCCCTGTTCTGCAGGGGGAGAATCCCCAGCGCCCCATTCCTCTACGGGAGGGGTGGGGGGGTATGCCGCGTTGGGGAGCGGTCCCGGAGCCATTGCCGGTGCCGTCGCAGCCCCCTCCCCGCTCTGCGGCGGAAACACCTCCTGCGGGCAGCGGTTGAAGGCTTCCGGCGGCGGCGGGACCTGGAGGCGGCGTGGCGGGCGCTGAGCGGGGCCTGGGCCGCAGCCTTCTTCCAGCGGCGGCGCCCGCTGCAACGCGCCGCGCTTAAGAGTCACGTGAGGGAGGGGTACCGGGGTCACGTGGGGGGGAAGGTGTCGGATGGGCGTCACGTGATGAGGGACAGGTGGGTTCGTGGGGTGACTCTGGTGCGTCCCGTTGAGTTCAGAATGGGGTGACAGCCGGGTCGCTAAGAGGGGTTGGGGTTTAGGTTTAAATGGGGGTGGTCCCGCTGTCCCCAAGGGAGGGTGATGTCGTACTGGGGTTTGGATGGGGCTGCCACCCGGGTTCCAGGGGAGGGGGGGTCACTCTGGGGATGTATGGGGGTGGTCCCTATGGCCGGGGGGTGGCGCAGCACACTGTGGTTTGGGTGCGGGTGACGCTGGGGGTCTCTGGGGGCGTCACGCTGGGATTTGAGTGGGGGCGACGCTGGGACCCCCTGAGCTCCCCCTGTGTGCCCCCCCAGGTTTTCCACTACCTGCGCATCTTCCTCCCTGAGAGCGGCTTCGCCATCCAGCCCTGCAGCCGCTACTCGCAGGAGACCAACGGCGCCCGTGTGGTCTCCACTCGCACCTGGTACCTCCTGAGGTGGGTTGAGGGGGTCCTTATCCTGCAAGGGGGCATCCCTGATCCACCCCCGCCTCGCAGGCAGAAGAACGACACGCTGGAGCTGCTGGTGGGCTGCATTGCCGAGCTGCGGGCGCACGATGAGGCGCTTCTGCGCTCAGGGGAAAACGACTTCAGCATCATGTACTCCACGCGTAAGCAGTGTGCCCAGCTCTGGCTGGGCCCTGCTGCCTTCATCAACCACGGTGAGATCCCCCTGGCATCCCAACCCCCCCCCAGTCCACCCCAAAGCATCCTCACTTCCGATCATCCTCCCCATCTCTCCCCCTTCCCTGGACCCCAAGCCTTCTGAACCCCCTGAAGGACACCCTAACTCCCCTCCTGATCCCCCCCCCCAAGTGCATCCTCCCCTGTCAGACCTCCCTGCTGATCAGTGCTGTTGCTTTCCCCTGTTTCAGACTGCCGGCCCAACTGCAAGGTGAGGGGGCTGCAACCTGCTTGGGGGGGCACTGAGATTTGGTTTGCTGGGTCCCCCATAATGGGAGTTTTGAGATGCCTGGGGGGCTGGGAGAGGCATGATTTTGGGAGTGGGGGCCACCAAATGGAAGATTCAGGGTGCTGGGTCCCCATGGGGGGTGCCTGTAGGGTTTGGGGGGGTCTTGTTTTGAGGAGAGGGGGGCATCACCAGGTGCCAGATTTGATGTGCTGGATCCCCATGAAGTGGGGTTTAGGGGTGCTGGAGGGAACCAGGGGGTCCTGAGGTTTGGAGGAGATCCCCAAAATCCCAGTGCCGGGTTCCCATAATGGGAATTCTGGGGGTGCTGCCAATCTGATGGGATTGGGGCTGCCCCTGAGGCCCCCTCCCCCCCCCTCCCCCCAGTTTGTGCCTGCAGAGGGGAACGTGGCACGGGTGCAGGTGCTGCGGGACATCGCTCCGCAGGACGAGATCACCTGCTTCTATGGGGACAGCTTCTTTGGGGACAACAATGAGCGCTGCGAGTGCTGCACCTGCGAGAGGTGGGGGCTGTGAGAGTACTGTCCCCCCGTGTTAAAAACGGGGCCCCCCCACTCCTCCACCTGCACCCCCATAGGGACCCCAGTGCCTGTTTTGGGTGTGTGTGGGGGGTCCCTATGGCCGTGTCCCCCCCACCCTGAAGCCTCTCCCTGCAGGAAGGGTGAAGGCGCCTTCCGGAAGCGCAGTGGGGGGGCTCAGCCGGTGCCCCCCCTGACACCCCCTAAATACCTCCTGAGAGAGACAGACAGACGTCTGCGCCGTGCCAGGGGTCTGGGGGGGACACGGGGCCACCCCCACCGACAGCACCGCCGCCGCCTTCGTGGTAAGACCCCCCCCCCCCTCATCAGCCCACCTTTTGGTGGAGGGTGGCAGGACACACACTGAGCTCTACTAACGCTCCTCCTCCTCCCCACATCTCCTCCACAGGCACCAGCCACCCCCCAGCCCCGCGACCCCCCCAGCTGCGTGTTGCCCTCCACGATTGCATCTCTTGTGGGGGGCGCTGCCTCCTGCAGGGCAGGGAACCCCTGGTCTGCCTGTGCCGCCTGCAGCCCCCAGAGCCCCCCCCACCCCGGCCCACCACCACCACCACCACCAGCACCACCCCCGCTGTGCTCCCCCCTTGGGAAGACCCCAAGCTCTCCCTTTATGCCCACGTGCGCCTGGGCCCTGCAGGGGGAGGCACAGCCATGATGTCCCCCCAGAAGCACTCGGGGGCTTTTGGGGCCACGGGGCGGCTGCGCCTTGTGGTCACCCATGGCTCCATCGCCCTCGACGTGGCCCCCAATGTCCTCCCTTCAGTTTAACTGGGTGGGGGGAAGGGGGGGGCACCCAACACCTACCTCACCCTGGGGGCGGGGATCCCTCAGTGCTGGGGGGAGGGGGGGGTTCTGAGTGGAAAAGGTGATACTTTGTTGTCGTTTTTTTTGTTTTTTTTTTTCTCGTTTTTACTGAAATAAAGGAAAATAGAACCAAACACAGGCAGTGGGTGAGTGTTGGGGGCCCCACGTGCCCACGCAGGGGGTGTCCCTTCCTCAGGAACAAAGGACAGGAATGTCCCCAGTGTCCCCAACAGGTGCTGGCACGGAAGGGGTGACATCAGGGGCCAGGAATAGCCCCCAGCCGTCCCACCCCCCCCCCCCTTTGTCCTCACCCAAATGCTCCCCTGGGGGGCCTCAAAGCCTCCCCCTCCTCAATAATGGCTGCACCCATCGTGTCCCCCCCCCTCCCCCCCACCAAAGACAAAGCCTGAACCCCACTGCCCCCCATCGAGGGAGGGGTGCAGCTGATGCTGTGCCCCCCACCCCACAGCCCCCTCCCCCTCCCAGCTGACCCCCCCCCCCCCGTGTCACCCCGACAGCTGCGGGTTTCAGGTGACAGTGACATTTAATGGCATCTAGGGAACAATGTGGGGGAATCTGGCGAGGGCTCCTGGCACCCTCAAGGGGGGGAATGATGTCATGGGGGTGGGGCTACCCCCCACATAAAGTCTCTCTGTGGTGAGGGGCGGTGCGACTCCAGCAGAGCCCACGGGAGTGACCCCACTGGTGGGGGTGTTTTTGGGGGTCGGTGGGGTTCGGGTGGGGGGGATGGTAGGTCCATGGTGGGGCTGAGGGTTGTGGGAGGAAGCTATCAGAGCAAGGGAGGAATGGAGGTTGGGCTGTGGTGGTCTGTAGGGTGAGAAGGAGGGCTGTAGGGCTATGAGAACTGGCGGGGGCACCTGGAGGTACGGGGGGAATTACTGGGTGGGCTCAGCTCTCCCCTGAACCCCCACCCAACTCAGTTCCCTCCCCAGGTACCCCCCGACCCGCAGCCATGTCTGAAGCTGAGGAGGAATACGAGGAGTGAGTGCCCCCACCCCAAGCCCCCCCTAAATCCTCAAACTGGGGACCCCCCCTCACCTTACTCCCTCCTTCTCCCTGCCCCCACGCAGGGAGCAGCCCGAAGGTGAGTGAGCCCTGCAGCTAACGAAGCCCCTAACGAAGGGCTGTGAGTATGACTCCCCAATTCCTCCCCTTCCAATTAATTAACGGCTGATTATTGGTGCTGAGCTCACCCCAGTAATGAACCCCAAAAACATTAATTAATGCCGTTACCAAAGGAGGACTAATGAGAGCTGGGGGATCTGGAAGGGGTTTCTAACAAATCCTGGGGTGTTAATTACTGTCTCATTAATGGTTCTGGCTAATTAACATGAGGGGACCGGGGGGCCCTCATTCCCCCCCCCCCAATTCCCACAGAGGAGGAGGAGTCAGCAGTGGTGGAGGAGGAGGAGGAGGAAGGTGAGTGTGACCCCATCAAATCCCTGCACTTTCCCCAAAATCCTACAGAACTCCTCCTGTAGATTCCCCCCCAAAACCCTCCAAACCCCATAAACACCCCTAAGGACCCATAGATCTCCTCCAAAACCCCATCAGTCCCTCTCCCCAAATCCCCCAGACCTCCCCCTCTCCATTATGGGGGGGCCATGCAGATGCTGACCCTCTGCTCTCTCTCGCAGCCGCAGAGCCTCCCAAACCTCATGAGGAGCCAGGTATGACCCCCCACACAAAAAAACCCATCCAGTCCCCCCCATATCCCTCTGCCCCCACCCCCCACACACTGACACCCTGTTTTCCCCCCTAGAAGAGGAGCGGCCTCGGCCTCGGTGAGCCGTGGGGACCCAAAGGGGGGGATCTGAGCCTACAGTAGTGCTGCTGACCCCCCAGCACCATCCTGACCCCTCTCCCCACCCCCCCAGGCCTGTGGTGCCCCAGCTGGCCCCCCCCAAGATCCCCGAGGGGGAGCGCGTGGACTTTGATGTGAGTTGGGGCCACTGTGGGGCTGCTGTGAGGTTGGGAGGGGACAAGAGGGGTCCTCATAGGGCTGGGGAGGTTGCAAAAGGGGGTTATTTGGGGGCCAAGGGGGTTGTTACGGGTCTGGGGAGGGGGCACAAGGGGATCGTTCTGGGGCCAAGGGGGTTGCTATGGGGCTGGGAGGTCCCCCTGTGCATGGCTGTGGGTCACAGTGGGGTTAGGGTCCCTGGGGGTCACTGTGTGTTCCCCCCTCGAAGGACATCCACCGGAAGCGCATGGAGAAGGACCTGCTGGAGCTGCAGACCCTCATCGACGCCCATTTTGAGCAGCGGCGCCGCGAGGAGAACGAGCTGGTGGCCCTGATGGAGCGAATTGTGGGTCGGGGTGGGGGGGTGGGCAAGAGATGGATGGGTGGGGGGGGCACGGGGGGCTGGGGGGGTGGTGGTGACATTGGTGACCACCCCAGGAACGGCGCCGGGCGGAGCGCAACGAGCAGCTGCGGAGCCGCACTGAGAAGGAGCGAGAGCGGCAAGCAAGGCTGGCAGTGAGTGGACATCGGGGACACCCTGGGGACACCCCAAAAGCCTGGGGACACTTCAGGACACAACCCTGGAACTCCAGGATGCCCCTGGGAGCCCCCAGCCCCTTTTTGTCCCCCACAGGAGGAGAAGCTCCGCAAGGAGGAGGAGGAGGCCAAGAAGCGCGCCGAGGATGACGCCAAGAAGAAGAAAGTCCTGTCCAACATGCCCCACTTTGGGGGGTACCTGGCCAAGGTAGGTGCTTGGGGACACCCTGGGGACCCCTCGGGGACCGCCCCAAACCCACATTTCCCCCCCACACCCCCTCACCAGGCAGAGCAGCGGCGTGGAAAGCGGCAGACGGGGAGGGAGATGAAGCTGCGCATCCTGGCTGAGCGCAAGAAGCCCCTCCACATTGAGAACATGCGGGAGGATGAGCTGCGGTGAGCACCCCCAGACCCCCCCCCAGGGAGATGCTGAACCCCCCAGGGCAATGCTGACCCCCCCCTCCCCCCCCCCCCTCAGGGCCAAGGCCAAGGAGCTGCACGACTGGATCCAGCAGCTGGAGTCGGAGAAGTTCGACCTGATGGAGAAGCTGCGGCGCCAGAAATACGAGGTGGGGGCTGAGCAGGGGAAACTGGAGTGCTGTGGAGGAAGGGGGGGGTCATACTGGGATCACTGCGGGGGACATCATGGTGGCGTTGGTGTTTCCCCCCCCCCCTCCGTGCAGATCAATGTTCTGTACAACCGGATCAGCCATGCCCAGAAATTGTGAGTAAGGGGGGGGCAGCTGGGGGTGGGCCTGGGGGTCTTTGGGTCAGTGCGGGGGCTCCTGGATGTGGGTCTGGGGGTTGATGGTGGGGTCTTGAGGTTGTTTGGCGGACCCTGGATTGGTTTGGAGGCTCCTGGGGGTGGGGTTGGGGTCCCTGGGTTTTCTCTGGGGGTACCCAGGTTTGTTATAGGGGTGTCGGGGGGGGCTGCTGTTACTGAGGGCTCCGGGAGTTATCGTGGATCTCCCTCTCCCACAGCAAGAAGGTGGTGGGCAAAGGCCGCGTGGGGGGCCGCTGGAAGTGACCCCTCCTCCCGCCCCGTGCTGTTGCGGCCCAATAAAGCTCTGCTGCGTCCGTCCGTCCGTCCGTCTGTTCTTCGGGGTGGGAACGGGCTGAGCGCCACGCCCCCAGCCGCGGCCCCGCGCATAGACCACGCCCACCGGGTGTAGCCGCACTCATTCATACTCAAGCCGAGGCCTCTTCCCAGCATGCCGTGCGCTCTTCCCGGCATGCCCCGCAACCCGTTGCCATGACGCCCCGCCTCCGCGCTTCCGGCACCGCCCCCCTACGGCAGCCGGGCGGGGCCGCGGGGGGCGATGGCGGCGGCGGCGGCGGCGGCTCGGGAGCGGCGCCGGGAGCAGCTGCGGCGCTGGGAGGCGGCGGTAGCGGCCGCTCCCCCCGCTCAAGGCCCCCCCCAGCCGCCCCGGGCCCGCTCCGTTCGCTTCGAGCGTGCGGCCGAGTTCCGCGCCGTCTGCGCAGGCGCGGACCTGGCGGAGGCGCGCGCCATGGTGAGGGCGGGGGGGCGCGCGCTGCTGGGCGGGGCCAACGCGGACGGCATCAGCGCGCTGCACCAGGTGGGCGGGGCTTCGGGGAAGGGGCGGGGCTTCGGGAGAAGGGGGCGGGGCCGAGAGGGGGAGTGGGGCATTGGGGTGGGGGGGGCGTGGGATTCGGGGTCTGTTTGGGGGTCCCTGGAAAAGACTTTGGGACCTTTGTGTTTTGGGGGTCCTGTTGGGTGGTGCCTTTATGTGTGGGGACGGTCCCAAGGGGTTGGGGGGCCTTTGGGTTTTGGGGTGAGCCCTGGGGGAGCCTTTAGGTTTGCGGGTTCCCATGGGGAGGTCACTGGATTCTGGGGTCCTTCGGGGCTCTTTAGGTTTGATGGTCCTTGGGAGGAGTCTCCGGGATCCCCGAGGACATTCTGAGTCTTTATGGCAGCCCTCGGATTGTGGGGTCCCTGGCGGCTCCCCACCCACCCCGTCCACCCTCCCCTCCCCCCCATTGCAGGCGTGCATCGATGAGAACATGGAGGTGGTGCAGTTCCTGGTGGAGAGCGGAGCTGATGTCAACCAGGCAGACAACGAGGGCTGGACCCCACTGCATGTGGCTGCATCCTGCGGCTACCGGGACATTGCTGAGTGAGATGGGGGTTCTGTGGGGGCGGCTGCCATCCTGGGAACCCTGTGGGAGTCCTTGGGTTTTGGGGTCGTTGTGTACTGGGGGTTCCGGAGGAGAGGTTTTTGGGTTTTGACATCCCTGAGTCCTTATGTTTTGGGGCTGTACCACAGCACAGACAGTAGGGTAGCAGAGTCCCAGGCTGCAGAAGTGAGGATAAGCTCAAGTGCAGCAGCCGTGGATGCAGAAACAAAGGAAAAAAGCTGCTTAGCTTCAGAAGGGCTCAGGTGGGCAGGGGTCTCCAGTGAGAGACCCCCACCTCCACTGCCAACCCTCCAGTGAGGGCTGGATCCTGGCCCCATCCCTTCTATCGCTCGGGGGCATTGCCTGCACCTCAGCTCCCCTGGGCTGGCCCTGCCTTCCACCAGGAGGTCCATCACTGCTTCAGGCCGTGACTCAGCAGTTCTGCTATGAGGGGGCTCACAGTATGGGGGGTCTGGGGGTCCCTGAGGAGCTCACAGTTCACCCCTGACCCCCAGGTACCTCCTGGCTCATGGGGCCGACGTGGCAGCAGTGACGAGTGATGGAGAGCTGCCCCTGGAGGTGGCTGAGGACGAAGGGCTGGAGGAGCTGCTGCGGGAGGAGGTGGAGCGCAGAGGTGGGTATGAGCAGGGAGGGGTTGGGGGGGGCCGTGGGGTGACCAAAGCCTACCATACCCCACCATTCACCCACCCAGGGGTGGATGTGGCAGCTGCCAAGCGGGCGGAGGAGGAGCGGATGCTGCGGGACACGCGGCGCTGGTTGGATGCTGGGGAGATCCGGGACGCCAGGCACCCGGCCACAGGGGCCAGTGCCCTGCATGTGGCAGCTGCCAAGGGCTACATCGAGGTCATGAGGTGGGGAGGGGGTGCCCTGAGTCCCCTGGGGGGGTCTCAGGAGTCTCTGGAGGTGGCCTGTGGGCTCTAGGAGTGGCCTGGGGGCTTGCAGGCAGTGTTGAAGGGGGTCTAATTGGGGTCTGGGTGTGCCTAAGGGGCAGCGTGACAGCTCCAAGGGTTTGTAGGGATGCTCCTGAGGTCCTAGAAGATACTTGGGGGGAGATACAAGGGGGTTCCTTGCTCTCTGGGCTTCTTTCTATGAAATCGTATTAGGGATTTGGGGATTCCATGGGGCTCTGGGTGTTGCCAAGGGGGTCTTTGGGAAGGGTTTGTGGGGTTGTAGGGGTCTCTGGGATTGCCTTGGAGAACCTCAGTCTTGTCTGAGGGTTCTTACGGGGTTTGGGAGGCTCTGGGGGAGGGGGGGTCACGCTGTTTCTCCCCTCAAACCGCACCCCCATCCCACAGGCTGCTGCTGCAGGCAGGCTATGACCCCGATGTGAGGGACAAGGACGGGTGGACCCCGCTGCACGCGGCTGCACACTGGGGAGTGGAGGAGGCCTGCAGGCTGCTGGCCGAGCACCTCTGCGACATGGCACCCCGCAACAACGTGGTGGGGGCCGGGGGGGCGCGGGGCTGCTGGGTGGGGCATCCTGAGGGGGTCTGGGGATGCCAGAGAGGTACCCAAAATGGGGTTCTAGGGGGGTTGGGAGGGGGGATCTGGGGGTTCTGGGATTCCTTGGGGGCTTCTGAGAAGTCTGGGGGGTCCTGAAGAGTTCTGATGGCTCTGAGGGGATCCCCTGAGGGCTCCTAAAAGTAGCCTGGAAAAGAAGCTCTGGAGAGGCCGAAGAGGGACGTAAAGGGGATTGCAGGGAGTCTGGGGGCTCTGGGGATTCCTTGGGGAGTTTTAAAGAGGGGTCTGGGGGTTGTAGGAATGCCTGGGGTGGGGGCTGGGGGTACTCAGCGTTTGAGGGTAGTCCTGAGGCAGCTCTGACCCCCTCCCCCTCCATAGGGGCAGCGTCCTTGCGACCTAGCAGACGAGGAGACTCTTCCCCTCCTGGAGGAGCTGCAGCGGCGGCAGCACCACGTGAGTGCCCCCCCTGCCTGCCCTCAAACCCTTCGTGACCCATTAAAAGCTCCCTGAAAGCTCCCAGAGTGAAGTGATCCCCAAATAGGGTGGGGGGAGCACACCACCCTGACCCGCCCACCCCTGATTCCTCCCCCAGCTCCGCTCCCAAAAAGACCCAGGGACCCCCCCGGCCCCCATAACTCTGGACCCCGATGGAGCACCAGCTTCCACCTGGAGCAGTAAGCACCGCCGGTGAGCAGCCACCCCCTTCGCCCCGCCAAATAACCCCCCCGAGTTCCTCAGGACCCCCCCTGTGACGTTCTCCCCCCTGCCAGGAGCTCAGTGTGCCGCATGAGCAGCCGTGAGAAGATGTCAGTGCAGGATCAGTCCAAGGAACGCCCGGTGCTGGGGGTCCTTCCCCCCCCCGGGGACGAGGACAGCGGCGATGAGGGGGAGACCCCTCCCCAAATGGGTGAGGCTGGGAGCCCTCCATTGGGGGAGTCCTGGGGGGGGGCTGCTGCAGCACTTCACCCCACCACTTGTGTTCCGTTCAGGTCCTCCCATGGAAGTGGCCCCACTGAGCCCCCCCAATGGGGTCCCTGCTGGCCCCCCCGTAAAGGTAGTGCCCCGCCATGAAGGCAGTTATCCCCTAAGGGATGTTCCCCCCCCAGCACGTGATGCTTTCCTATGGGCAGTGCTTTCCCCAGCACTGCTGGGGCTCCGGGGTTGAATCAGACCCAACTTTGGGGTCTTGCGGGGGGGGTCTCTACCCCAATTTGGGCTGTCTGGAAGCTGCCCTTCAGCCCTTCCCCTTCCCCAGGGCCCCAGCACTGGGCTGTGCCGCACTGGCAGTTTGGGGGCGCTGCCCCCCCCCCGCCCCCCCACCGGATTTTGCAGTCCGTCGCTCCGCCTCCTCCCCCCGCCTGGACTCCGCCCCCCAGGTAAGCCCACCATTAGGCCCCGCCCCCAGCCCCACCCACTGTACCCAACCCCTATCGGTTGGTTGTGGCCACGCCCCCTGTGGGCTCTGCCCCTCCCTCTTCACCCCACCCATTTCCACCAGGCTCCGCCCCATTCCTCACTGGCTCCGCCCCTCCACCAATCCCCACCCAATCCTTGCTCCTCCCCCTCTCTGGCCCCTCCTCCTTTCTCCATGAAGAATCGCAACCCAATTAGCCCAGGCCTGGCCAATCACAGCACAGCCTTGGAAATAGCCAATCGAAAAGGAGGGAGCATAGCACGTGGCCTGGGTCGTGGCTCCGCCCTATTCCCCAGAAGGGGCGTGGCCTAATTTAACCCTTTCCTTGCCACCCGGCTCCTATGGGGGCACTCAATCTGGCTTTTTTTGTCACAATAAAAACATATTTTTCCCCAAAAACTCGGGGGAGGAGGTGGGCAGTAGGGAAGGGCCCCGTATTTATGGGGGTTCCCCACAATGCACGTTTCTCCTCCCCCAGAGTAAAGAGCCACGCTTGGCCCGTGTCCCTCCCACCCCCTCACACCGGACTCCCTCTGACGCCGTGCCATCAAAGTGAGTTTGGGGCTCTGTGGAGGGGGGGGGCGGAACGTAAGGGGTGGATTTGGGGTCCTAACAGCCCCCCCGCCACACGCACAGCCCCATCGATGGAGGCCCCCAGGTGAAGGTGGATGCAGAGCCTCGGCCCCGCAGGTACAGGGTCAATCTATGGGTGGGGGCTGGGGGCAGATTTTGGGGAGGGGGGAGCACGTGGAGAGGAGGGTCCCGTCGTGCCCCCCCCCCCCTTCATTTCAGGACATACCAACCCCCCGTGCGGGACGAGGAATCGGAGTCGCAGCGCAAAGCACGATCCCGAATGATGCGGCAGTCCAGGAGGTCAACGCAGGTCTGGGGGAGGGCGGGGGGGCCATGGGGGGGCGTCGGACTTTGGGGTGACAGAGCTGATGTGACGCCGCCCCCTACGACCCCCCCGCATCCGCAGGGCGTCACTCTGACCGAGCTGAAGGAAGCAGAGAAGGCGATTGGTCACGTTGGAGCGGAGCAGCCAATCAGAGAGGGGGAGAGGCGGGACGAGCAGCTCCCCGAGAGCACGGTTGGGAGGGGGGGGTTCTGGGAGTTGTGGGGGGTCAGAGGGGAGTTATGGGGGTGTTAACGTGGTCAAGGGGTGGGGAGGGGGTATCTAATGAATATTATGGGATGTCTGTGGTCGGGCATGGAGTTTCCTTGGGGGGGAGGGTTAATGGGTCTGGGGGTGTCTCTGATCTCTGGCCCTCCATAATTTCTCCCCCATCCACAGGACCCCTCCCGCCGCCCCCACCCCCCGCCCACCCCCATCCTGCAGCTGAACAAAGGTGGGTGCCCCCCCACCGCTCCCCCAAACCCAGCCCCAATGCTGAGGGGGAGTCCTATGGTTTTTCTTTTGGGGAGGGGGGGTTGTCCTGATGCTGCCCTCCCCTCCAGAAGCAGAACCCAAACTGCAGAGCCGACAGCGACGGAAAGGACAGACGGGGTCAGAGGTGAGGGGGCTTTTGGGGATGGGGGACGGGGGGGGGGAAATTGCTTGGACCCCCACCCGCCCCTAATCCTCTCCCCATTATTCCATAGGGGGATGAAAATGAGGACCAGGGGAGCAATGAGGAGAGGTACACGGGGGGGCACTGCGAGGTGGGGAAGGGGGGAAGTGGGGTGGGGGGCACAACCCTCCATCGCCCCTGTGCCTCCTCCCCCCCCAGCCCCAAAACCAATGGGATTTTGGCTGCCCCACGGCCCCCCCAAGTGCAGCTGCCAGCAATCGACTACCAGCAGGTAAACGGGGAGGCTGAGGGTTATTTATGGAGGTGGGTTATTTATGGGGGGGGTCTCACGGTGCACCCCCCATCCCAGCTCTATGACGCCCTCTGGGAGGACAACGAGCGGCTGAAGGAGCAGCTGCAGGAGGCGGAGCTGAAGGTGACGCAGCTGCGGTTGGAGCTGGAGAGGGTGACCCAGGTTGGGGGGGGAGGCACGTGGAGGGGGGGAACCTCCAAATTTTGGACCCCCCCCCCTCATTTGAGTTACCCCCCCACACCCCGCTTTCACAGAGGCAGGAACGCATCGCAGAGCGGCCGGCGCTGCTGGAGCTGGAGCGCTTTGTGAGTGGGGAGGGACCCCCAAATGACACCCCCCAGATAACCCCCCCCACTCCCGAAAATCCCAGCCCCCAAATTACTGCCCTCCCCCCCCCCCAGGAGCGCCGGGCGCTGGAGCGGAAGGCAGCAGAGCTGGAGGAGGAGCTGAAGGTGAGGGGGGGCCATCAATGGGGTTTTAGGGATGGGAGTTGGGGGTGGGGGGCTCTGCTCACCCCCCCGCCCCCCCCAGGCACTGCAGGACCTGAAGGCCGACAACCAGCGCCTGAAGGACGAGAACGCGGCGCTCATCCGCGTCATCAGCAAACTGTCCAAGTGACCCCCGCCGAGAGCCCCTCCTCTACGCGACCCCCAGACCCCCATTGTTGCCCCCCCATCACCACCCCATGGGGCGTCCACAGCTGCCAAACCTCCCCCCCCCCGAATGCCAAAAGATGGGACCCCCCCCCTCCCCCAAGACTCCCACCCCAGAAACGATGCCCCAGGGGATCTGCCAGGGGGCGGGGCCGCTGAGAGGGGGCGGGGCTAATGCGAAGGGGGCGGGGCAGTCGCGGCGGGGGTTGCCAAAGAGGCGTGGCCTGGATAAGCGGGGGGGCGGGGCATTGCGTGGCCACGCCCTATACCATCTTCACTCGATGCCATAAACGGGCGGGGCTACTGCACGCCAGCCCCGCCCCCGGGCCCGAGCATGCCAATCATCCTGCTGCTGTCATTCAGGCCCCGCCCCCTCCCTCCCGCTCAGCCAATGGGAGTGTGGCTGCGTCCCGCCCCGCCGCCAATGAGTATTTTTGCATAAAAAAGAAAAATAATTAAAAAAAAAAAAGATTAAAAGTAAAAAGAATTTCTGTGCGCGTAACCCCTCCCCCTCCCCCCCCAGTGCTCGCTGGGGGTCCCGGCAATGCTGACACCCCCCCCCCCCCCCCCCCCCCCCGAGATGTGCAGAGGGGACCCCACAGCCTCACAAAGGGGTCGTTTTCCTTTTTTTCTCTTTATTCTGTCCAAAAAAAGGGAGAATCAGTTAAAAAGTGTGGAGGGGGGTGAGGGGGGCCAGCCCCGGGGTAACAGCGTAACCAAAAGGGGGGAGGGGGGCGAGGGGGGGGGAAACGTGTGTTACCTGCAAAGAGAGGAGGTGGTGGTGGTGGAGGGGGGGGGAAATAAATTAAATACGAACCAAAAAAAGGGGAATTGGAGCCATCAAAAACCAAAGAGAAAGAGAGAAAAGGCGGCGGAGGGCGGCTCTGAGAGTCCAAGATTCTGTGGGGCCGAGGGGGGATGAAGGGGAAGGGGTGGGGGGGGCTGCTTGGGGCCCCCCCCCAACTCAAGTCGTATTCGAGGCTCCGCCGTGGAATGGCTGCGAGGGGCGGCTCCGGGGGGCTCCGCCGTTGGGTCTGGCGGTTCCGTGGAGCTCCGGCTGTGGGGCTCCGGCCGTGGGGCAGCAGTGGGGAAGAAGAAGAAGAGAAACTGAGAGATACGGGTTAGTCGGTGCCCCCCCCCGCCACTGCGTGAGGATGACGACGGTGACGAAGCCACGTGCGTGGGGCTGGGGGTCTCCTGAGAGCCCCGCTTAACCCCCCCCCATCCCCGACACTCCACTGTCCCCCCCACCCCTTCTGCCCCCCCCCCTCCCCCCATTCCCTGCCCCACATCCTCCAGCTCTGCCCCACATCCTCCAGCTCTGGGGGCTGCATCCTGCCAGGACCGAAAGAGAAGGTTACGGCTGTGGGTCCTACAAGGGGGCAGGGCTCAGAAGCGGGGCAGGACACCCAGGCTCGGTTTCAACGCAGTGAGGGCCGCTGCAGCAGAGCGGCTGGGCCGCATTCCGCCCCGCATCCTCCAACAATGAGGGGGGCTGCCCCATATCCTCCAACTCTGCCCCCCATCCTCCAGCTCTGGGCTCTGCGTCCTGCCCCACATCGCGTCCCTCCCCACATCCTCCAGCTCTGGGTGAGCTGCGTCCTGCCGGGAGCGAAAGAGAAGGTTACGAGTTGTGAGTCCCGCCCCATAAAAGGGCTCAGAAGTGGGGCCAGAACCCCCGGCTTGGGGGGGGTCAGAAGTGGGGCAGGACCCCCAGGCTCTGTTTGCAGTCAATGCTGTCGGGGCCGCAGTAGCAGAGCGGCAGCGCGGCCAGGAACTGCGCGCAGCTCTCAGCGTCCAACGCCAGCTCTGCCCCGACGAAGGAGGTGGGCAGCGCCGGGCGGAAACTGGGGAGAAAAAAGAGGAAAAGAGAACAAAGGAAAACAACAACAACAACAAAACAATGGGTGGGGAAAAGGGGAACGGGGGGAGGGGGGCGAGGAGGAGCCCCGCGGGGGATGGGGACGGGGGGAGGGGTGAAGAAGACTGAGGTCTCACAGGGGTTACGGGGTGGGATGTGGCCCCACTGGGGGCTAAAGAGGGGAGACGGAGCCATAGGGGGCTGCGGAGCGGACACGACCCCATAGGGGTTAAGGAGACGGGACATGGCCCTACTGGAGGGGACATGACCCCATAGGAGGCTTAAGGAAGCCCCACAGTGGTTAAGGAGGACGGAACAGCCCTCCTACTGGGGCTATGGGGCAGATATGGCCCCACTGGAGGGGAGCACAGCCCCATAATGGGGTTAAGAAAGCCCGTTAAGGGCTTACTGGTTAAGGAGAAGGGAACGGCCCGCCCAGTGGGGGCAGACATGGCCGCACTGCAATTATGGGGGGGTACAGGGCCCCTCTGGGGGCTACGGGGTGGGTGATATGGGGATGTGGCCCCAGTGAGGGGGACACTGCCCCACAGAGATGAAATAGGGAGACGGTGAGGGGGAACAGACTCCAGTATGGCCATGGGGACATGGCCCCACCTGGGGCACAGCCCCATTAAGGACACAGGGACGTGGCCCCATTGGGGATGGAGATGGGGATGCAGCCCCACTTGGGGGCACCTCCCCATGGAGCTCACGGCTCCGCTGGGGTCCACGGGTGCCAGACTGGGGCCAGGCGGCTGCACTCCCCACCCCGCCCCCCTCCCCCACTTACCTGTTCCACCCCCTCCAAACAGAGGCGGCCGATCTCCAGCGCTCCCCCCCCCCAGAACCCCCCACCCAACCCCCACCTCCCCCCACCCCCTAAACCCCCCGGGCCAACCCCACCGCGGGGTCCCCTATAGGGCGAGGGCCCGGGGGGGGTCCCAGCGGCCCCACATACGTTTTGATCATGGCTTTGAGGGCGGCGCGGCGCTCCCGCTCGGCGAACTTGTCGATGAGGCGGGCGGCCACGGGGGGGGGCGGAGCGGTAGAGGCGGAAGAAGCGGTGATAATTGCAGAGCGCCCAGGCGGCCCGCAGGGACAGCGCGTGGGACACGGCCGGGTCCGAGCGCAGCGCGGGGGTCAGGAAGGCCAGCTCTGTGGTCAGGTCTGGGAGGGAATTAAGGCAGGTCACAGCAACCAACGGCGCCGGGGTTCCCCGGCGGGTGCCGGGCGGGGAGGTGGGGCTCAGGAAGGCGGATCCCTGAGCGGCCTCTGTTGGGGATGGGGGGGCTGAAACCCAGCGTGGGGAGGGTGAAGCCCTGCAGCCGTCTGCATTTGGGGCAGGGGTCCCAGGACGGCCCTCAGCACGGGATTCTCTTGCTTTGGGGTCAGGGTGGGGTTAAGATTAACCTTACCCCTAACCCTAACTGATTAACCCTAACCCTACCCTAGCCCTAACCCTATCCCTATCCACGTTTGGGGTTACTAAAGTTGGGTTATCAGGTTTGGAGGTCACCCCCCGCCCCCCCAGCATGTGGGGAGGTGTCCCGGCCCCACTCACCCCCCGAGTTCCTGGTGAACATGTAGTACAGCACCCGGTAAGCCGTGAATTCCCCCACGTTGCCAGGAAGGTTCTCGGCATACAGCGACTTCAGCTGCGTCTGGCACTGGTTGAACTCCTCATGGTCACCCTGGGGGGGCAAAGGGGGTGTAAAAGGGGGGGTTGGGGGGATGGGGGGGGGGGGGGGGATTTCCTGAGGTTTGAAAGGAATTTGAGGAGGTTGGAAGGAGATTTTGGGGCAGCTCTTGTGAACCACTGCAGGTTTGAGGGGGCTTTGGGGGAATATAGGGAGGATTTGGGGGTGGTTGGGGGGTGGGGGATCCTTGTGAAGAATCTCGGAGGGTCTGGGGGGGATTTGGGGGGCTGCAGGGGGGGATTTTGGGGGCTCACCTTCTCCAGTGCGATGCGCGCGTGCGTTTCGTACACCTCCACCGTGAGCTCCGTGCGGACGCCCTGAACCTGGGGAGGAGACGGGGGTGACGCGGCCCCAAAGTTATGGGGTCAGCCCCAAACCCCCCCCGTTTCGGCCCCAAACTCACCGTCAGGTCCTGGCGGATGGACTTGAGCTGCTCGCAGGCGAAGGCGTAGTCCTGGTGCTCCCTCCAGTGGGCCTTCACCAGCGACAGCGACTTCTGCAGCACCTGTGTGTGGGGCAGCCCCATAGCGAGCCCAGCCCCGCAGCCACCCCACACCTCCTGCCCAACAACCCGCCCGCAGCCCTGTAACACCCCTGAAGTTCCCTCCCCCCCCCTCCCCCCAAACCCAACCCCAAACCCTTTTGGGACCCCCAGACCCCCCCCCCCCATCCCCCACCCACCGCTACGGGGCGCACGGTGCTGGGGTCGGGGGCGCAGGTGAGGCGCAGGTAGCGCTTGGTGACCTCCTGACACGTCCCCAGGATCTTCAGCTCCCTCCAGTCGGGGGTTTCGGTGCCGGGGGGTTCGGGGGCGTGGATGGGGAGCACCAAAGGTTCGGGGCGCAGCTTTTTGGGGTGGCCGTGCTGGAATCGTGCGGCCCGGCGCTGCTTCTTGAACTCCTTCTCGGGGTCCTCGTAATCCATGGCCGGGCGCTTCCGGGCGCGCTTGGAGGGACCTTGGTCATGTCTGGGGGGGGGGTGGGGGCAGCAGTTGGGTCCGATCAGCCCCAAATCCCCCCCCCAGGACCCAGCAAACCCTGACCCCGAAGCCGGGCCCAGTTCCCGGCCCACGGAGCAAAGCCCCGCTGCGGCGCGGCCCCAAATCCCAGCCCAGAGGAGCGAACTGCCACCCCAGACCGATCCGCACCCCAAACCAGACCCCAACCCGCCCCGTTACCTCTTCCCCCTCTGCATCCTCATCCTCCCTCTCTCCGGGTGCCCCCCACGCCCCCCCCTGTTTTTGGGGCCGAGGCGCTGCCGGGCTCCCACGCGCACTTCAGGGCCGGACAGGGAACTGTCAGAGTCCGAGTGGGAATCACTGCGGGGCAAAGAGGACAGCGGCACCGCACGGGGTCACACAACCCCAGGACGGCCACTGGGGGGGGGGATTGGGGGACGGGACCCCCCCTAAATCCACCCACCTCCTCCGGAAGTGCCGCCCTGGGGAGCGGGACGAGGATCGGGACCGGGACCGGGACCCGGCGCTGGACGAGGAGCTGCGCTCCTTCATGAAGACGTTGCGGTTCCCAAACTTGGTGGGGCCGAAGGCTCCGCCCCGAGCGCGGCCCCGAGCTGATGGCTGCAGGGGTCCCAGAGCCGCGCCGCCCCCCGCGGGGGGGGTTGGGGCGCTGCTGGGGGGGGCCCTGAGCCAAGCCTGGGGTGGGGGTGGAGCGGGGGGGGGCCCTCCCAGCGCTTCTTCTTGGGGCTGTCGGCGTCACGGCTCAGCCTGGGGGGCAGAGAGGGGCTGAGAGGGGTGGGGGGGCAACGAGGTGGGCAGGGGTGCACTGAGAGGGGCGGGGGGACGCTGAGATCTCTATGGTGCATTATGAATCCTTATGGGTCCTTATGGCACCCTAAGTGCTCTTGTGGCACCCTACGGGGTCTGATGGCTTCCTACGGGGTCTTACGGCACCCTACGGGTCCCAACAGCACCCTACGGATCCCCATCCACGGGGCCACCATTTTGGGGGTGATGAGGAACGATGGGGCCATAACGTCAGGGGGCGATGGGGGTTCATGGGGCCACCGTTTCAGGGGGTGATGGGGGATGACGGGGCCCCCATTTCGGGGGGCACTGGGGGTTCGCAGCCCCCGTTTCGGGGCTCACCCCGGCAGAGGCTCGCGGCTCCAGTCGATGGTGTAGGCCGTGCCATCCTGCAGCCGGGCCTGCAGCACCTCCTTCAGCAGCTGCTCCGTGCGGTCCTTGGCCTCCTCGGACTCGCAGGCGGTGAAGCAGCGCTGCACGTACTCCTTCATGGCCTGAGGCCAATCCTCGGGCTTGCTGTGGGGTGGGAGGGGGTCACTGGGGTGGCCCCGTAGCCGTAGAGCGCCGAGGTGGGGGGGGAGGGGGGTGGCCCTGCTTGCCGTGCTCACCCGTGGTGCTTCTCGGTGCTGTGCTGCTCGTTAAAGCTCGGGTTCGTTAACACGAAGGGTCGCTTCGGGAGGCTGAACTTCAGGCCGCCCGCGCCGGGGGCTTCTGTGGGGTGGGAATGGGGGAAAGGTGGGTGAGTGGGGAGGTCTGAGGGGGTTTGGGGGGCTGGGGAGATTCTGGGGTGATATTCAGGGGTTTGAAGGGAACTGGGGGGCTGGAAAAGGGGATTTGGGGGCAGTATTTGTGGGGTCTGAAGGGGATTGGGGGGCTGGAAAGAGAATCTGAGCTCAATGTTTGGGGGTCTGAAAGGGATGGGGGCTGGGGAGATTCTGGGTTGATACTGAGGGGTTTGAAGGGAACTGAGGAGCTGGAAGGAGAACTTAGGGTCAATGTTTGGGGGTCTGAAGGGTTTGGGGGTCTGGAGAGAGAATTTGAGGTCAACATTTGGGGGTCTGAAAGGCTTGGGGGGCTGGAGAGAGATCCAAGGGCAACATTTGGTGGACGTCTGGGGAGCCCCCAAATGGACGCCACCCCCAAACCCATCCCAACGCCCTCCGCCCCATTACTCACGCTTCATTCTGTTCCACAGCTGCTGCCCTTTCTTGGGTTTGGGGCCGGGGCTCTCGGCGTAGGAGTGGGGGGGGTATGCAGCAGTGGGGCTGGGCTGGGGAGGGCCCCCCCCGCCTCCTTGGGGTTGAGTCCCCCCCGTGCCCATTGGGTGAGGCTGGGGGGGCTGGGGAGGGGCGGCAGTGGGGGGCATTTTGGGGCTGGGAGCTGTTGTAGGGTGCGGCATCGTCCAGACCGGGAACGGGAGGCTGCTGTGAGGGGGGGGGGGGGGGGCACAAAATGAAAGAGGTCAGAAATTTGGGGAGGGGGTTCACGGGACCCCCCCAGACTCTCCCCCACAGCGCTCACCTGGTTGAGGCCGCTCTGCTGCCCAGGGGTGGGGGGCTGCTGGGGGGCGGCCCCATAAGTGCCCGTGGTGCCATATGGGGCTGCAGTCCCGTACCCCGAATAGACATTTTGCTGGGGGTCACAAGGGGGGGGGGGGAGCAACACCGTCAGCCACTGCGTGACCCCCCCCCCAAGTCACAATAAGAACCCCCCCAAATGTACCCCTAAGAGACCCAACCCCCGAGCAGCCCCATAACCGCCCCGTGTGGGGGCTTCCTGCCCCTATTTCAGAGCAGAGGATTGAAAATTTGGGGTCCTCCCCCACGTTCTGAAACATAACACAGGAGGGGGCGCAAAAGAGGGGCGCAGCTCCAGTCATTGTGTGACCCCTCCCACAACAAAACGAACCCCACACCGACCCCGAAGTGCACTGAGCCCCCCCAGCAGCACCCCCTCCCCCCCATGGGGTTTCCCACCCCCCCCATAGGGTTGGGGATGCCCCCAGAGCTGCGGATTTGGGGTACCCCCCGTTCTGCTCCCAGCCCCGCTCACCATGGGGTTAGTAGTAGTTGTAGGGGTAGGAGTAGCTGTAGGGTTGGTACCACTGGTAATAGGGCTGCTGCTGCTGCAGCGCTGTGGGGTCACTCTGTGCCGAGGAATACTGCGGGGGGAGGAAGGCTCAGCAGGGACCCACAGTGCATTGGGAGGGGGGGGGGGGGGGGTGGTTCCTGGAAGGCTCAGGAGCCCCCAGCAGCCCCCTCCCAAACACCCCCCCCCTCCCCTCTGCCCCCTCATAACGCCCAAATTGCCCCCAAAACATTTCCAGGTACCGCCAAGACGCCCAGGGACGTCCGTCCACCCCCCAAAGAATATCCTCATAAACTCCCCCAACACCACCAGAACGCCCCAAACGCTCCCATAAATCGTTCATGGCCCCTCAACCCCCCCAAGATGTCCCCACAACACCTCTGCGTTCCTCCCAGACCCCCATTTCCCACCAGACCCCCCCAGCCCCTCCTCCACGCCCAGAAACGCCCTATAACCCCCTATGCACCCCGCCAAGGCCCCAAACGCCCCTTACGGACTCCCGCCGCACCCCCAGCTCCCCCCTCACCTGTCCCCCACCGGACGCTCCCCCCGAGCCCTTCCCGGACGACGCCGCCGCTTTGCTGATAGACGCCAACGCCTGACGGGCCTTCTCCCACTCGGGGTTCTCATGCGCGGGGCCCTCCAGGCCGCTCTCCCGGGTTCCTCCGGCCGTTATCGCGTACTGCGGGGCCCTGCGGAGCGCAACGGTCAAGCCCGGAGCTCCCCCGCCGCCCCGCAGCCCCCGGCCCGGCCCCGCTCACCACTCGGCCGCACGCTGGTCCCCGAGATTGGCGGCCATGGTGGAGGCCCCGCGTTCCCAAAATGGCGGCAGCGACCGCTCCGACACTTCCCCCTTCGCCTCCCGGCCTCCACTTCCGGTACGCACTTCCAGTGACGTCACATCAACGGCCAATAGGAGGCGTGGGAGGGCGTAGTCAAACTCACTGTGGGAAAGGCGCATGCGCAACGCCCGGAGCAGATGACTGGGAAGGCGGGCGTTGAGCCCAGCTGTCCAATGGAGCGAGAAATGCACGGCAACCCAGCCAATAAATTAGCAGATCTACCGGCGCCGATGGTGGCCGAGAAGGGACAATTCCTTCAGAAAGCGCAACGGCGGCTGGGACAGGGGTGGGGGGCGTAGTTGTGGGGTATTGTGGTGGCCCATATGAAGGGGGGGGACAACTTGGCGAGCCAATGGAAGAAAGGAAAAGGGATCACGTGGGTCCCAAAGGGCAGAGCCGGCAGTTTTGGGGGTCGTATGGGGGAGGGGGCGTAGGAGGCTGCAATAGATTCTTTGGGGAGGTCTGTGAATCCATAGGGGGTGGGGGGGCATCCCTAGAACAGAAGGGGGGCAGAAATGGGGGGGGGGGGGTCCCGCAAACAGAGGTGGCTGCTGGGGAGCCCCAAAAGATAAAGAACGTTGGGGGGGGGGGGGGGGTGTTGTAAAATGTTGGGGGGGGGGGGGGGTGTTGTAAAATGTGGGGGGGGTCCTAAAGATGTGGGGGTTTGTAAGTGTAAGGGGAAGCACAGTGGGGTGCCCCAACAAAGAGAACCCCAAAATGGTGGCTGATGGGGGGGGGGGGCTCTGAGTCCATGAGTGTGGGGGGGGGTCCACAACCCCCCCCCTTTCCTGACACCACAGGGAGGTCCCAAAGGCTGCCCCCCCCCCCAACTCCCCCCCAACAGTGAGAAGCAGACCGCAGAGAATTGGAAAAATCGTTTAATTCCAGGGGGGGCACAGGGGCCCCCCCAACTCCGTTTGACACAGTGGGGGGGGGGGGGGGGATGGGGGAGGGGGGAGGGCTGGGCCGGGAGAGGGGAGCCCCCCCCCCATTTTGCCAATACGAAACGCCACAGAGAAGAGGAGAGACCAACGCGATCGCTACAACATTAGAAACCAGCACTGATTGGGGGGGGGGGGGGTTGGAACAAAGAAAGGGGCGTAGGAAAAAAGGTGGGGGGGGGCACCGGGAAGGAGAAGGGGGGAGGGAGGGGGGGGGGGGGGGAGGAGAAGAACCGAGTGAAAATGACAGAGAAAAAAAATAAACAAGGACCAAAAAAAAAAAACAAAAACAAAAACAAAAAACCCAAACAAAATAACGAGAAGTGAAAGGGGAGGGGGCTGCGGCTGCCCCCCCCCGCCCCTCCCCGGCCCGGCCCCCCCACCCCCCCCCCCGGCCGGGGGCTACCAGAAGTCGCGGCGATGGTAGGAATCGGGGTCGCAGTATTTGGTGACAACGACTCTGTTGGCGAATTTACGGCCCGTGAGGCCCTGCATGGCCTTCTGGCAGTCAAAGACCGAGGTGAACTCCACGAAAATCTGGGGGGGGGGAGGGGAGGGAAGGGGAAAAGAAAGGGGTTATGGAAATCTAAATGGGGAGGGGGGGGCTGTGGTGGTGGGGACTGCGGACAGGAGATGCCCCCTATGGACCCCGTCGCTTTTGGGGAGCTCGGTGCTGCCCTCATCCCAACACGACGTCCCCCCCCTCTGTGGGGGTCCCAACTCCTCCATGTGTCCCTCAGGAGGACCTGGCCTTGCTGTGCCCCCCCCCCCTCCTGTCACAGAGGGGCTCTCCGTACCCCAGGAAGCCCAACAGCCCCACATCCGCCCCCCCCATCCCCTATGGGTTCATCCTCAGCCCCATCAGCCACCCCATGGGACACGCGGTGTTTGGATGATGCTCCATGGAGCTCACAGACCCCAACTCACCCCACCCCCTATGAGGCACCCCATCCCTTCATCCTGCGGGGTCGCTGCGCCCACCAGGACAACCCCAAAACCACACACAGCCCCAGCTATGGGCTGCAAAGACCCCACCCCCATCCTGAGGGGTCGCCGTGCCCACCAAGACAACCCCCACGACCTCCTCCAGCCATCACCCTCCCCCTAAACAGACCCCCAGCCCACCCGTGTGCCCCACAGCTGCCTCCCCCCAGCCCCCCCCACGCTGTGCCCACCTTCCCACAGCCGGGCACCTCCACCCCATCCACGGGCCGTGGGATCTCGATGGATTTGACCACTCCGTATTTGCTGCACTCATCCCGGACGTCCTCCACGATCTCCTCGTACTCCTCGTCGTCCAGCAGCTCCTCGGGCAGCACCATATTCATCAGGCACAGCACCTCGGTGGGGTGGCCGCCCATCTGAACCTGGGAGCTCATCAGCCCGGGCACCTGCAGCGTCACCGGGGTCTGGTTTATCGTGCTCTGGGAGGGGGGGGGGTGACAGTGGGGTTAGGGGGGGGGGTCGGGACCCCCACTGCGCCTACCCCAAGGCACACGGGGCAGCAGTGGGGATGTGGGGGGAGGTGGGGGGGCCGGTGCTGTCATTTGGGTCCCAGAGGGGGCACAGCTGGGTGGTGGCCCCTACCCGGATAAAGGGAGCAGCCAAGAAGCCCCCCCAGAGAAAAAACCTGGCTGCTTAACATCAACCCCCCCCCCCCGCCCCCAAAAGAAGGGGCACAAATATCTGCTGCTGTTCCCAGAAAGAGAAACCCCAAAGTTCCTCCCCCCCCCCCTCCCAATAGGAACCCAAATGTCATCATAAAGGCACAAGGATGGCCCACGTTGTGCTCCCCCCCCCACCTCAAAAAAAGGGACCCCAGTCTCTGGTGCTCCACACCACAAACCAGAAACGACTCCGACCCCCCCACCCTCTGAAAAATAAAACTTATAAAGGAATGCTGTGCCCCCCCCACCCTAAAAAAAGACCACAGCATCTGGAAACTCCAAAGGGCCCCAAACCTCTCCTCTCCCCCAGCTAAATGGGGCCTGATCCCCCCAACTCCGCCCCAAGGGATGCTGGTGCCTGACGTCCCCCTCCCCCCACCCCAGGACAGACCCCTGCTGCCCCCCCCCCCCACGTTGGCACTCACCAGGGTGGCATTCTTGGCCCCCACGCTGGCCCGCTGCACCAGGAGCTTCTTGTCCCCCAGCTGCATTCCATTGAGACCTGCAATGGCCTGGGGGGGATGGGGGGGGACACAGAGAGGTCATGCAGGGCTCACCCCAAAAGAGGAAGGCCACAGGGACCCCAAAATGTCCCCTGAAGAGAAAGGAAGCGCCACGTAGATGTGGGTAGGGAAAGGGGTGGCCCCCACAAAGGGGGGTTGGGATGCAAGAGCCCAAAGTCCAGGAGGTTTGGGAGGGTAGGGGGGGAGGGTCAGGTTTTGGGGGCTCCCTGGGGGGGGATGTGGGGGTACCTGGTCGGTGACATTGATGTCCACGTACTCGCAGAAGGCGTAGCCCTTGGACAGCCCCGTGGCGCTGTCCTTCACCAGGTTGAAGGCTTTGAGAGGCCCAAAGGACGTCAGCAGCTCCTTCACCTGGGGGGGTGGGGGCAGGGGGGAGTGGGCAGAGGCACTGGGACACCCCCTGAGCCTCCGTTCCCCCTCCAGTGGAATAGCAGCGTCCCCCCCTACCCCATTCCTGTGCTGTGGGGGGTCTCTGGGTTTCCCGAGCCCCAACCCTGCACTGCAGGGTACGAGCAAGGCCAGCAGGACCCCCACTCATACCTCAACCCCCGCCCAAAACCCTTCCTCCCCCCTCCCCAAACCCTTCACCCCATTGAGGACCACTAAGATGAACACAGAATACAACGAGGGCCTCCCCTGCCCGTTCCTTTTGCTGCTGGGGGGGGGGGGGGGGGGGGGGAGGAGCTCTGGGGTCCCTCCCACCCCATTTCTGTGCTGGGGGGGGTCACTGTGTGCACCCCTTCCACACCTGGTCGTCGTTCAGGTAGTTGGGGAGACCCCCAATGAACAGTTTGTGAGCGGAGTCAGGCACCACCGTGGAGACGACGCCTGGGGGAGGACAAGTATTATTGGGGGGGGGGGGGGGACACAAATAGGATGTGGGGGGACTGAGGGGATGAGAAAAGGGGGGGGATGGGGCCGCTCCCCACTTTTGGAAGGGGAGAAATCCAGCCCAAAATAAGAAGGAAGCGAGACAGAACCACGCACCCCGTTAGAAATCCCACATGGAAGAAAGAAAAGGGAGTGAATGGGAAAAAAGCGCCCCCCCCCCCCACCCCCCCATCTTTAAATCCCTTTAGGAAGACGATGGCAAACTGTCCTAAAAAGGAGAGCCATGAGGACCCCAAAGCCTCCCCCTCTGCTCCTCTGGAGAAGGAAAACAGCCCAGGAGCGCCCCAAAGCTGCTCTCCTGCTTCCTGCCAGAGAGAATGGGAATTGGGGGGGGGGCACAGGGGGATTTGGGCCCCCCCTCACCCGGCACGTAGACCGAGGGGTTCTCCGACATGCCGGGCAGTGGTTGGTAGTCGTGGGGGCGGCGGATTTTCAGGGACTGCCCCTGGAAGATGATCCCATCGAACGCCATCGCCTGCGTGGTCTCATCCACAGAGCGAAACTTTAAGCGGGGGGGGGGAAGAAAAAAATGCTTCAGTGCTGACAGCCAGACCTCAACACATCGCTGCCCCCCCCCCCAACGACACCTCACCTCCAGGAAAGCGAAATTCTTGTCCTGGTTGATCTGCACTGCCAAGACGGGGTTGCCAGGAGCTTGGGTGAGCCCCCCCAGGCGCATCTGGGCGTTGAAGAAATCCATCATGGCTTCCTAAATTGGGGGGGGGGGGGAGGGGGGACACAAAAAAGAGGGGGGGGGGGGGGAAAGAGGGAAGAGAGGTGACGCCAGGCCGCGTCCCCCCCCCGTGGTGTGGGGATGTGGGGGGTGGGTACTTGCCTGGCGCGTCGGGAGCACGGGGTTGTGCTACGAGGGACTGCGCCCCACAAGTCCCACTTTAAAAAGAAAGGGAAACAGAGGCTTCGATGGTGCTGCTTTGGGGTGGGGGGGGTCGGGGGCACGGGGAGGGGGGAGGGGGGGGGGGCAGGAGAAAGAGGAGGAGGAAGAGAGGATGATGAAGGCACGTCCAACCAGGAGCTCCGGAACTGGATTTGGGGGGCGAGGGGAGGGGGAGCAGCCGGCACCCCACATCCGTAGGAAATGGAGAAAAGAGGAAGGGGTAGAAAAAGGGGAGGGGGGGGGGATGGGGACGGTTTTGGGTGTTTGAGGGCGATTTAGGGCTGAAGCCTTGGTGTGACTGAGCTGCTGCGGCTCCTCCGTGCGTTGCGGTGTCTCCGACGCCCCCCTCCCGACCGCCTCCCCTCAAAGCACACACAGAGAGAAGGGGGGGGCAGCCCCAAACAAACAAAGCTCTGCTGCCCCCTCTGTGCCCCCCAACCCCACAAACCCCCCCCCCCCCCCCACTTTTGACCCCAAATACCTCGGTGATGCCAAAAGGGATGTTGCCCACGTAGAGGCGCCGCGCCTGCCGTGTCATCTGGCTGCCCACCACCGGCACCGGCGTGGGGGTGACGGCCAAACCATCGGGGGTCATGGTGGGCAGCAGTGCCGTGGCTGGGATCTGCCCTGCAGCTGTAGGGGGGGGGGGGTTTAATCAGCCTCACAAACTCTCCCCCATAAAGCCCTTTTTGGGGGGGGGGATGTAAGGCAGCGTTACCTTGCATGGCTTTGTACTGCATGGGCGTGATGTGCTCGAAACCAGGAGGGGGGACGTCCCAATATTTACGGATCTTCTTCTTCTTCTCATGGCGGGGGGAGCGGCTGTGGGGGATGGGGGGGGGGAGGGGGGGAACATCACTGTGAGCCCCGCAGCCCCCCCCCCCCCCAGCGCCTCAGAGTGGGCCGCAGCACCCCCAAAACTCACCTCAAAGGGCCCGAA